>VZTM01036038.1:0-102390 GCA_013400555.1 Jacana jacana
CTGAAAAACAGAAAGCGAGAGGCATATACCGAGGCAATGCCCTAAACCTCACCCAGCCCCCAGAGAGTCCTGCCTCCTGCTCGTTTACCTCAGCTGCTCGCTCGCCTGGTCTCCATGATTTTTGATGATTGTTTTGAGGCTCGTGTACCCTCTGCAAAACAGAGCCAACGAACAGTTAGAACGTCACCCATGACACAACATCTAGAAAGAAGGGCTACTACTCATTGCTCCCCTTGTCCAAGTCACCTCTGGAGCCGATATCGTGCTTTACTCATCATTTTGCGTCTTCAAAACTTAAACAACCCACCGCCAAACTCCAATATAAGACCATAGCCACCAGTTTAAACTGCCCCTAGACACCACGCACCAACCCACCATATAAGGGGGCCCTGCTTGCTTCCCCCATCGCTCTTTGGTGTGCATCTGGTCCCTCCACACCGGAAAGAACAACAGCAAATAAGTCACACAGACTGTTGTCAGGGGCTGAGAGATCCCAGGGCGCTGCTTTCTATTTGGGAATACCATCTGGACTCCAGCTACAGCCTGTCATTACAAACAATCGGGGCAACGGTTAAGCCCTACGTATACGAGCCTTCAACCTGCTTCCCAATTGCCAAAAAGCCCCTCCCAGAAGGCTCCAATCATCTTCATTACAAGTGGTGGAAACGACTGTCCCTGCACACAGCTCTGTCATCTGCAATGCCCAGACGGCTTTTGCCTCCACGCTCCGAGCATATTAACTTGTTAACCCCACGCTCCTTTTGCTCTTCCACCAACCCCTGATATTACCCCTCCCACCAGGCAGGGCAGCTCCATGCCAAACACACCCCGGTGCGGCCCAACACCACACAACACAATAGACAACGTGACTCCGAGATCAGACAACCCTCTGCACAGGAAGAACGACTTCTCGCCCAAGAGCATCTGTGGTCTGGAAGTCCTGCAGGGCTGATGAGAGGCTCAATGGTGATACCTTAAGAGAATTAAAGGTAATGACCCGTTACAGGAAACCTCCATCAAAATGGAGAGCATATACACGCAAGAAGCCTGGCGAGAAGACCTGGGAGCAAAAGGATGCGGGAGCAAAATCCCAGTCCCTGAAAAATGATTGCTAGAGAACACGGCGGCTCACACAGCAGCTCACACGGCCAGCGACCACGACATCAAGAGAAGACCATCCAGAAATGGTAGAGATGCAGGTCCGATCCGCGCTTTGAGATGGTCACGCGAGAAGAGAAGCGCCCGTTGGGCACGATGCCGATGAGTGCGGGCGTTCGAGACCCTACCGGTCGTGCCCGGGAAGCCTGCCGTGCCCCTTGACCGCAAACAGCGACGAGGACATCAAGACCTGANGCGCCCTGACCCGCTCCACATGGATTCCAAAGCTGGACTCGCCGCCGGTCACTCTTTGTGCTGCCTAAGAAACAGAGAAACATGCAAGAACGTGCAAGAAATCTCCCGTCCTACGCATCCCCTCTCTCGTACCCCGACCTCACCTCAATCGCTCATCCCATTCTTAAGGCATCCCACACAGCATCTGGAAAACTAGAGAAACGCTTCACCGAGCTGCCTCTTAATACCTTGCAATTAGACACCTACCCCACCCACAACAGCCTCGCCGCCTCAAACTCTCTTCAGTGTGCTGCGGCACCCCTCTGAGCGGCGCCTGTATACACCAAAGGCAAACACCACATAGTGAAATACTGCCCAAAACCATAGCCTGAGAGCACCAATCCCCATCTCCTACCCCTCTACCTTGACAGCCTCGCGGCCTGTCCTTTGTGAGTTTGGGTGGCCCGCTTCAGTCTTGCGCGCCACCTGTAAAACTGAAGCAACATGGGTTATTTGAGACCTCACCCGCAAAACAGCGTCTGAAAACAAGACAGTGTTTCATCCCAGCAATTGCCGCTCGCCTTGAGTCAGCCCTGGTGCCTCTGTCCCACGTCTCACACGGATTCCTAGCTGTCAACAAAAAAATTAAAATTTGTAATTCACTCGTGGAACCACCTTTTATCTTTCTTCTAATGCCACACACCAACACACCTACCTACAGTGTTCTGCTCTATCACCCTGCACACCTCATCCATCCAATTCTGAAATGACAATAGCAAACGAACGCATAGAATTAGAGCGATGCCTTCGTCATTCCAAAGGTCTTGTTCTCATGTATGGGTATTATCTCGAGTCCAACCTCAGCCCACCGTTAAAATAACCTCCAAATTTCCGAGCCCCACAGAGAACAACCGTAACATCTTTGGGATGGCCTCTGCTTCACTACCGCTCCCACAGACCTCTGATCTTCCCTCACCGCACAATAATGAAAAACCTGTCCTTACAGCTTACTGATGGCTGCTTTATCCGAGATACGTAACTAGCTTTGCCTTGACACTCTGGGTAGATCCATGCATTAGCCACTCCCATTCCCACAGTCACTTAGTTCCTCTTTATCTGTAGAGGTATGAAGCGCAGCCTCAGCGGTGAGCATTATATGAGCATAAACGCTAATCTCTTCCACAACATCTGCAGAAGTGCCATAGCATTTCATTTACCTGCCACACAATCCTCAAGTTGAAGGCTGCGGCACTGATTAGTTACTTACAGCATCAAGGAAACCAAGAAAAATAAAGTTACTATTGTGCTCGTGAACACCGGTCCTGCGCTCCTCCTTAGTATTACTCAGCTTATATAAGAAAAAGAGTAAAACACACTAGACCTCATTAGCACCTAAACCGAAATGCTAAACTGACTTAAGACAAATTAACCTGTCTCTCTCCTTCAGCCACCTGAAGGCCTACAAAATCTTGAGGGACACCATGGTACTCTATGGGCAATAAGGAAGAAAGGGTAGTGATTTCTCATACCCTGCAAGACCTTACACCTCTGCCGCTTTCTTGAGAAATGCTAGGCCTCCACATACAGATGCCTACAAGATGCAACCCCTGCTCAATAAACTCACTATTGCTCTTTTAAGAAAAAGCGGTATCAGCAGCTTCCTCTAGATGCAGCAATATTGCGGGCGGCAGAGGGAGGAGGAGGGAAGAACAACAGATGGATGACAACACACAACGAAGCAATACCAAAAAAAATTCCTTCCTCAATCACATCAGGCATTGCAGGAAAACACAGCACACCTAGAATAAGTAAAAGCATGCTAATTAACTACCTTGCCACAGCTGAACACTCATTTGAAAATTATTTGCTTAGCAGAGAGGTAAGGCAAAACAAAGCAAGCCAAAAAAGCCCAGCGTAAAAGTCTATTTTTCTCTATATAAGGCACCGAACTTACACAATCCTGAAGGTCTCACCTCAGGGTTCCCATCTCCCCTTGGTACCTAAACAACTAAACCACTACCAAAGTTGTGGTTTGCTGAAGGATTAACAGATATCTAACCCCTAAGAGACCTCAGGGGAGAATGAGTTCCCTGACTGGGGACTGTGGTTTATATACCCCAGGCCCTACCCACCACCCTTCCCACAATCCCCTGGGGAAGGGATGGGGCTGACCCCCCACGAGCCATAAAGGCGGCTGTAGGAGCTGTGGCTCTTTTCTCGTCTGTCTCTACAGCCTGCAAAGCTTCAAAGAGATATTCTGGCTCCTACTAGAAGTCGCAAGACTTGCTCTTTTACTGCAACTACATCTATTTTTTCATCTGTGAGACTGGGTAGGTAATTAAGCTTCATTTTTCTCAGGTGTACATAGAAAGAGAGAAATGCTATAGTAAGCTTTGTGTACTAGCTCATTAAATGCAATAATAATATTGCTATCAAATAGTCACATCGTCTCTCTCTGACTAATTCCCTTAATGGAACTAGAGAAGTCCCAGAAAATGGAAAATACAAAAAATCCATGCAACTATAGGAAATATATTAGAAAGGGTATGAAGCAGCTTAACACGCAAGTAGCTAAAGCTAGCGGGTGGGGGCTGAACACAGAAATCCTAGGTAGCATAGAGGAACAAGTGAGCGCTCTGTACCTGAAAGATGGCCCCACCTAAAATGCTACAAGACGAATGTGAAGCACAGGGAAACCACGGGAAGATGTTGTGACTGGTAGAAGAATTGTCACGAGGGGATCGGAGAGAAAGAAAGACGATAGGGACCGTGATGATTAAACCCAGAGGGGATCCCCACTGAGTGAATGTGTTGTTGGTGGGCCAGGGAGCCAGTAGATTTATGGCTAGAGAGAAGAAATTACGGAAGGACTGGGCTGAGCGCAGCAGAAAATCCTTCTGAGTTGTGAGGTTCAGACTAGACCCCCTCGCTTTCTAAACTCGTTCTCGGAGATGAGCCTAGGTGCAACTGGATCCAGTCCTAGCCTCAGACTGTAAAGAAGAGTTTGGAGAGAAAAGCAGAAGTAAGGAGGGATGTGGAATCATAGGTCAGGGAGCCAGAAAACGGGATGCTGCAAAAAAGAGAGGGGCAGGGAGCAGGACAACTGCATAGAGAAAGGACCGACTGCAAAAAAACAGGGATAGAGAGAGGCGGAAGGCAGCAGCAGAACAAGGAGACAGAGATAAGACAAGCGGCAGGGGAAAAGAAATATAGGCAAGGGAGAGAAAAAAAGAGCTGAACAGAGGGGGATATCAAAAGAAAATTTCAAAAAATCAGCAGGTTATACAAAATATAAACAAGCACTAAAAAATTGGGACGGGAACATGTAAAAAGAAAGTGACATCAGAGACAGGGTGCAGGACAAGGAGGGGAGAACTGGAAATTCTAGACATAGAGATGGATAGGAGAAGACAGAAAATTTTGAAAGCAACAGGATACAAGAATCCTACGTGAGTACTGAAGCGTGGGCAGACAGAACTATAGAGAGAGAGAGAGCTGTAGGAAGACAGTTTGAAAAGTGTCAGGGTACAGGAAACTGGTGAAAATTAGGTTCAGGAGACAGAGAGAGGGACAGAGATCAAGAAATATTTATGATCAACACGGTTATAAACGGAACGATTTCTCGCTGTTCCATAATAGTACGTATTGGCATTTTTCCGCCTTTTTCCACAGTAAATAAATTGAGTTTTGGTTTTGCGTGTGAAAGGAAGATATTTTGCTATCCAGCTGCCTAAATTCAGGTGGATTTAGCTTTACCAGGAGTCCCAAATTTGGGTTATGTTTTTTTCCCCAATTCAGATCCAGAAGCAGGGATCTTAGGCTTTTTTGTGCCGTGGTGGCAGCTACTCCTTGCTGTGCACGGCTCTGTTGTCACCAAAACCAGGAATAAGCACCAACAGAGCCTGATAGAAGCAGACGTTCTTTTTATTTGGGGTTAGGGACAGGGGGGATCTCTCCACGCAACATGTGCACTGAATGCGAGATTTGCAGAGACTGTTACCTGTACAGAATATGCATAGCCTTCACGTCTCCTAGAGCACATTATAACATTCACATCACCCCGTCACGTTTATTATATATGGTTCCCCCCCTTAAATATACATACGGAGTCTTCCCCTCCCAAATATATCTTTTCCCAAAAATATATATATTTCCCCCCTTAACTTTATTTTTCTCTTATACCTATACATATTTTTTTTCCTCCTAAATGTGTGATTGGGGTTTTTTTTTACGCTCATATAGAATAGCTGTTTAGACTGAAATCTATTTAGACTTACACTTATTATCCAGAACATCAGTTTAGAATAGCTACCTGGGTTCGTTTATTCCTTAATATCTTTTTATGAGTCTTTTTAAAATAGATCTTTGAAAGCCTGTCCCCAGCTGCAAGCTCTGCACCCAGGGGCCGAAAACTTATCCAGGGGCACAGAGGAGGCAGGAAATCTTCGTTCGTTACAGTACGTAAGAAGCCAGTGAGTTGGCTTCAAGGCTTGGTGCCAAAGTGCAGCAGGACAGAGGGATGAAGGGAAGAGAAAATGAGGAGGAAGGACAGAGGGACGTAGAGATGTGGGACAGAGCCAGAAAATAGGACTCTGCGGACAAAGAGGGATAGGGAGCAGGAGCCGTGGAGAGAGGAGAGACTGCACTAAAAAACAGGGGGAGGAATAAACGAGAGATGGGGAGCAGGAGAGAGAGTCAGAAGGGACCAGTGAGGGGGACAAGACAGAAACGAGACAAGTGTCAGGGAAGAATGCTACGGTGATGGCGAATAAGAAACAGGCAAGAAATAAAAAACAGAACCGGGCGCCCGGACAGAGGTAGATGTCAAAAGAAGATTTTGAAAAAGCAACAGAGTACACAAACATAGACAGGAACTACCAAAATGAAAGAAGTGACATGGTGCAGGACAGAAGGAAAAACCAGGAATTCTAAGCGTGGAGGTGGCTAGACAAAGAAAATTTTGAAAACAACACGATCCGAGAGTCATACACCAGAATTTAAACGTAGGCACACAGAACTGCAGAGAAAGATGCAGGAAGAAAATTTGAAAAGCGTCAGGGTGCAAGAAGCACTAGCAATAAATTAAAATCAGGTTGGAGAAACCGAGAGAGGGAAAGATAGCAAGACAATTCAAAAACAAAACAAAGCAAACTGCGTTCAAGAAACATAAAGGTTCAAAAAAGACGAGGTACAAGAAACATAGTGAAGAATTTAAAACTAGGGACAGGGAGCACGATAGCAGTAACCTGTGGTGGGCTGACATTGGCTGGCTGTGGGTTGCCCACCGACTCGTTCTGCTGTTCCTGAGGAAGGCAGAGGGAGAAAATGCAGCAGAGAAGTTTGTAGGTCAGGATAAGGACAAAGAGATCACTCGCCAATTACTGTCACAGGCAAACCAGGCTCACCTTGGGAAATTGATTTGATTTCTTGTCCATAAAAATAAGAAATAAGAACAAATCTAAAAACCACCTTCCTGCCACCTCTCTCTCTTTTCCTGTGCTCATCATCACTCCTGACTTCTCTACATCCTTGTCGCAGGTAGAGTGATTACCTTAACTCGTAAGAGAGTAGTGAAACATTAAGGTGAAATGCTGATTTACCAAAATTAGTAGTAAATGCAACAGCGTTTTATGAGATTTGATGGCAAGGTACGCTCGATTGCTTACTGCACAGAGGACAGGGTCAGATAGAGCTGTCTGGGAGACCCTGCTGTTGAGTCATGAAGTTCAGGGAAAATAAAACCCTTGCTTTCAAAATTCCTTGTTGGAGAGGAGTCTGGGTGTGGCTGGATCCAATCCTGGTCCCAGACTTGGTCAACAGTTTATGTCTACAGGAATATATGCACAATCAATCCCTTCTATTACTTTGTTAAGATATCAAAGTCTAGAATGTTACTTGTCACTTACTGAGAATCTGTTGCGGCAAGGAATCTCTCAATCTCGGGGTGTAGGACCTTAAGCAAGCATCCTCACAAAAGGGGAGATCCTGGCATGCAGCCCGCTGCCGTACAGGAGAGCTCTAAGGGCTCTCGAGCTGTCTCCTATTTATAGGGTACGATAATTGACTTACGGTCATATTCTCGTGGGAACAAAATATCTGGGTCCCCACTCCAGACTGTGTTTTGGCTGTGCTGCCAGCCATCCCTCAAAGTCCGGGTGCGACTCTCATCGGTTACGGTGGCCATGGCCGGAGCAGGAGCTAGCAGGGGTAAAAGAGGGGGAAGAACAGGGAGAGCGCACCGTCACACTCCACCCCATGACTATAGTCAATTCATCTTACCTTCACAGAGCGGTGGTTTGTCCAAGGAAAAATTTCCGTTTATATTTCAGTTACAATCATAATTACGATTTATATTTTCAGTATCAACCTGTATATCGGTACTGTTCGATACTTATGGCAAAGTAAAAAATTCCATTTTCTGTCAATAGCTTGAAAAATAACTTGTATAGTCGTCTGTTCTTTGCATTCTGGGGAAAGACCTAGCTGAAGGACATTTGTGTTTACTGTATAACTTTCAATGTTTCAAGTCCGCTAAGCGGCCTGAAAATAATCATTGATATTGATATAATAGAATTTAGAGTTCTGAGATTTTTGAATGCTTGATGCACGGGGAAGCCATTGACCGCTGGACCGATGAAGTCAAAACTTAACTTGCGTTTTACTGACTTATGCAAATAAATGTATTTATTTAAATTGCAAGAACAACGTGCTCAGCAACTAAGCACGAAGTACAAATTTAGACTAAGAGGTAAAAGCTTACTCGGTATACGCAAAATACATGTGTACTAAAACATTCAATCTATTTTAGTTTCTCATATAGCTAGAAGCATATACACATTTTCACTAGGGCTGAGAAAAAACAGAACGCGAGAACTCAAATGGCTTTATAAGGATCTGAGTATTTTCTGTGGCTTAAAGAAAAAAATTCTCCATACAAGCTGGATATACAATTTTGTGAGACACCTTCTTTCTGAGCAACAGAATGTCACAATGCCACAGGTATCAAACTAAAATTAAAGCTAAATATTTACTCCTTTGCATTTTAAGAAAATTAAAGCAACCACAAGATGTCACTGCATCTTCTCGCATGCGAGACTGTAAAACAATTAATACCGTTTCCACAGAAATATTCTGTAATGAAATAAAGGCATACATAATGTTTTTTCTATCAGTGTAAGCAGTGAAAATTACAAGATCTCTAGAGGTCCCTTCCAACTCTGACAATTCCATGATCCCGTGATAATTATTTCTACATTGAATTTTCCGTTTTTTCCTTTAAAGTCACTCGAGTTATTTTTTCGTGCAACAAAAGTATGTTGGCACGTTTTCTCCATGCTTCTGTAACAAATGGATTTTTCATGGTACCGCTTTTAGGCTGAACGTTAGTAAAGTATTCTTCACGGAAAGAGTGGTCAGTCCCTGGAATAGGCTGCCCAGGGAGGGGGTTGAGTCACCATCCCTGAATGCGTTTAAGAATTGATTAGATGTGGTGTTGAGGGATCTGGTGTAGGGGAGAACTTTGTAGAGCGGGGCTGATGGTTGAACTAGATGATCCCAAGGGTCTCTTCCAACCTAAATGATTCTATGAGTGAATTTGGCCTGGTAAACATAACATCCATAGGGTTTTTCACCTATAAAACACGTATTAAAGTAACACATGCTTAGATGCTCTACTTATTTGCTGCAAATGCAAAATTCCCACAGATGTCAACATTCGCATTCTTACAGCAACGGTCTTCAGACCAACCAAAATGTTACTTTTAGCTGATAAGGCACGAGAGACTATACAAGTCTACGTAAAAGCTTACATAGCTTCTTACAATGCTAAAAATTTGGCTTTCAGAATCTGTGAGATAAACTGATGAAGCATGAATCCGTTAATGTAATTCTAAAGTAGTAATCGATAATTATTTTCTTTCTCTTCTGTCTTTTTCAAATACCACATACTGTTCAAAAGTCCATTAATTTCTAAATACCATCCAAACTATCTTTCCCGAACACAACGCAGATGACACGAGCCCTAACAAGTATATTTAATCTTTTAAGTCTGAAGGGTATTATTCCTTCTTCCGAATTTCCACAGATTACGTTTAACCCAATCTAAACAGTTACCACTGTGAATATGTAATAAAAAAATTCAGTATCTAACTTACGTTATCCAAAAATCAACTACCAAGATTATTAACTTTTTGTGGGTTTTTCCGATCCAGAGTGGAAATCTGAACTCTTAAAAATCTTGGGATTTCTTGCAACCGCCTGTTCTGACGGAGTTGCGTAGCACTGCTCTTTACCTTCATCATGAGTCTGTCAAATCGCCACTGGTCTTGCAGCTCTGTCTCTGTTTCCCCATGTGTGAAAAAGAGTTCCAGTCCTTCCCCCTCTTCAGCACGGGTCAATTGCTGGACCTTATTTTCAAGCACAATGACATCTTTATCTGTGTCGATCTATTTTAAAAAGAAAACATTTTAGAATTTCCCTATTCAAAGGTGGCAGAGCGACTGAGCTATGCAAGCTACTAATTAGTTTTCCGCCTAAATGCAACGAACACATTGTATTTAAACAGGAGCCTAACCGGGAGCTGAACAATTACTAAAACTGAGCCCTAACTTCAAAATTGTATACGACATTTCAGAGCATCATTTTAAGATTACAGCATTGTGAACATAGAAACTTGTATCCTCATTTTTACAAAAACATTTCGACTTCAGTACATTTACCTTTCAAAAGAAAAAGACGAGGAAGTACAATCTAAATTTATTCCCAAACTAACATAAAACCTTTGCAGACTAATCGTAACGCTTTTATATTGTTGTCATATGGCAATTAACAACGTTACGACACTTTTTGCATTAGGTAAATTTAAACATGACGATACCTCCAAAATAATCTAGGTTGGCACAGGAGTCTTAGAAGAAAAAAGAAATATTATATTAAAAAACCAGTAGTTGGCACAGAATAAATATCGATGTTTGCATGTACTTTATTAGTAAGTGAGTTTCTTTCAAATGAGACCGTATTACACATCCAGCTTTAATGATGACTGCTATTTCTACTTACGCGGAGATCTAGGCTGTTACACCAAATAGCACCAAACTGGCTAATTGAATTCAAAACTTGTCTGAACTTCAACAGGTTAGCCATCTGGAAAGGGTAAACGTTTAGCTTGCCTGTTTAGTTGTGGGATGAAATTATAAAAAGATATTTAAGTGCAATAAATTTGAATGCCTGGGAAAAAAAAAATATTCAGGTCAGAACCGAATCGGCGCAATAGTACAACCTAGCAGCTAACACATCACCGTCTTTGCCACATCCAGAAACTGCATCTCAATCAGTAGCGTGCCTGGTGGTTCCTCTGTTGGCTTGCTTTCTGAACTCTTTACTTGCCCTTTTTCTTGCAAAATGTTAATATGAACCAGCCCTAAATCATGAAAACCAGGGATCCTTTCCTGCAGACTGACTGCTGTGCCTACTGGCACACCCTGTCCTGACTGCTCCACCCCCCTGGCTGTCACCACCATCACCGGCACTTCCTGTGCCGTGGCCCTTACCACACAGACTCCCTTCTCCTCCCGCTCCCAATGCACTGGCTACAATGTCAGCAAGCATTTTTCACCCTCTTCGGGAGACAGGGATAACACTGGGGGGACACCCGCATGTTGAGTCCCAAACCGTGGACGCTGGCACAGCTCCTTTTCTCCACTCAGGTTATCCTACTGCCGTCACGCTCTTCCGTCCCTGGATTTTCCACCCCACTGATTTGATGAAAGGCTCCAGCAACCCTAAGGTCTTGTAAGCTGCTGAGTGAACCTGTTCAAAAGGGGAGGTTAAAAGATGAGGGAAAAAAAAAAAAAGGACAAGCTTTCAGGACAATCCCCCGGTCCTGCCTCGCGGTCCAGCCTATGAACTGCTCCTGGGTCAGGGGCTCCCCCCACCACGATCCACCTCATGGCCCCGCAGCGGGATGGCTCCTGGCTCGTACTCGCTGCCCTGCTGCCCCGCCCGCGGCTTCGCTGCTCCCACAGCGGTGGGCCTGGGTCCCGGGTGGTGGGCAACATCAGCAGCCTGTCGGCAGTGAGCGTGACCCGTGCCTGGCTGCTTCCCCTCAGGGCAGGGCAGGTGCAGAAGAGGCCCTGTGCCGAGACGCCCTTTCTTTCTTGTGCCCTTCGGCAGGGGTGGCCCCGCGCGCCCGGGGTTAACCCCTGCAGCATCAGCTGGGGTAGGTGAGAAGCGCACTCATGGAATTAGTCTCCCGTGGGAAAGAGCTGGTTCCTCAGCCGTTCCTTCTCCAAGAGGTGCCAAGGGCCTGATATGGGCAAACCTCCGGAGGCCTCCCCGTGCAAGAGAGCTTGACGCTTAGCAAAGAGCCCTTCTCCTCACAGTGGAAGCGTGGCAGATCCACCCCACTAGGCAGCAAGGCCTCCTCGAAGAGCAGCCTGCCATTTCTGTCACCTTCGAATCCGAGATGAAGATCTCTCCGTCTTAAATGTAGGCTCTTGACCTGTTCCCAACTTGGCTGGAGACCATGGGGCTGAGCTCGATTTGTTTCCACGCTTGCAAAATATTTGAAAATATTTATCTTTGGGAAACACTCCAGGCTGGTGCTGTGTCATTGCAGTACTGCTGAGAAGCTGGCTGCTGGTGTCACAGCATCTCATAGCCCGGGAGCTGAAATATTTTACAAAATTGGCGGATGTACGTTGGCAGAAGCAGTAAAACAATATATAAGCATCATTATACCACGCTTTAAGCCATCATTGGATATGCAGTGAGAACAACCAGTTTTAGACTTAAGAGTTCTACAGAGGTATTGTAAAAATGCCTCTCAAGTAAACTCATGCGATTTGAGAGACTTAACATTTAATCTTTTTGTACCCTTCTAAACAAGCGATTTCCAACCATCAAACATTTCACAAGGCTCACTTACTATTAATACTCTGTTATACAGTAGCGAAGAGGATGGATTCGGAGCTTTATCTCCAAATATTAGTTCAGTGCATTGCAAGGTACGGTACATTGCAAACTGACTATAGCGCGGCATGATCCAGGTCTGGCTAAGTCACGTACTGAACTTTAAATAAAATAAAACCGCTAACCAAATTGTGGCTTTTCTTGCCTGCGTAAGTAACTTATTAAAACTGGCGTTTGTGAAATATCCTTAGCACAAAACAGCAGCAAATACCACTGGCCTTTCCAGCTATTCTATGTGCCAAGGTGGTGTTTTGCACAATGCCGGTATTATACGGTGTGTTTCCGAGTACAGTTAACGCTGCTGCGTATCCAGGAACCACATGTCCCCTTTTTTACTGATTTTGGCAGGAACATTATTACCGTTTCTGTTTTGGGTGCCTGAGATAGCAGGTGTTATACAGCACCATTGGAAAAGCCAGTGACTCTGAATACTGCAAAGGGTGTAGCCGTGAAAGTACATAGCTGTGGCCACTGTAACAACTTCTAAGAATGTAAAATTAAAACCTTCACGTTCCGACAAACGGATGTCACGACAAGGCTGATTTTAGGTTATTGACCTTACTGGGCCTTATCTTTAGAGACAGGAAGTTCTTGTAAGTCCCATAAATACCCTTGGCAACAGTTGTCCCTATCCACACATCCGCAGAATCCTAAATGCAAAAGTAATGTTTTTTTTACATTTAATAACTGAAAATCAGTCATAACGGTTACGTTACTTGGAATCAACACAAATCCAAAGCCATTGTTTAAGGCCGACTATGTATTCCAGTAATATAGGGATGGTATTTCACCTTCATTCATCATCTACGGAATCCGCGGGCTCTCAAAACCAAAGAACAGGATGCAGACTACACGATATATTCTTATAATTATGCTGCTGGTGAGCATAGCCAGAGACTATTCTTCTTACACATTTCTGAGTCTTTTCAATTTGCTACATGTACTATGCAATTATGAGAGTTGAAGGGCATAGAAGAAAAAAGTTGTTGTAAAAATATGTCCTCCTTTCGGTCATTTTAATGAGTTTCTCTGCACTTAAACAGTCATTAGCATCCAAAAGCTGTCCTGCTTTGTACTTCTGCGTTATTAGCACCGGCCATGCAGCTACGGTTAAAGGTCTGTTATTATTTCCATTACAGACTGATATTTTCAAGGAATTAAATGCAGAATAGGCCTTTCGTTAATTGATGTTGAATTTAAAGGAACTACTCGGATCAGCAATCTACAATCTCAACCGCTTTCTAATTGCATTTTGACACAATAGAGTTTAACAGGTCCACAACGACCGTTACGGTTTATTGTATTTAGAATTGCCAGTTACCAATACTGCCTACTGCATTATCTGTTTCCAACTGCAGTCAAGCATCTACCCGCTCCTCTAAAGGGTCTATTTCTTTGTAATAGATCGGTATTCTGCATGAAAAATCTATCGTGAAAATAATTGAGGACCTTTTTGGTTTTTTCAGTCATAGTTATATTTTGGGGTGCAAATATATTAATATGAATTATTGTTTGTTAGGAGTATTTTTAGGAATATAAGGAATTTAATGTAGACACATTCTCTTGTGCTAATGTAGTGTTATGTAAAGAAAAAAAAATGCAGCAACAAAATTGCAGATAAATTACTGGTAAGAACCTATGAGTGCATAAAAGTGAACACACAAACAACTAAAATCCTGTATCAGTAGAGTAAATCCTACCCTCGGCTGCATTGAGTAAACACAGCAAACTTTGCTCCGATCTGTGTTTTCCTCCGAGTACAAACAGTGCGGTTGACTTTTTTGATGAGTAAAATACTGGCTTGTCTGTTTAGATGGCCAGTCTTACTTCTGAATAATATCTTTTATAATATTTAAGATACTTAATGCTTCTTAGATGGAGCAGACTTTTTCATAAGTTCCATTACTGTGTAACATGAAGCATATTTGACCCTGAAGGTAGTTAAAAGTCTTCAGTTCCATTCCCTTCCCGTGTTTTGGCAAATCACTTTGGGTAACTGCAGACGCTCTGTAACCAGCCCTTACTGTGTATGCTTTGTACCTCCATCTTCCTAAACTACAGTCCTCTCATGACAAAGAAAGAATTGCCATTGATTTAAATGGGTTTGGAACTAGGCCCAGATAACTATGCGAAGCAGTAATTTATTTGCACGTTTTAGACCTGTCTGCAAAAATCAGAGTAAGTCAGAGTAAATCAGGACTGTTGCGGTACAATTGAAAGAGGAAAAAAGGAAAACAAAACAAAACCCAACAACAAACAACAACAAAACCCAAAACAAAACAAACAAAAAAAACCCCAAACCTCAAATTTAACCTCCAGTGCTCATAATTGCTTTAGTCACGGTACTGCACCTTGTAAATAAAAAACTGCATTCTCCTCCAGAACATGACTCTCGTTAATCTACAAGAAACCCCAGTCTTTGTTGTGACTTATTTTGACAGCTTTAATCTCATTTTTCACCTGGCATCTGGAAAGTCTTCCATTTTCACTTTCCTCCGATATCTCACTTTTGGTTCCAAGTATATGTCTTATTCACACTGCACCCGTCATAGCGGTATCCATGCTTTAACCCTGACTGAAAACTTACACACCTTTACTTTTCCTCTTACACCACAGAAAATCCCTACCTTCATCACCTGTTTTGCAGTGAGATATTGCCCCTCTTAATAATAGCAGCAGTAGATAACCTCCTTCACACCATCACCCGTTTCAGAGAAATCAAGTACACTCCTATAATCTTCTAATTCATGTGGATCCTTGAAGGATTATTCAGTTTATGAAGCTGAAGTCACTAAGTGAATGAAATCCTTTCGCTGCACTTTCTGGTGCTGTCATCTACTTGTTCTTTTAGCATCCTGCTTTCGCAGAGATTAAGCGCTGCTTAGGG
This sequence comes from Jacana jacana, assembly GCA_013400555.1. NCBI lineage: Eukaryota > Metazoa > Chordata > Aves > Charadriiformes > Jacanidae > Jacana > Jacana jacana. The sequence continues at coordinate 15,188 of VZTM01036038.1, forward strand.
GACCACCAAAAATCTTAATTAAAAAAACCTAAATGAAAGCATGTCAGCTAATGACTGAGATTATGACAAATAAATAAATAAATACACTCCTCTGGAGAAATTCAGTTGCTGATTCAGAGTTACCTTAGCGCTTCAGTGCTGGCCGGGAAGACTCTCAGGAGAAATTGTACAGCATGAACTCCAGAAAAGAAACTCTGATCGCTTGGAAAGAAGAGTATTGTTAAAATGTTTTATTTCGTTTTCCGTTTTTTCCCCCCTTCCAGACATGCGGTTCTGAGATGGGAGCTGCAGTTTATTCTAACAGACATCATTTAGGATTCAAATGTGACTTGGATTTCTTGTCTACCCAAAGGAACATATAAAAGCTAGTCAGACCTCAGACCTAGGAGCTTCAGAATATACAGTCTTGTTTCCTTCTTTATTCCCCGAGGCAAAGGAAAGATGGGAGCAAAGCAAAGACAGGTGGAAGTCATCCTGGAGGGTATTGATTGACTGGGGTCTGGCCGGGCTGTAAATTACCACTTCTCTTTCCTGGTGCACATGGGAGCTGCAGAGCCTTCGGGGGCACAGTACTTGCTTACACCGAGCTGTCTGTGCACCACCAGTGAGATGCAGGCTGTGCCTAAAGCACAGGGAAGCCTGGCTCTGCTCTCCCTCCAGTGCTAATCTTCGCTTTGAGAAGACAAATCATCTCTTTAAATATGAGTGGTTCTGCAGAGGAACCAGAGCAACTTCTATTATATTAAAGGAGTTAATGCTTGTAAGTATTGCCTATGCTTCTAAAATCACGCTCTGTACTGTTAATGATTGCAAGTATATATCATGACAAAAAAAAAACCAGGGTGTAATAGTGTACGGATGTGGAATATATAAAAGGGGAAGTATTTAACATAAGCTCATTGGAACAGAAAGTACCAGGGATGATTGATTGCTCAGACACAAGTCAGGGAAGTGGTCTAAAAAATATTAACCGTAGTTGCAATTTACCTATTAACCATTTCATCTAACATCATGATATATTTAGAAACAATTTTGCCATGCAGTAATGCTCCATTTGCTGCCTGTGCCAAACAGCAGATCTGCGTGCCTGAGGTTGGAAGAAGAGTGTTTAGGCTAGAAGCCTGTTACTTCTTTCATTTCAAATGACATTAGTGTGGTTATACAGTTAACTACACCTCAATGACTTCCACTGTTTCTACAGAATGCTCTTTAATCCGTGAGTTAGCAAAGAAAGTTTTAAAGACAACTCTTAGATAGCTAGTAAAGTTTCTGCTGCTGTTTGTGCAAGGGTCAAAGAGTTAACAGTTTAAAAGGCAGAAAGTTTTCCTCTTGTTTTGACTGAACTGGAGGAAACGTGCTAGAGCTGTGCAGAATTTGATTGCCAAACACAAACTCAAGATACACAGTGAGAAAATATAGTAAAGGTTTAACCCAACTGATGTAAGAAACAAACTCCAAGGATGTCCATGGTTCCTTGCTTTTATCACATTGTTAATCTTTAATTGGGAAAACAGTTCTGAGAATAGCTTTTTGTGCACAGCTAAAAAAGGCACCACTGCTTGGACGTTATTAGGAACAACAGAGACCGAGACAATTAAATCATTGTTCTAATAAATCAGTGAAGGAGATGTGCAGCCCAAAGAAGTTCAAATTCTGCTTCCACGTGGATATGTAGCATGTGCACGTTAAGCCTTGCAAAATCAGCAGTAAGAAATTGGTTATGGGTTCAGAAGAGCAGTGGCTTCCTGTGTGATTCTTTTTTTTTTTTTTTCTGGGTCAGATCACAAATCAGCATGTCCGCTAAAGTTTCTGAGGAGCCCGAATCGAGCTTCGTGATTCAAAAATCCAAAGCAGCCTAGAATTTGCTACAAGATTTAAGTGTATATTTACAAGCACATATACTATGACTTCACTGACAGCAGGAGATTTACTCCTTGATGTTTATCAGCAGAGATACCGTAAGTCTTAGAGTCTTTCTCCCTGGCTACAGTGTCGAAGCATCACCTGAAGACCAAAACCAGATAGCCCCGTGCCTCTCCATCAGGAACAAGTAGCAGAAATATGGTATAGCAAGCATAATTGTATCTCTTTTATGCTCCCATAGGAATAAACAGTTCAGCCTTATACTCCTCCTCTTTGTAATCTTTTTAAGCAGCAAGACAAGGAAGTGCCTAGAAAATAAAGAAGAATAACCAGGTGACTTGCGTTTTGTGAATAACAGTTATTACTCTGTTCAAAGCTGCCTCTGCAAACGTACAGTCTCGTGGTATGTCATTCGTACCCTTCTTTGTTCTGTCTTAAACAGCAAGATGTCCTGGGCAGAGCGTGTTAATGCTTTTACCCAAAATAACAAGGTACTGCCTTAGTGCCATTGCAATGAAAATATCTGAACTACACAAGGTTAACAAGTGGATTACCTGATTTATATTCTTTGCAGAATGCAAGTTGGCTGATTTTCATTTGTACGTGTTACTTTAAACTCATATACGACACGGTCTAGTGATGGATTATTGTTTATTTCCAGAGTTAGGTTGATGATTGGGCTAGATGAACTCAAAGGTCCCTTCCAACCTAGACGATTCTATGATTCTGTGAGAGGTTTTTCATTAAGTAAACAGCTTTCATATACATATGAACCATCCTGAACTTGAATTGAAATTGAATTTGAAGACAGGTACAGTTGGTCAGTCAACAGAAGCATGTACAGCAGAGTAAGAATTCTGTCTTCCTAAAAGTATAACAAAAAACTATGATTCCCAGGGTACAGTTGAAGCTTTGACTTCTTTAGCGGGTGTGTTTTGTTGCAATAATCATACTTGTAGCACTTGTCTGGTAGGAACCGCTTACATTGACAAAATAAAAATGCTTTTACATTGAAAGTCCTGCTGTGCATTTTGCCTTTTTCCTATGAGAAATGTGCTAAGCTTAAACGTACAGTATGTAGAATTTCATCTGGCCTGTTAACACATCAGTGTTTTCCAGTAAACACGGAATCTATTACGGAGGTAGTTGACTTTTTGTAATGCTGGTTTTCCTACAGCACTCGGGTTCAAGAACCAAAAAGTATATAGCGCTTTATAGAAGCACGTTTGCATTATGAACTTTAGATGTAGCCTGGCTTTTATTTCTGCACAATCAGCTTCTCTATCCTGTTGTTGTTGCTTCCAGTGCTGTAAAATACTTGAAATATTCAAAGTTATTTTCATGGGAAAATTATAGAACAAAATGTCACTTGAAATAGAAATTATGGTTTAGCCCAAGTTGGTGCTTTTGTGTTGATATCAAAGGACAAACAAGTTCTAGAAAAATGTTTTTCATTTCATAGAATGGTTTGGGTTTGAAGATCATCTTATCATCTTAAAGATCATCTAGTTCGAACCCCCCTTCCCTGGGCCAGGACACCTCCCGCTAGACCAGGTTGATCTAAGCCCCATCCAGCCTGGCCTTGAACACTTCCAGGGATGGGGCATACACAGCTTCGCTGGATAGCCTCTTCCAGTGCCTCACCACCCTCACAGTAAAGAATTTCTTCCTGAGATCTCATCTAAATCTCCCCTCTTTCAGTTTAAAACCATTCCCCTCCTCCTGTGTCTCCCTTCCCCGACCAAGGGTCTCTCCCCATCTCTCCTGTAGCCCCCTTCAGATACTGTAAGGCTGCTATAAGGTCTCCTTGGAGTCTTCACTTCTCCAGGGTGAACAAGCCCAACTCTCTCAGCCCATCTTCATGGAAGAGGTGCTTCAGCCCTCGGATCATCTTTGTGGCCCTCCTCTGTACCCGTTCCAACGGATCCACGTCTTTCCTATGCTGAGGACTCCAGAGATAGACACAGTACTCCAGGGTCTCACCAGAGCGGAGCAGAGGGGCAGAATCCTCTCCCTCACCCTGCTGGCGATGCATCCCAGGATGCAGGTGACTTTCCGGGCTGCCAGCACACATTGCTGGCTCACGCTGTGCTTCTCATCCACCAACACCCCCACATCCTTCTGCTCAGGGCTGCTCTCAACCTATTCTCCTCCCAACCTGTATTTGTGCCTGAGATTGCTGTGACCCAGGTGCAGGTCCTAGCACTTGAACTGGTTGAACTTCATGAGATTTACATAGGTCCACCGCTCGAGTCCGTCCAGGTCCCTCTGGATGGCATCCCTTTCCTCCAGCATGTTGACTGTGCTACGCAGCTTGGTGTCATCAGCAAACTTGCTGAGGGTACACTCAAACCCGCTGTCTCTGTCTCCGACAAAGATATTGAACAGCGCTGGTCCCAGTACTGATCCCTGAGAAATGCCAGTCATCGCTGGTTGCCACTTGGACATTGAGCTGTTGACCCTAACCCTTTGAGTGTGACCCTCCACAGCCAGTTCCTTACGCACCAAGTGGTACGTCCATCAAATGCACGTATTTCCAATTTAGAGACCAGGATGTCATGTGCCAAATGCTTTGCGTACATCCATGGAAATGCCTTATTTCAAACAAGAACATACTATTTGCATTACAATCTGGAGAGGACACAGCAGGGAATGGAGAAAAAAAAACACTGCAGAAAATGGAAAAAAGAACCAAAAAGAGTAAAGAGTTTCTCTGCCAAAGCAGAATACTCACAAGCAAGAAACCAGTCTGCTTGGGGTATAATGTCAGCTGTGGCACGGATTGTGGCACAACCAGGACTTTTCCAAAAATACACCCCAGGATTATAGAAGCATTTAGGTTGGAAGAGACCCTCGGGATCATCGAGTCCAACCATCAGCCCTACTCTCCAAATTCCCCCCCTACACCATATCCCTCAACACCACATCCAATCTACTCTTAAACACATTCAGGGACGGTGACTCCACCACATCCCTGGGCAGCTGATTCCTGTGCCTGACCACTAATGATTCTAAGGATTGATGACTCAAGCTGATACTGAACTAAGCACCAGAGTTTGGTGACTTACATCAGAGAACAAAAGCACATACTAACGGGTGTTCTGCTCTTCTGAGATTTACTTTTTTTTCTTTGAGAAGTTTTATCGTGTCTGTTGTCAAGATGGAAATGCTGGACAGGCTAATGAAAGTACAGTCTAATCACTAGAAGTCTGAGTATTTTTTTCCCCTTTCTCATCCCTCTACCATCAGAACAAGCCACTTGAAGACAGCCAAAAAAAAAAAGTTACATCACCTTAGCGATCCACACATTATATCCTACAATCTGCCCAAGATAAATACCGCACCATTAGGGTGTGAAGAGAGGGAGGTAAGAAAAAAAAACACCGTGCTCCAGGTTTGCTGCTGCCTGTCCCTGACGCTCACTCTGGCCACTCTTGTGGGGCACAAGGAGCAGCACGTGTGGCCAGAGCCTCTGGACCTCCTGCACTGGGCCACTGCCAAAGGGTCGCTTACAAGAAAAGGACTCAAGAAAATATCACGCAGGGCTGTGCAGGATCCGGAATAAACTCTTGCCTCAGCCACAACCTCTTTTGCAACTGCAGGCAATTTGCACGGTTCATGTTTTCTCCTGGAAATTAAGGGAACAGTCCTTGCCCTGGTCAATGTGAGCTGTACCCTTAAGAAGGGCTGCCCCTGGGTCTGGGCTTGTTTGTCGCACCTCGTCCAGCAGCAATTGTGGTGTGCTCAGTACCAGCTGAGCACAACTTCAGAGCAAGAATACCAACCGAGGAGCTATGTCCTCCAATAGTAGATTAGTTCAAAGAGTCTTTAAAAAACACAAGCTACCGTTTTATAGCAAATAAGACTCTTTGGAAGTGACAGCATGTAAGATAATTAGCAATGGGAGGAGAGTAGAATTTCTTAGTATTATTATATGCCGTTAACAACTTTCAGATCTCATTGAGAGTGTTTGGTTGCACCTCAGTTTTTAGTGATTAGTTAAGCTTCCTTACGACACTTTTTCTCAGCATCTAAGTATTTTTACGTTTATTGCACTGAGTTGCGGTAAATCAGTAAAAGCAGAAATGCTCAAAACCTGTTTTGAACACCCTGAACGGTGTCCATCAAAGCAAACATCCTGAAGATACTCATTTTGAGGCACTTGAACACTACTATCATCTAGAAATGTCAGATTTACACTCATTTGAATAATTTGACAGCTTTCCAGAAGACACCTGAGGAGCATCACAATGAAGTGTCAAGAAGCACAGAGAAAACGTGCCAAAAAAATGTTCTATCTGAAAAAAATGTTTCAGCTATTATATGAGTATTATACCACATTTACTACTAAAAAAAGATTTCTCATTTAAATAGAAAATAAACTTTACAATCAAGATTTTTTACTTAAAAAAATAAATTAAAAAAAAACAAAAAACAAAAAAATCCCCCAAAAAAACCACAAACAACGCTTATATTTCCCCCATACCGCTTTCCCTGTTTCTCCATAGTGAGGTTTCTCAGCTCACTGAATCCAGAAGGCAGACACACATGCAGTGAACAGCGGTACACAGTGGTGTTGGGTGAACACCTCAAGATCACTGTAACTGAGCCATTGGATAGCCTGCTTCCGGGTTGCTGGGGGGGGGGGGTTGTGGGACTTGTTGTTTGTTTCTGGTGTTGCTTTGGGGGTTTTGGTTGAGGGTTTTTTTGGCTAGTTGGTTGGGGTTTGGGTTTGGGGTTTTTTTGTGGGTACTACTGGGAGTTATGAATATTTAGTATCTATAGATTAAGCCTGTAATGTCTTCTGTTTGGTAGCTGGAGTCTGAATCTCTAAACAAGAAGATTCTTTAAGAAATATTGGCCCTGATTTGCATACGCTCCAGTTATTTCATTGCACCAAATACTATGTGTGCTTTATATATGGGCTTGAGGCTTACTGTGTGTTTGTAACATGCTTTGAGATCTTCTGACGGGGAGGCGTTACCTAAATACAAGTAATTTGATGCTTAAGTGTCTTGAATTTCCAGTGGACAACTCGAGCCCTGCCACCATCATAAATGAAAAACATTTGGAATCCTTAAAGTGATTTTTTAACGGACATATGTTCATAATATAGTGCCGCCAATTAGGCATATTTAGTGTCTTCTCAAGAGATGCCCACAGTTTGCGTAGCACGATTGTGGGAGGTTAGGATTGCAGTGTGAGAAAATTTGCACAACACCTGCCTGACTATAATTTAATTGGCCAAAACTAATGCTCTGAGTTTGGGGATTTTTTTATTCAGCTCAAAACCGAAGACACGGTAGGACTAATCCTGCTGTCTTACGCTGTCAATTTCAAGCTTTTATTCTGACTTTAATCATGCTGCAATGTGATAATTTCCTGGGCCACTCTTTTTTTCTGACAACTAAAGCATTGCTGTTTTATTCTCAGTTGTTATTTCTACATATAATGTCTTCTCTGCCTGGCAGGAAGGATCAGTATTTGTGTACTTCGCTGAAAAGGGGGGTTCCGTCGTATTACTGAAGATTATGTGCCATTTTATTTTTAATGAAGCGCTTGTATGTTTTAAAAGGAAAATAACTGATGCGATATTTCTGATCACGTTCACCAGCAACGCAGCATGTGGCCTCCAAGGACAAACACAATTGCTGTCATTTTTAAATTGTCTTTGATCTTACCTTTTCTTACAGCAGAGCCCTGCCTGCAGCAGTCTTTAGCACCTCTTATCCTAACAGAACTTTGTTTTCCATTTCAGGAATGTTTGGCCTTGCACTGCATCAAGGACAGCCCCTCTTAGTTCAGTATTTTCTTCCTTCGTCTTTACATAACATAATAAAAAGCTTTGCAGGAGAGATAGAGGATACAGGTTCCTGCAGTGTGAGGTTCAGCCCCACGCAGGTCAGGAAGGTGAAATTCAGTCCTGATCTGTGCTGCTCGACCAGATCTGTCTGTCAGGGTTTGCAAATCACTGCTGGCTGCCTCAGCAAGAGCATCTCATCAACTGCACAAACCTGAGCGAGAGACAGGTTATGAACACCCTTTGTACAGGATACTGCCACCTATTGTATTGCTTTAAAGAACTTCTCAGAATTTAGTTGGGATTCCTAGATTTCCTGTTGCGTCCTGTCCATTGACAATATTTTACACGTGTGCTGGAAGCCCCGTCAATATAAAAAGTGACAGTTTGGCATGAAAACATCGCCTCATCCAGGCCCCAGCTGCCTTGATGGGACTGAGTGTAAGCAGAGGGTGATTGAAAGAGTAGCAAGGTTATTTCTACAGCTTTACGTGTGAAATAATGCAGTCCTCGCGCACCCAGACTTCATGGACAAATGGGCTTTCCTTTACGGGCACGATGTTCTAAAATGGAGTAGGGGAAGGTAAAGAGCTGAAAAATGGACAAGCGGGCAGGAGCAGTAGTGGCTGTTGATATCATATATTGCCACAACAGACGTGTGCCTGTGTGTATAAATACAAACACATAGAGCGCACTTCACACATGCAACAAAGCATACAGTCACATTCCTGAGCAGTTCTGTGGCTTTTCTTTAAGTACTAATTTAAAGATGTCTCAATATTTTATGACCTCCCCGCCATAGGACTCCTAGTAAAGCAAAACATAACATTTGAAGGAGGTTAATGATGAGAGGGAGGTTATTATTATTGAGGGCGTTTATTACAAAGACAGTTGCTCTTCTGCCTCTTCTGAGCTTGTAGCAATAGAAAATAATTTTTCAGTTTGCAAGCCGTAAGCAAAACCTTTCTCTCCTGCACCAAAGGAAACCTAACATTTAGATTTACATTGCTTGCTTTTTTCAGAATGGCATGGACAAAAATAAAGGCTCTGGGCAAGTGTATGTGGAGGTTATTCGGGCCTGCCAGCACTCGCTGTTGGACTTTATCCCCGGATCATGCAACGTTCTCGAGGTGAGCAAACACACTGTGGATGAGTCTCCGCTTCACAGCCAACAAGCGAGCATCTGCCTCCCAAATCCGCCAGCTCTGCTTTGCCCGGACGACCCCCTGGCTCCAAGATACTCTTTGTACTCAACCATACCCACACACCCATGCACTGAGAAGTTACCACGCTTTTGGTTTCTAAGCCAAATTGGATCAAAGTTTGGTTTAACCGCTACATTTTGTAACTGCGACTTGCAAACAGCAAACCCAGGGGCTAAGAGTCACCGCTTTCAGCATTCATTAATCAAACCTGTTAAATGATTACCTTTGTTGACAGCACTGCATGATGACAACGTCAGTGGCACTGTGCCAAGACACATCCAGTGGTGACATAAAGGACAAGCCTCCACCGCCTCACCTAGTGGGATGGACACTGTCATGAACAATATTTAAGGAAGGAGGATGCTTCCTCGGAAAACAGTGATCACGACAGCAGAATCCTCCCCGACATCCACCTCAGTCTTATAAAGACGGTAAGTAGAATAGCCTCTATTTTTTTCAGCTTGAAATTACCAGTGATCCAAATTCTCTATATAGATTTTAAAGCCAAAGTACACGATCAAGACTATTACAAATTCTACCTTTCTGTTACATGTTGATAGGAAGGCTTATTGACGCTAGTTAGAATCTCATAGCACACTAACACACCTAATGTATTTGATTTTAGATTGTGAGCAGTATTTCAAAGTCATCAACAAGATCCACTGCAGGTTCGATAATGCCCCCACAGCTGAAAGCTGAAGTAAACGTCATGCCAACGGTTGTCCAGGGCGATTTGCAGAGCCTGCCTCCAGAGGCAAGGGATTTCATTGAAAGTAATGCCAAGCTGTGCCAGCCCGAGAGCATTCATATATGTGATGGCTCAGAAGAAGAAAACAAAAAAATACTGGACATCATGGTTGAACAAGGCATGATCAAGAAGCTGAGCAAATATGAGAACTGGTGAGTAGCCTTAAGGAAGTCAGGTATGAACTCAGAAGTGCAATATGCATTTTCTACCCTGCTTACTTTTAAAACTACCTATAACCCATCCGTATTATCTTTCCAGGAACTTTTGACACTGTAGCTTCCGTAGGTGAAAAAAGCAAACTTTTTCCTCTAAACATTGTTATAAAGCATATAATTGATTTGGACTATCAAGTGTACATTGTCTCTATTGACGTTATTTCAGGGAACTGAAATAATGTGATGAGAGTTATGTAACTAATCATTAGCAATGGCTAAATATTGTTTAGCAAATACATCTTTTGAAGATGTCTACTATTTTAGTCAATTAGTTTATTCATCAAATACTTTTTTGTGACATTCAAATAGCTCTGTGGGTGTTCAAATATTTTTCAGTACAGGCGTTATTCATATTGTGCCAATGGGCTCTGACTCCGATGTATTCAGGAAATACATTTTTTTAAATATTTCATCATCTCTCCCAACTAACCCAACATGAAAGGAGAACATTAACAGATACATAGGGATTATGCGCCGACCAAGAGATCTTCATGGAAGAAATCTGCAAAGACTTTGGAATAACTAAGTGCAGGAATTTGGCAATCTGTTTTGCAGACTACTTGGGAGAGAAAAGGGCAAGATTCACCAGATAAATTATTCATTGTTAATTATATGCTTAGCTGTAGTGATGATGGTTATGACAGCCTATCTAGAACATTTTTATACCCGTGGAAAAATTCTATGCACAGAGGTGAAAATGTAAAAACAATCCACCACTATTATAAATAGATGGCAAAAATTCTTCAGAGGAGAAAGAGATTCTCTTTTTAATAAACTTCACTTTTTACGGTCGTGCTTATAATCAGTATTTCTTTTATGATGCCTCTAACTTAAAGGACTATGTCAATGCACTAAGCTGGATTCTGATCCCACTGACACTTAATACCGATGCTTAAAGTACTTGCTTGGAATCCCCTTTGCTTGAGGCATCATTTAGCGGTCGCCATGCAAGACAACTTCACGCTGATGAGAATGAGAATTAAGGAAGATTAACTGTTCCCTGGAAGATAGCAACAGGGAATAAGACTGAAATAAGAGGCAAAAGAGTATTAACATGTAACCAGAATTTTCTAGGCCGTATAATTTGTTATTCATACTGGAAAGCCTTGAAACAATTTGTATGAGAGAACGTATCTGACTGAATTTTGAGATTGTCTGTTATAGTCGCTCTGTCACTGTAGTTTTAGCCTTACGAAGTATTGTAGCCTTTTGAGCTAAACCAGTCACGCAGAAGTCCTGCTATATTGATAATTAAAGTCTAATTTCCTGATTTTTTGGTGAAATGCAGCTGGTTGGCACTCACTGATCCAAGAGACGTTGCAAGAATTGAGAGCAAAACCGTCATCGTCACTCAAGAACAGAGAGATACCACTCCAATCCCTAAAAATGGAACTAGCCAGCTAGGTCACTGGATGTCTGAAGAAGATTTTGAGAAAGCCTTCAATACCAGGTTCCCAGGCTGCATGCAAGGTAGGCAAGAAAAGAACAGTTGATAGTTACCTTTTAGAAATACAGAGACACTACTACTAGCAGTTACTGTAATCTTTGAAGAAAGATATAGCTGAAGTTTTAGGTTTATCCCCCTGATACTAACCACTTCGTTGATTTCATCTGGATCTTTACGCTACTTCCAAATGCCTGTGTGGGGCTAGTCTCTTTCCAGCATTCTTCTCTTCACAAAGAGGGGCAAAGTATGGTAGGAAAACGGGGACGATGGTTTTTCAGGAAGTCACCGCACCTAAGGAGCGGACATCCTGTTTTTCTGTCGGGTTCTTACAGGTAAGAATGGAGGACACCCGTCCCCACCAATGCTTTCGGGTTCAGCAGCTTACACCAACAAAGAACTTGGCCTCCACCCACCTTTACTACTGGCTATACAATTTGTTAGAACAGCTGCTTTCAGCATTTAAGATAATAATTTCTTGCTATACAATTAGACAAAGCGACAGCTCTTTAAACATCATTGGAAACACCCACAAGACAAACATCTTTTAAACGAGTGAGAAAACCTCCATGTAAATAAATTGTATTTCAAAAGTTCCTTGTTTTGCTCTTTGCCACATCTTGCTACTCCCTGTTTTCCAGGACGTACAATGTATGTCATCCCCTTCAGCATGGGGCCTATTGAGTCTCCATTGTCCAAGATTGGGATTGAGCTGACAGATTCACCATATGTAGTGGCCAGCATGAGGATCATGACACGGATGGGAACAGCTGCTTTGAAAGCCCTGACCAATGGAGAGTTTGTCAAGTGCCTTCACTCAGTTGGATGTCCTCTACCTCTAAAAGGTAAGAGGCATTAAGAATTGTCACCCCTGGGAAATCCCAGAGGCATGATTTGGAGCTGACTGTGAGTTCTTAGCACATGGGAGACACTCATCAGAGAAGACCAGGGTGGACCAGCACTAAGAGGGTGGTGGGTGGTGAGACACTGGCCCAGGTTGCCCAGAGGAGCTGCGGCTGCCCCATCTCTGGAGGTGTTCGAGGCCAGGTTAGACAGGGCTTTGAGCAACCTGGTCTAGTGGGAGGTGTCCCTGCCCATGGCAGGGGAGTGGAAAACTAGATGATCTTCAAGGTCCCTTCCAACCCAAACCATTCTATGATTCAGAACTCAAATAAAAAGGAATTAAAGCTCCATGAGAGATTCATGGAAAGGAGATTATTGTTCCTACTACTTACTAGGGGGGGGATTCCATTAAAGCTTCTAGTATGGGTTGCTGTCAGAGGCTCAATGCTGATGAAAAAACAGCGTGTTCCAGCATGGAAATTGCTGCATTCATGAGTACAACATTCTGTTCTGCAGAACCATTAATCAACAACTGGCCGTGCAATCCAGACTTAACACTGATTGCCCATCTCCCGGATCGCAGAGAGATCGTTTCATTTGGCAGTGGTTATGGAGGAAATTCCTTACTGGGGAAAAAATGCTTTGCTCTCAGAATTGCCAGCAGAATTGCCAAAGAGGAGGGCTGGCTAGCTGAGCACATGTTGGTAAGAGCTCTTATATCGTATGTGTTTGAACAGCCATTAAACCCTGAATTGGCTCAACATAAATACATCACATCTTACTATCAATGAAATGAGTCTCATAGGGATAGGCCTGTAACATGAGATATGAAGATATCGCATAGCATGCTTATAAGAAATAGGAAACTGCCTGCAAGGTTAAGTACCAAATGTTTTTAAAGAGTACTTGTAAAATCAGAAGCCAAGAGATTTGGAACTTTTGACAGTGGCTACTTATAGGCAGAACCGTGTACTTGAGAAGAGCCTAAACATGGTCACTGGGAATTCACACTACCCCTGGAATTCTGACAGGTAAAGATCAATGCAAATTTTGAAAATTGTCTTTCATGTTATAAAGAGGTCTGCCACTCAAAAAATCTGCAAAAATTGTATTTCCTAATTGAGTTCTGCTTTGTACCCTTCCTGCACGTACTTTCTGCTGTCATTTAAACATTCTACCACTATTAAAAAAAAAAAATTAAATTCAAAGGCCATAAGAAAACAATCTCAGAAAAAATATCTGTGGACTAAGAAGTGCAGATGTATCCGTACATGAAGTCCTTTTACTTCACTGCAGTCATACAGCCAAAAGAATATTGCCTGGTTTTCTTCTATCTCAGCTGAGAAACACAGCTGTATACAATCTGTGTCTCTTTAATCAGCAAAATAAAAATAAATATTTTAATTACATACATACCCTGACATTTTAAGAAAACATTGCACTGAACTTTGTACAGGTATTCCGAAGGCAAGAAGAGTAGGTAGGCCTTTTGATTAATAAAGTACAGTTTGAGTTGTTTGTCAACTATGTTATGGGGTGCTTCTTCTGTAGGAACAAATTTGCATAATTACATATTCTATCCTTACCACTGGCTGGGAGACAATTTTAAAAATGAAAGCTGCAAGAAAAAAGACCGGGTTTAACAGTTGCGGACATTTTTCAATAGATCTTGGGCATTACCAATCCAGAAGGTGAAAAGAAGTATTTTGCTGCAGCATTTCCTAGTGCATGTGGAAAAACTAACTTGGCCATGATGAACCCAAGCCTGCCAGGATGGAAAATTGAGTGTGTGGGTGACGATATTGCCTGGATGAAATTTGATGAACAAGGTACGGAACAGAAATTGGATTGTTTTACAGTCCAGTACAGGTCGCTTTCAGGTGCGGCAAGACATGCTATGAAATTCTGGATAGAACTATAACAGTTTGATTCACTTTTATTTCATCATGTGACTTCCAGGCAACTTAAGGGCAATCAACCCCGAAAATGGCTTTTTTGGTGTCGCCCCTGGAACCTCAGTCAAAACAAACCCCAATGCTATTAAAACCATATTCAAGAACACCATCTTTACCAACGTAGCAGAAACCAGTGACGGAGGCGTCTATTGGGAAGGCATTGATGAGCCATTAACACCAGGAGTAACAGTGATTTCATGGAAGAACAAGAACTGGACCCCAGATAATGGTAACCCGGCCCACTCCACAGTCTCTCTAGGCTTTCTCTGCTGAATTCAAATGAATTCTGCCGTTATGACCTTCTCGTTGTATTCTGTACAGGGGAACCTTGTGCCCATCCCAACTCAAGATTCTGCACTCCAGCCAGCCAGTGCCCCATCATGGACTCCGCATGGGAGTCACCTGAAGGTGTGCCCATTGAAGGGATAATATTTGGAGGCCGCAGACCTGCGGGTAAGAGACGCAGCAACCGTGTAACAGGGCTGAAGTGCTGACCGCAAAAGGGTGGAAACACAACTGGGCGTAGACACGGGTTTTGCTTTCACAGCCGCAAAAGCAAGGAAGTAACCACGTTAGACTCTACTTCTCCATGTTAACCTTTGACACACACACACAACCACTGCTATTTCAATGTCTGCGTTGTTAGATGTTAACACAAATAGGTAATAATAAAGGGCTGGAGAGAGATCAGGACCCACTAAACTGGGTTAGTACGTAGACACATAGGCAAATATATATACTTGTCTCAATTTGCTTAACCAGTTCAGATAGGAAACGGTTAGAGAAATGAATGAGTTGTAGACAATTTACAGAAAAGGGAGTAAAATAAATTTATGTGTTAAAGGTCCCCCAATGTTGGAAAACTAGGTCTGAGATATTATTTCCGGTAAAATATCCTGGGGATTCTGAGGTCCCAGAGATCTCCCTCTGAGCCACTAAACATGAATGTATTCAGTAACCAGTAGATAGTTTTGAAAACATTCGTACAAACTACTTTGCTATAAGACGGCAGGAAACTAACTGATAAAAACAAAACAAAACAAAACAAAACAAAACCTACAGGAAAAATTAGAATACATTATACGGTAACGTGCATTCAGTGGTATCTCACCTAACAAAACCTGTTCTAAAAATGTTTCTGACCTCTAATTACTGAGGGATTCCTTTCTTTACAGGAGTGCCTCTAGTATACGAGGCCTTTAATTGGCAGCACGGAGTATTTGTAGGAGCAGCTATGAGATCTGAAGCAACAGCAGCTGCTGAGCACAAAGGTAAATCAAAAATTTAATCTGCCTACCTGTTTTATAATCAATCCTCTCTGGACTGCCTGCTCTGTCCACCTCCCTTGCTCTTTTGCATTTCAGTATCGGTGGCTAATTTTGCAGTCTCTGCATTTTCACAATAGAAAACATTTGTATTGGAATTAAATGCCAAATTCTATGTAAAAGTCCAATTAAGCAAAATAATCTCCTCTGCTGCAAGCATACAGAACAGGGTGCAGGCACAGGGTTAACAGAATCCTTAATATTGAGTTCTTGTTACAGTCTGGGATAAATAAACTTAATTTTCCTTTTCTGCTGGAGCTCAACATAAATACATGGACATGAAAGCCAGCTCTAGAGGATCTACATTTAGGCTACTTGACACAAGATTTAAGAAATTAATTTCCACCGATTCAAAAAATTATTCAGGTCTGTACTTTTTTTGTATATCAAGGATAATGCGTGTATTGTTTCTTTAAGCTCTTTGGTTAAGATCCAGATGGGTAGTTGGGTTCAAATGTAATTGGGACCATGGGTTCTAAATCCTGTGAGGATCTGATTCTTTGTGTTTTAGAATAAATATGCTACTTATTACCTTACATTCTTTATTTGTGTTTTGAACAGGCAAAATTATTATGCACGATCCATTTGCCATGAGACCTTTCTTTGGCTACAACTTTGGTAAATACTTGGCCCACTGGCTCAGCATGGCACACCGTCCAGCTGCAAAGCTGCCAAAGATCTTTCATGTTAACTGGTTCAGGAAAAACAGTCAAGGGAAATTCCTGTGGCCTGGCTATGGAGAAAACTCCCGTGTGCTGGAGTGGATGTTCAACAGAATTGATGGGAAAGCCTCTGCCAAGGCAGCTGCCATAGGTTACATCCCTGCTGACAGTGCTTTGAACCTGAAGGGTTTAGAAGATGTCGACTTGGCTGAACTGTTTGATATCTCCAAAGAGTTCTGGGAAAAGGAGGTCGAAGAAATCAAACAATACTTCAAAGTGCAAGTTAATGCTGACCTTCCCTATGAAATAGAAAGGGAAATGCTTGCCTTAGAAATGAGAATAAAACAGTTGTAACTGATCAAAACCACAGTTATTTATCATTCCATTCATACTAAGACAAGACAAACACATTTTACCAAATCACCACTGCTAGTATAATGGCACACCAATCGGCAGAGAGTTATAATGAAAAGTAGGTCTTAGTCTAGTTAGAATATAGGTAGAGGCATTCCAGAAGTAACTCCAGACCTAGTGATTTATAACTCCATCAGATGTTGCGAATAGGTGAGCAGATGAAGGGAAGTATGTGCGTGTGCTCTTCAAAACCCTGATCTGTCACTTACACACACACGTAGCCATGATGTGTGTAAATTGCTTGCCTAGTTCTGTACGTACTGTCCAAACCAATCCAGCCTTCAAGGTGCAGCACATTGTTTCTATCACACAAACTACTAATGTCTCAGACTCTACAGGAAAGAAACTTAGATGCTATATGTATATATTACCTAAACGTATTTCACAGCTTAAATATTTTTCAGAAAAACAAAGTTGTAACTTTTATCAAGAGTGAACGATGACTTTGTATTACTAATGCGTATTTAAGATATTGCTATTATATATGCCCTGTGTTCTTGTGATTCCACATGTTTTGAATGGCTTGTTCTTTATTGTTGAAATAAATGTTTATACAAAATATTACCTGAGTTCCAATATTCTCACTGTTTATAAACTACATGCATAAAAATTGTGCCTTCTGTCAGTACCACAGCAGAGAAATTCACATGTGGAAGTTAGATGTTGACTAGCATTGATCTTCTACTCCTAAGCCCACTACGTTAAGCCACATACTATCTTTGCAACTTTTATTCGAGCCAAAGGAAAGATCCAGAAGTGATGGCACTAGCTGCGAGCGGTCATCCAGCTAGGGAAGTGCTCTGCATAACTGGGCATGGTTAGACAGTTCAGGCACTTATAAACTACCCTCAAGGAAAGCCCCGCTTTACAACCCTGCTCACTTGCTAAAGACAGAGAATTTGTCTCTCTAGTGAAAGTACCTTGGCATTTGAAACAGTAACTAGCGGAGCTGTTGAAGTAAAGACAGTTTGGAAAGAGTTTTACAAATGTCTTGAAATGTCTAAAGCCTTAGAGCTCAATGAAAACCGGGGTAGCAGCCTGCATTGCCTTCCTTGTAGGTCCAAGATACTAAAGATACTAAAACCGCCCGATGTTCTCCCAATTAAAGGTGCCCATTACACGCTTCCCATGTCCCTGGCAGTATCCTGCTTTTTCCACTTTGAACGCTTAATCTCCCAAAATATATTGCAAATATTTGCTTAGCAAAAAAGAAAAATCACCTACGTTGTGTAATAAGCCTTTTTATAGACACTGCTTCTTTACAAGACAAACAGTACCAGGGATGGTCAACAGATGCCCCTTGAAGTTTGCTAGGAGAGGTCACATAACCTGAAAAGCCTCTCCCTCCTGACTCCATGCTTCGGACTTAACACAAACTTTATCAATTTTGAACCGATTAATGCAGCGTAAAATAGATCACACGCACAAATACTACGGACATCTGTGACGAAGGCAGAGAGCAGTGCAGCATCTGTAAAGAAAATAATTGGTTGACCTGCTTTCTGGTCAAAAACCACATCTGCACAGGTGCAGGTCTCCTATAGGGTCATCTTTAGCCTGCTCTTCACTGCGCTTCCAATTAAAAGAAAAAGCAAGGTGGAACACAGTAAATAAGTCAGAGTAGGTGAGCCAAGAGAGGCTAGTATATGCAGTCCTCAGATTTAAGGACTGCTATCATGTGCATAAAATAAAGTTTTTCATGAAGTAATTCTATGCATAGTTGATGAAAGGCTTGGGCCATTCCCAAACTGATATGACAGACTCATACTCCGTGCCAGAGGAATCTATGCCTGTCATGGTTTAGCCCCAGCTGGCAGCTAACCACCACACAGCTGCTCATTTGCTCTCCCCCAGCAGGACAGGGAGAGAATCAGAAGAGTAAAAGTGATAAATACTCATGGACTGAGATAAAGACACTTTAATAAATAAAACAAAAGCCATGCACGTACATAAGCAAAACAAAACTGGGAATTAATTCCTTCTTCCCATGGGCCGGGCAGGTGTTCAGCCATCCCCAGGAACTCAGGGCTCATCACACATAATGGTGACTTGGGAAGACAAACGTCGTTGCTCCAAATGTCCCTCCCTTCCTTCTTCTTCCCCCAGCTCTGTGTGCTGAGCATGACGTCAGACAGTCTGGAATACCCCTGGGGTCAAGTTGGGGACAGCTGTCCCATCTGCATTCTCCCTCAGCTTTTTGTGCACCCCTACCCATTGCTGGCTGGGTGGGGTAAGAAGCAAAAAAAGGCCTTAACTCTGTAAGTGCTGCTAAGCAACAACAAAAACGTCCCTGTACTATGAACATTCTTTGCAGCACGAATCGAAAACATAGCCCCGTGCCATCTAGTATGGGGAGAATTAACACTACCCCAGCCAAAGTCAGCACGGTGCCAAAGGCCCAAGCCCAACAGTCCTATGGACATGGGAGAACCGAGTGACATTTGTCCCATAAAGTGTTGCTTCATGAAGAGATAGGTACCATCACTGTGGGCCAATATGCCTGTGATCTTGTAGCACACACCCAGCTAGCAAGATCGGTATTGTAAGGTGCTAACCTCCTTGAGAGCATGATATCCCTGCCCAAACCCCTGGATTTCGTATTTTGACTAAATCCTTGCTTTCTCCTCCTCACCCCAAGAGGTTGGCAGACTTCCTTCCCTTGCCCACCACTGCCTTCAGGGTTATCCTCTGAGTATTCTTTCCGTATAACACAGCTTATGGAAAATGGCTCGCACGAGCACTTCTGGCAAAAATATTTAAACCGTTTGCGGTTCCCTTGCTCCGCACATTTTAACCACACACACCTTTTCAAACACTCCTCAGTGACTGACAGGCATGCAAATAATTCCAGAAACTACAGAAAATTATGGGGAATTGCTGTAGTGTTACAGCTAAGAAGAAAATAACTTTTCACATGAGTCATTCAACAGTTCCTTTGAATGTAAATATATCTGCAACCCATCAGCATCCACAGGTTGCACAGTTTACATTTTGAATGATCAAAATGTTTAGTATTGGCAGAGAAAAACGTTTAAAAAGCAAGGCGGCAGCGGTTTAAAATTTAGAAACTTAGTCAACCGTGCCAGATTATGATCTCAACTTCTCTCCCTCCAACAAATACTATGCTCCATAAAAACAAAATTAATTGGAACAAAATGCTTTTAAATTGAAATCTGGAAGTTTCCCTGATTTTCAAAAGAGAGGAAGGCAACAAATGCAATACATTTCAACAGATTAGTAGAGAAATATAAAACTTGGCTAATTAAATGTGATTCAGAGAGGGAAAGCACAGGAGAGACTAACACATGATGTGTACAGAGCCATGACATTTACAACAGCTGTGTTATGAAATGCACTTGGTATTGTGGGAAGCAAGAAACAAAATACTATGTTAAAACTTGTGTATGTACCAGTGGCTGAAAATAAGAGAAGCAAAATCAAAATCACAGTTTAATTATTAATGCTACTAAGTATACCATCTCTGGTACCTTGGTTATGCCACGATTCACTGAACAAGACAAGACAGCAATGGATGTGTTCCATCCAAGGGAGGCTGTGCTTGACTCTCCTAAAGTTAGTGCAGTCCCGCTTAACTGACGTCCCGCTTAACTGACCTTTCTCAAAGGTCTCTCTGCAAAAAGTCTGGCTTCAGCACCAAATACTTCCTATTAGCACCGATAATTCCATAGAGTTCAGACCAAGCCTCGGTCCAATCTTCACGCAGGTTGATAAGTCTCCAAGCTCATTTGTGATGCTTCAAGGTCAAATATTAACCATGTTTTTTTCTTGTTCCTTCCAATCCCTTTCTGCTTAAATATATGATAGTCACAGACCTGCATTCTGTTAAGAATGATGAAGGTTAAAGCAAATAGACAAAACTGAAAAGCAACACACCTGGCTTGCTGCAGAAATTTCTTGGAAAGAAGGTGAAACCCAACTTCAGATCTCTCACAATTCTGTGATCATGGACCTATTGTCAGGGAAGGAAGCAAAATAGAGAGAAATGGCATTTGTGCTCTGGGAAGCACCATTTTCCAAAAATCTTGGCCACCATGGTAACGTGTTTTATTCCATACTTGCTGCAGTATAATCAATTAGCTCCCTAACCGAAAGATAATTATTTTAAGTAGAGATGTACACGGCTGGAAGAATACTGAAATGCTGCTTATGAATCACAAAGCAGAGCACTCTAAATTCCAAATTAGTAATCATTACGGTTGATCATGGAGGACTTTTTTGGCAGTGGTTTAACTTCAGGGATACAAAAGGGGCACATTTGTCAAATGACTGCTGGCAAACCCCAGTCACCATTATTCCAAATCTCATGCCACCATGGGTGAATCTGCATGTCAAACAGCTAGGTGGAGAAAAAAAGAAAAAAAAAAAAAAGAAAAAAAAATAAAAAAGGGGAAAAACAATTTGCTATCGGGTGCCTCTACTGCATTCTGCAGTCATCACAACTTTTGGCTGCAAAACTTTGAGAAGGATTTACTGAGCAAACTGCAGAAATCCAAACCTATTAATATGTAAAATTCAGGCAGTAGCTGTTCCTCACAAATCAATATGGTGCCTTTGTCGTAAGAGGCCACTGCAGATTTATGAGCTGTCCCAACACAGTGTGAAGTGCTTTATGCTGCCTTTGTCAACATCAGTGACAGCGGTCACCTCAATTCATTTTACTTCTCCTTACTCTGGTGCCATTGGACTTGTTTCGGCTTTTCTCCAGCATAAGTGTGACCAGACGTAAATTCTGAGATTATCTGACTTCAGCTTTTGTTGAGGCCAATAAGCTGGTAGCAGAACTTTTTCTAACATACATCCCAGAAGTGGTTTTTGTGTCATCTTTGGACATGTCAGATACTGGCCATTCAAAAAGAGAAAACATCTGCATTAATTCTTCCAAAGGAAGATATAAAAGTTTTTTGTGCTGTTTTTATGCAGCCTCAAGGACCTCTATTCAGCTAAAAAAAAAAAAAACCCTTTGTAAAACTGCTGTATGTTTTGGTGTTTGGGAGTTTTTTGGTTTTTTTTTTTTTTTTTTTTTAAACCAAGCTACTGGAGTTTGTTTTTTTTTCCTTGTAAACCATCACAATGCCACTTCCCAGGTCGAGATGGCCAAGGAATGGTCCTTCCCAGAAACGTGCTCCTGATAAACAACTCTTCTCCCGAACAAACTAAACTCCTCCTCCACAGAACATAACTTCTAGGCTCTCAGTTAACAGATCTTATCCCCCCCTTTGTATATTTTTGGGAGTTTAAAACTACACTAATAGCCTGAACTCTTCCACCTCCTCATCCGATCAGTGAAATCCTAGGAAGGCCCTGTCACCGCAGAGCAACGGCACAGATGTACAAATGCCATCTCAGCTATGAACATCAAGAGCACAATAAAATCTCATTTTATCCACTGGAAAAACATTACTCTATCTTTGTCTTCCTGAACAGAAGAGAAACTTCCCATGGTGTTCTGGAGCTCCGGTTCCTGAAAGCAGCTATGAATAGCAGCTTTAAATTTAACGCAGTCTTGAAAGAGAGTGAAACCTAAATGCTACAAGATTATGCCAGTTCAGCTGATTCAGAAGCCAACACAGCCTTTCTTACAAGTGGCATGGAGAAAATTCCAGCACACGGGGCAAACGATATCACCATCAGTATCCAGTAATGCTGCAAAAGTGGTACGATCTTGCACGATCGCTAGAGCTGTACAACTCTACCAGGAGTTTTTCCTGCTGGCAGAAGCCTGAGGGGTGGTGAGACCCAGGTGAACCTTCTGGACGTGACAGTACACCGCACTGACTCTCACTGATAATTTGATTTCTATGTTCTTTTTCCTTTAGCTCATTCAAGTATGACCAAGCTTAAGTAAGTGTGACTGAACCTTTTTTCCACCTCAGTCACTGGATTGCCTTCATGCTAAATTGCAAGTTAGTGAAGAGCCACATGGCAGTGACAGTGCAGCTGGAGAGCAGAGGTCCTGCTAGCTTCAGCACTGCCAAGAAGAATCCATGGGTTCTTTGCAGAGGTTTGGTTTTGTATTTTTGATCCGGTTTTGCCTTTCAGTTGGGGATACTACCAACAGTAACTTGAAACTCCAGAGGCAGCCAGTAGAGAAAAAAGATGTGCTATAATTTAGCTAGAACATCTGTTGGGAAAGGGAATGCTGTTGACTGGTGGTCTTAGAGTATAAAACCAATATTCTTCTGACACTAGTAAGTAGAAGCACGCCTCAGATGCCATGGAGTTTTCTCAGTCTTTGTCCTGTAAAGACAGAAATCTGGCTCTGTTTCATCACAGTTACCTACACCCAGGCACCCCTCCACCCTTGAAGGAGAATAGTAGTGATAATGCATCTGGTACCTGCCCCAGCAATAACAGATCTATGTGGAGAAGATTACAAGAATTTGTTTGGCCTTCTGCCCAGTTCCTAGAAATCCCACCAACCATTTCAAAAATCCCATCAGTTTTTATGGCTTGTCTCTCAAGTAGACTGCCAAAACCTACATGAAGCAGAGACTTTAAAAGATTTTTGCAGACATTTATTTCTGGCCAAATTATGATTGCTGGAGGAAAAAGAAGCCACCATACAAATCTTGTTAGAGACTTCAGCAGGAACTCGCAAACCCATGCAGAACTGAGATAAGCTAAAAAAAACCCAGTAGCATCCAGGAAGGAAAGACAGACCAGCCAGCCAAATGCAACCCTAAATCAAACCTGTGACAGACCCCTGGGGCAGCTCCAAAGCCACTTAGCACAAACATGGAGCTGGGCCAGAAGAGATGCTGGCACCCGAAGAGCAGCTCTAGCAAGTCCAGACTGCAATTTGGTGATTTGCCAACGGGTCAGACTCAGTCTTGTCACCCCCAGTACCACAAATGCACAGCTCCCCACCTCCAAAATCCTTCAAGTCAGGTGGCTCCTGAGCCCCCTGTATGGCAGACCAAGCACTGTGTATGTGCGTAGGAAAGTATCAGCACATCTGTTAACGACACAAAAACACACTGGTAGCATTTGGTGTGGCTTGGCAGGGGAACCTGTATTAGCTGTCTGCAGTCCAAGGTCTAAAGGACAATCTGCCTTCAGAGACGCCTGCAACTTCAGCTGTGTTCTGATGTGGAATCAGTGCCTCTGCAGTGCACAGCCTGCACTGGACCCTTGACATGTGCCAAGCGAGCACCGCACCTGTTTCCTGCCACACAGGAGGTGTATTTCCCAGGAGAGCTAGGGTGAAAAAAAGAACACGGAGCATCTCAACGGGCTAAAGACTAATCCCTGTGTTTCTTGGGCACCTCCAACGCTCCTCACTGGAGGGACTGCTCTGCCAGAGTACATGGGACCCTGCACAGAATTGCCAGGTGCTGGGGATATTTACTGCAGCATGGAATGGAAAAAGCTTTTTTTTTTTTTTTTTTTTTTCAGGGATACAGTACACAGAGCTGCCAGGAAGGTGACTGTACCAAATGTCTTGTGCAAGACTCTCAGATTGCTGACAACTGTCTGGGCTGGAGGTCCTCAAGCAGCACCGTTCAGTGCTGTAGGAGGAAGGTAAAGAAAGGCGACCAGATACTCGATGACCAAAGGTTTTTCCACCAGTGACAGAAAACTCCAACAGGCTGTGTCACACTGCTGTGGTGTCTCTAAATAAGTGGCTTGCTCCCGTATAGCTATACACTTTGAAAGTAGAAGCTGGAAGCTTCTTCCATTACAGCTGCTGGGGCGCAGCTCCCAACCTCCTCCAAATACCTCCAAGGTGTTTGCTGGATGCTATTCCTGGGCCAGACACCGTGGGAAGGCAGGGCATCTGTTCCCAATATATTTAGGGGGGTACTGGGTTTTTTTTGAATGATCAATTTGAACAGAAACTGTTTTGCATCCTAAATGTCACTGCTAGGTAGAAGAAAAGTCATGAATCCTTAGCAACTCTCATGATTTTCAAGCAGAAAATGAATATAAATTTGAAGAAACACTACAGCTGTGACTGCCTCATCGAAGCCATTGACAAATGAGTGTAACGCATCCAAGATTAGTCAGGTCTGTCTGGGGGCTGCTGAGTCTTTCCCCCATCCTTCCCTCCCCACAGCTCTGCTTATTGTTTGCTTCATTGCTAATCTCACCTAATTTAAAAATAGGAAATTGATTTCTTATTTATCCATTACAAGTCAAATCATTTCTTTATTACAGCAAGGATCATATTTCATAGGCAAGTCAAGGAAAATTAAAACCATGCCTGTTGCTTTGATGAAATAATGAAAAGACAACACTGGACCGGAAGGCACAGACAGCTGGGGGCTCTCATGCAACCAGTGGTTGTTAACTCTTTGCAGGCACTTGACACTCCTGCAGTGGCCAGTTTTCCTTCCCCAAACTTCTGGTTATAGTGCTAAGTACTCCCTTATCAATAAACTTCATAAGCACCTAAGAGAAGGAACGCAACCCCTCTGAACAAAGTAGGTCAGTGATTTTGGTGGCTGAAGATTAGATTGTTAACAGAAGGTTTGCAACCTGCCTGCGAGCAGAACCAAATGACTCTCGGTATTCATACTACTGAAATTACGTGCCTGACAGTTGCTGTTGCATGGTGTACACAACACAGTAGCCCGCAATACCAGCCACATGTTAGCCCAGAAGTCCTCGTAGCATACATATTTCCAAGCCTTGAGCATATAAGGCCGTTGTGCTTTCTTGCCAGTTAGGGAGATTTAGACTGAAGAGGAAACATTTGTCTAGAGAGATATTCAGTGTACGTTGCACATGGGTTATTGTCAGTACAGCCAGCACCCCAGCCAGATCAATGGCCAGCTAGCAGTGTGCTCTGACTCGGGGCAGATTATAAATTAAAGCAAATTCCATCGTGTGCATCTCCAAGGATTTATGGACTGTTCTATGAACTTCCCAGTGGAACAGACAGGACATGGGTCCCCTGAAAAGAACTACAGGTAAGTACTACAACTTGCAGAACATTACAACATCTAACCCAAAGTTCATTAACTACTTCATTACCGTGTCGATCTCTAGGATTTACAGCCAGAAAAAAACTCTTCAATTTCCCCATCAGAAGCAAAAAATTCAGTTATCACTGGTCAGAATATTTTTTCATAAAGTAATATCTGTAGATACACCCATATAAAAATACCATGCCTGAGGACAAAGATTAAGCAAAACTATCACAACAGACCACAAGCAGACACTGTGGGAGTAACTGTCCTGTGCTATGATAGCATGTGGTTCCTCCACATGTCCCTTAGGCAGAAAGGAAGGAAAAAAAAAATAACTGCTTGCAGGGTGGGATAAGGTCTGGGAGCACATAGGGAACTCAAGGAAGTCAGCAGAGCGCTGACAAGAAATTAAGCATCTTTGACGGCAAGTTTGAGCAGCCCAGTGGGACCAGGCTGCAGTCTATCAGAGCACAGCCCAGTCGAGATGCAAATGCAAACCGGCCCTTTGTCTGGCTCCGTTTTGGCAGTCCTGTCATGATCTTCCATCTATAACATTGCTAGGGGTTACAGAGCAAAAAAGTTTATTTTGTGCAGTTAATGCCTACCTTTGTTAAAAATAAGACCTAGATAAAAACTTTCCAGGAGATTCTGCTTAGATTTGGGTCTGAGCTTTGCAACAGGAGCAGCAGTGCTCTATCCAGGCTGATAAGCACTGTGATAAAATTGATACCTAGAGTAACTTACACACATTGGAAGAAAGTGATTTGTTTAGATATCTACAGTATTCCGCATCTCTTCTGGCCAATCGTTAAGACAAGTACAAAGATAAATAAGAAAACACTCCCCACTGTCTTCAGGGGAGAAGCAGATAAGGCTGATAATGTAGTAAGTGAAATTATCCTCTGGGCTCCCATGCAAATATGTACTTGGACAAAGGCTGCTCAGCTACAGCTGAAATACTGCTTTGGTTGCTTGAAATAACAGGACCCCCAGGCACAAACAGGACAAACCAATCTTCATCAAAAGCTCCTTGTCCAGAGAACTTATGGTCAAAACGGGCAAGATAGAACAGCTGAAAGGAAAGAGAGGCACCCAGAGTCTTTCTTGGAGGCATAGAGACAGGCAGGAGACCCAACAGGTAGTAGGTCTTCCGTCACAATCCAAGGCTATTGCCCCTGCAGAAGCGGTCTTCCCCCAGGCTGGTTCTGTGTATGGATGAGGATGCTGTTAACTTACAAAATACAGGGGCAACAGAGATGTGGGTACCGGAATCCATCTCTCGGGTGAGCAGCATCAGTGAGGTTCCCATCACTGCAGACTGCAGGACACAACACCCATTGAAACTGTCCTGTGCTGCTGTCACGAGCCAGGAGAAGTACAGAAAAGAGGAGCATCCCAAATCCACAGGATGTAGTAACCCCTGTCAGCTGTGCACAGAACCCAAAATTCTTTAAGTCAGTAAGAACTTTCTTAACCATCAGGCAATGCCCACAAAGGCTTTTAAACCATCTCCCTCCTTTTTGAACAGAGATTCATAAAATCTCATGAACCATAAAAAAAGATAAAGGCTTCCTGCCAGATTCCCGAAGCTTCAGATTTCTCTCCCTCCCTTGCTCCCCATCCCTTCCTCCACCCCCCAGTTTCTTTAACATCCCAACAATAACTTCCTTGTTTTTATTTCTACTCGGTTTTCTACTTCTGGGAGCCAAGCAAGCCATCAAACCCAAATTAAACATGCCACAACAGAATTCAAGCTTTGACATGGCCAAAATATTGGTTTCCAGTGAAACAAAACAAAAGGCTAGGATGAAGTAACTCTTTCAGCAGCTTGTGCAGCCATGTAAATGGATGTTGCCAAGGGAAACTGCAGAGAGATAAGACTCCATCATCCCTTTGGAGGTCACAGAGGAAACATTCAGATGCAAACCACATTTTCCATCAGCATTCACTGCTCTGGCTTCAGCTGAAATGGTGGATAAGTCCTATTTTTAAAAATAAGTATTTTCTAAAAGGACAGAAACAATTCAGGCTTCCCGGCTGGGGACCAGGAAGGCATTTCCTCTTGGGGCAGGTTTGATTTCTGAGCTGTAGGACAACAGCAGTCTCTTACCTGTGAGGAAGGGACTGAGCAGACCTCAGGACCGACCAAGGCAGCAACATAAACAAGAGCACTTTGAGTTTGTTTGTATTGAAAAATACGTATTTCTTCGGATGAAAATCTTCACTGGCAATTCCCAGACCTACCAAGCTGCCTTGCTCCAAATGGAGAAACCAGGCAGATGGGGCTAGCAAGGCTGGAAGGGCAGAGCCCCACAACCTGCGACGCTGGGGACATGCTGAGGGGCCATGGGCTGTGCCTGGGGAGTTTCAGGTTGAACAACAGGAAAGTTCCTCCTGGAGAGTTGGTGCAATGCAGTGAGGCTATCCAGGAGACCAAGGAGACTCTGTCCTTGGAGGTTTCCAGGCTAAGACACAAATGACCTAAACCAGCCACGGCAAAAGCTCAGAGACCAAACCAGAGACCTCCAGAGGTCTCTATCACCCAACGCTTCCACAAGCACAAAGGTAAGCAGTGCAAAAGGAGTCAAATACAAGACTGACCACAAAAATGCCAGCAGGTACAGAAAAGAGGCAACTCTAAAATAAGTGGATTTACCCCTGTGTTAATTAGCAAGGAGCCTGATAAAGCCTAACTACATATTTGTTTTAATTAAGAGAAGGGGCCACTTGGCAGCTGCCCCATCAGCTCCCCTATCCCAGGGACACCCGTGCCTAGCAAAAACACTCAGGAATGCAGCTCCAGCTCACCCGCTGGCGTAATGTGTTTGTTCTCTGAGGTGTTGGGTTCTTGCTCGCAGCTGGCTGTACTGGCTGTACTTTGGTCTGGGAACATTTCACCTGCATCTACAAATGCAGTGCAACAGCCACCAGGGTAAACATTACATTTTCAGAGGGCAACACGCACACCACTTTAAGTAAACTGATTGACATACCGACTTTATTTGCATTCAGCCTTTTCGGCAGAATACCAGGGAAGGCTGTGCCGGTTTCACACAAATCAGAGGGATGGTGCTGGCCTACAGGGCTTCACAGTGTGAGAAAAGGACTGGCAAAGCAGTTATGGGGAGGTTGGAGACCCAAAGCATTGCAGTGGCTCAGGCCACTGGGTTCATGGGCTCTCACTGCCACAGAATAAAAAACAGTTGATTTTTGGGGTTGTCAGGGTTTGGAACAGGCAGGGAAAAGGGAAAGAGGCACGGCTGCCATGGGCCTCAGGCTGGAGTTAGCAAGGGCAGGCAGCTTGGGCTGTAAGAAGGGTTTGGTTCTTGGGGAGTCAGAAATCTAACCAGAGCCTGCAAGTGTGCATTAGTCTATACACTTAAGACATATCGGAAAATAATTCTTAGCCCACTGCATCCTTGCCAAGGTTGCTGCCTATGGGCAGAGGGGTGGCATAGATCTTGGGAAGGGCAGCCCCAAAGGGGACCTGACCCAAATATCTGCACATTGCTGCTGTGGGTACATTTGGTGGTGCACAAGAGCACGCAAGATTTCAGGAAGTCTGCAAGTTGATTTGTGGCTCCAGCAGAGACCGTGGTTCAGGGCTGGGATCAGGACAGTGAGATCAATGCTCCAGCTGCTTCACCTGTGGATTCACATCTCCCAGTTACCCTATATTGCATCACCCATTTGACAGCTTCCCTGCCCAAACCAACTCCTAGTGCTAAGGAAATCAGCTCTTGAGCACCAGACTGATCCCTCCTACACAGAAGCCCATTAATGCCAGCCACGGGTTGGTGTGACACAGACCCCATCCTGCACAAACTAGCCCAAAGTCCCTTCACAAGAGGCTGGGTGCCCACCCAGCCGGTACAGCCTGTTGCATGAACATAGGGCAGGCTGTCTTGGGTCACATAAGCTCGGTGCTGCGCACACACACACAAAACAAAAACAACCAAAACAAAAACCAAACAAACAAAAAACACACAACAAAACCCACAACAACAAAAACCCAAATGTATTTGGGGTTTCTGTAACTAGACATTTTGTTTGTTTTAAAAGTACTTATCGTTTCAGAGAATTTTTCCAGTAACCACCGAACCACCTCTCAGCTGAACTGTAGTCTCAGGCCAGAAACACACTTTTGGCACAGGCTGCATTAGCATAAATCACTTTCACAGGAGGCTAAGCTACCCCAGCTACACATGCAGAAGACCAATGGGCCAGCTTCTGTGGCTCAGTTAACATTAACACTAAGCTACGGCACCTTGCCCATGTGTTGGAGCCCTTCACTACAATCAATGTTTAACCTTGGCAACCTAAAATGACCCAGCAGAGAGGTGTCTCGCATCTGGATACCCGCCAAAGGACTTAGAGCAAGTCTGAACAAACATCACCTACGGCAAGGTGAAACTGGCAGCATTTGCACTAATTCCAGCTACAGATCTCCCCCCCCCCAGGCACCCTCCCAAGATAAAGCTTCTGTCCCAACTAGGACAAATATCTCCAGTTTAGCACATATTGCCTGATTGTTAACATAATGTGGTGCTTATCTCTTAATATACAAACAGAGAGAGCAGGGCAAAATAACCCATCTCTCTACTCTCCTATCTTAAAAGGATAAAGCAGACAGAAGTTTCTGTGCCCCCCCCCAAAAAAAAAAACAAAAACAAATCAAGATACTGTGGATCACCACAGATTGTAGCTACTCAAACAAGTCTGCAGGTCAATGCAATACTAGAGGAGTGCTAGCTGTGGGTATATTAGATTACTAATTCCCATTACAAAATGACTGTCGTAACTACCTTCATTCGTCTCAATAAGGTAGTAAAGTAATTGCTGTGATATTGAAAGATAAGGAGACTCCAATACCCGCTCGGTGCTGCACTTTCAGAATTGGGTTCTGGACGTTACAGCACGAACGTGCTCCTGCTTCCACAGCAGCCATACCAAGTCATGCAACACCCACCCTGAGTAGCAGCACTTGAGGAAGTGTTTAGACAGCTCACATTCAAATTCCACATGTGTACATAATTAACAAAAGGTCCTTTTTGCTCCTGCAGACACTTTTTCCAGTGTGCATGTAAGCTGTTTCCCAGAGGAGGCTTTTCCAGCAGAAATAGCATGGTGAAGAAGCTTGGCTGCCTCTTTTGCAGACTACAGTAGAGAGGAACCGTTCCCACCCTGTATCACAGGAGACAGGCTGCCTCAGAGGTGGCCCAAACCCTCCTGCCAGGTCAAATCCCCAAAACAAACAGCAGAAACAGCCCAGCAAAGAATGGAATCCCTATACATGCACAGGAACAAAGCACCCAAGGGGTATGAGGGAGCCATAGTGACCTGATTACTTTAAAGAATCAGATGAGCAAGACTTCAGCCTCACTGCTTGTCATCACCCTACAGCAGGGCCCATTCATAGCCTCCCCAACCTGGCAAAGCCACCTCCACTCCCCCCAGCACCTCCACTCCCCCCAGCACCTCTGCCACTTGCCTTCATGCAGCCACACTCTTCCACTGCGGGAAAAGGCCTTTCTGCTGTTCCCCAGGCAGCACCTCCAAGCAGGGATCCTGCCCCTCCACTCCTTCTTGTAGGGCCTCCCCACACTCCAGGTGCCCCTCATCAGCACCAACAGGCCTGCCGTTAGCCCCCTCCCTCCCTGGCTTTGCTCTCGCTCATCCTAGACGCTGGGAGGTGAAGAAGCCACAGCAGTGACAGGGCTGGAGGGGACGCATGGAGGCAGCCCTTCCCTTAGAGATTCAGCATGTCAGAAAGGGGGTAGCCAGGGGATGTGAAAGTCCGTGGGACATCCTGCCACGTACTCCCAAATATTGCCTCGAAAATTTCAAGCATCCTTATTCTTACCTAGCCTAGCCGTGGTAGGTTCTTGTTCCCCACCCTCCTCTCATCCCTTGCCACGGAAAACCACGCTGAGATATTCTACAGAACAGAGCATCTTTCCCTAGGGCAGCCCGCAAAGAGACGCCTTCGCTCGCCATCTTGTGGTGGTAGCAGGAGCCTAGCACGTCCTACACCTCTGCTACCCACGTCCTCGCATCCCACGTCCCCACACCCCACATCCCCTCACCAGGCGGCCAGAGCGCATTGGAAACGGAGCAGGGGCTGGGGCTGGGTCCCAACTGTGCCATGGCGTGCTGGGGACCCGCGGCCCCTGTCTGCACCAGACACTGGTCAGGTTCCCCCTTACTTGCCTAGAAGCAAGTGAGCCCAGTAGCGTCAGTTAGGGTTACACCTGTATGACCAGGGCATGGATTTGGCTCCACGGCTCCAGGTCTTCTCTGCACAGTCGCTTATGAGCAGGGCTCCATCATACCCCAGAATTTTCCCTGAACTTCGATAGGAGACACACCAGGAGATTTACATAACAGGGATAATGATGTCTCAGCTAAGCAGAAATTTCATACTCCCGGTCGTGTAACAGATTTTAAGTTTGACTCACCAAAACCTCTCTGTGATGAGGAAGCTGCTTTGCACTGGCGTTGCTTTGCAACCGTCCAGCAGTGTGACTGCAAACCTCCA
The DNA here is from genome assembly GCA_013400555.1 of Jacana jacana. NCBI lineage: Eukaryota > Metazoa > Chordata > Aves > Charadriiformes > Jacanidae > Jacana > Jacana jacana. The sequence continues at coordinate 47,133 of VZTM01036038.1, forward strand.
AGGACAAAGCTCCTGCCTCAAACCCCTTTAGCATTTTTTTTCTTGCAGCCAATGCGGGACCTGATACCATCCCTTCAGCCTGTGGTGGCCCAGGGCTGGCACTGAGCCCAGCGAGCTTCACCATGGTGCCACCCTGTGCAGGCCATGGGACCGGGCCTGCAGCACTGCTAGGCACACAATTAAAATGGCAGTCCTGGCCAAATGGTTTTCATTAAACCTACAAAGGGAAATTCGTCCCAGAAAGAGCAGATATCTGGAAGCTCTTCCAGGCCTGGATACCAAAGTGATAGCTTCTGCAACGTGTCCCTTCAGGCAGAGTCCTCCAGAACCTGCTGGTGCAGCCCAAGCCCCTTCTCCGGCATCCCTCACCCTTCCTGCCCCTCCAGCATTCCCAGTCCACCACCAGACTTACTCTTCTTCTGGTTTTCCTCTCTAATTTGAGGATGAACACCACAAAAGGAGCAATTTTGCTCCACACCCCTTTCCCATCTTCCCTCCTCCCCTGGCTGGCAGGTCTGTGTTATTATTAAGACACTTGAGATTATGGTTGTCTGAAGTCGAAGAATGACAGCAAGAACCAGATGCTGTACAGTGATAAATTACAAGGGCATTATACAGAGGCAGCTGTAGCATATAAAAGCCTAGTTCTAATACCATGCCATGATTTTCCATGTGGCATTGTATGGTTCCAGCATCTGGGCGTCACTGTCAGTGTCTCCTGTATATTTTGCTAAGCACTGTCATTATGATAATGAAGAAATTGCAGCAGACATTAATTGCTGTTCCTGCTGGCTACTGCAAGAACTCAAAGGCATCAGAGCAGTCTGGCAGGGCTTCTCTCATCCCATGGGGGGCTTCTTCAATGTGTTGGCAGCAGATAAGAGGGGCCTGAATGGCTGTGGGTGCTGTGAGCAGTATCCAAGTCTTGCTCTCCAAGTGGCCAGCCCTTGGAACATCAACTGGATGTTGGTGGTCAGAACACCAAGACGAAGTCATCGGGTCTGCGTTCAGTTCCCACTGCTGAAATTTGTAAATTCGCTTCCCCTTCTTGGTTTTCTCATTACTCTTAGCTTTGTCCCATTAATCCTGGCTGCAGACTGCGTGTGGAAAGGAGGTCCCCATGTCCTCTCCTGCATGTTAGATTCCTGGGTAGCACACAATGGGGAAGCCCCACGGAGAAGCAGGGCTGAGGCTGGCAGCCCTTGGTTCATCTCTGGATATGGCCCACAACAGCTTATCAATTCAGAGCCTGGAGGGAAAGCAAAAAGGATTTTTAAAAGTTTGTTTTCTGTCTCTCCATCATGCATTTAGGGATGTCAAGGCCCCGAGCGAGAGCTGCTGCAGCAGGAGCTGTTCCAGAGCTAGCAGCACTGCAGGAGAGAACTCCTCCGCTGTGGCAATGTTTCAGAGCGGCAGCAGCTTCGTTGCTCAGGGTGGGAAGGTGGGTCTCTTACTCAAAAACATGGCTGTACGGTACACAGGTATCTGGTGTTTTACTGGCAGGACAAAACGTCTTAATTTTCCTGATTAGTTTTGGGATTGGAACCACTCAAATTAGAGAGCTCTTTGGGCCTAAACATCAACAATCACCTCTATGTTTGTCTCCCTCCACCCCCAATCTAGTGAATGCTAATGTCAGGGCCAGACCCGCCTCGTCTTGGTCTGTCACTTTGGGGCTCACACTGAATGCTCAAACCAGGAGGGATCCCAGTGCCATAACCACACCACAAGTGACACTGGTGGCATGTTGGAGGGAGAGCCAGGAAGATCTGAGCCTCCGGTTTGTCACCCCATCTCTCAGCTCTACATGCAGTAGCTGACAGATCTATTCTACAGATGATCCAGCCCAAAGTGTGGGGACAGTGACAACCCCTCGCACCCTGGGCTGAATCACAGTGATATCTGACAACAGTCTCTAGGTGATTGTTTTGGCGTCACAATCGGTAGGAGTCACAGGGAAGGCAGCATCCAAAGCCTTAGGTGTCCACTGTGGGTATGCCCTTGCTCTGCAGCACAGGGTGATGATGGGCAGAACTGTCATTCTGTGATAACCAGTCAGACACAAAACCTTCCTGCTTTCTTGCTCCGCTGACCAGCAAAACAGGACCTTGTGGTGGTGGCATGAAGCCTATTACACGGTTGTCACAGGCTCTCGTAGCCACCTCCCATTTGCTCTGGTGGACATTGCAGTCAAGTAAAGCATCACACTCACCAAAAAGAGCTGCAGCAAGGCAGGGGTAGGGGGAGGCAGCCCACGCTTCCTAGAGCCAGCAGGTAGGCTCAGGACAGCCTCAAAGCTGTCCACCAGAACTCCACAAAAGCTTTTACAAGGTTTCAAAGCTCATAAAAGCAGCTACCTCCACTTTCCCCTCTTTCACCCCTGCCCAACACATCTGTCTTTCAAACAGCTTTTGTTTGAAAATTAAAAGTGATCCAAGAGGTGCAATGAGGTTGCCAGGGAAATGGGACCTGACTGTCATTTGCTAATGCTGCCATAAAATGAGAGGAGGGGAAGCATCATGGAGCTGAAGTGAGCAGGTCACTTTGCTCGCTAGACTGAAAAGCATTTAATATTACACTGAAACAAAAAAGAAAATAAAAGAAAAGAAGCAAGACAACCACAAGGCATTAAACCCATGGAGAGTGGGAGCAGGACAGGCAAGGACCCTCTGGCAGGGGATAATGCTGACCCAGTACTGCTGGGGAATTAGCTCACTGCTCAGGTATGGCTCAGCCACAAACCTTCCCCTGGCTGCTGGGCGGGGAACTGCAATTAGCAGCAATGCTCCAGCAGCTGTGCTGGGCATCTCTCCTTGGGGTTGGGACAGGGGACTTGGCAACACCAGCTGACTGCCCAGCCACGCCTTTGCCCCGACACATGGAGCCTTTGGAAGTGCCACAAGGTGGTCCTTGGTGACACCACAGCTCTTGCCTCTGGGCTGGAGACAGCCCTATTCCAGGGACAGTCCACGTGGAACTTTATCTGAAATTTGCTTTTTCCCCCCCGCTCTCTGCTCCTCTGGCTTTCATCAGAAACCCACCACTTAGCAACAATGGTAGTGTTAGAAATAGCAGTCCTAAAGATCTTCATCCTTAAAATCTCCCCCCCCAACACTAAAATTAATAAGGCAGCGCCTCACTCGGGTTTCTCCTTCCAAGAGAGGAACCCTTGCCAGCAGAGGGGCAGCATCCCACACTTGCAGCATTCAGAGCTGTGGCTGGGGGTGTCACCCATGGTCCCTGCATGGTCTGCATGGCTGGAGAGTGCACAGCAGTCCCATGGCACAGCCTCCCACACTCACCATGGGGACATGGAGCCGCCAGCAGCCCTGCACAAGCTGTCACTGCTAGGTGTGGAGAGCTCGAGCTGAGCCAGACCAGCAGCCCTGCATGGGGGCTCAGTGTCCGGCAGTGCCAGGAGCCAGCCCCATTGTCCATCACACAGGGCAGACACTTCCTGAAGCCCCTGACTGAGAACCACCACTGAAGCTTTGGCATGGGTCCCTTCTCATTCCTGCCAGGTGTCTTCAGCAGAAAGAAATGGCCTGGGTAATACAGGGAAGATTTTCCTGGGCAGGGAGGGGAGGAAAAAAAAAAAAAAAAAAAGAATGAGGGAGGCTGCACGTCTCAGCTAATTGATTGCTGCCTGGCACCTGTGTCCCAGGGCAGGCATCCAAGTGTGCCAGGAACCAGCATGGTGCCATCACAACAGATGGGCATGAAGGCAGGCAGCCCCAAGACCACAATCCTGCTGCAGCTCAGGGAGCAGGGTGGTGTTCAGGGCAAATTTCCCAGCTGAGAATGTCAAAACAGCTGCCAGTCTGTAGTTTATACACATATAATTAAGGGAGTATGTGATTTCTAATCCAGCTCAAACAGAGCTGGATTAATTGGCAAATCTAAAAATAGCATCTGTGACCATGTAAGGCATCTTTTGTCTGTGGCTTAAATTAGGAAAGTGGACTCCGGTTGTTTGGAGAGACCTGAGGGCTACAGAGGTATCCTTCTGCCTGCAGACAACCTGCAAGGGCCTGACCTTGCTACCAACCTGGGGCCATCAGAAGGAGCCAGGGCAGGAAGGCAGCACCCTTACCCTGGCAAAGTGTATCCCAGGGTAGGCTCCCCCTTGGCAGCCTCAGCTCCGCCTTCCCTCCCTGTGCACCAAAGACCCAGCTGCTCACCATTTTACTCTATCATGTCATTTACAAGAGTCCACAGCCAATTTCTCCACTCTGTGATGCCCAGCAGCTTTCCACATGATGGAAAGGGACTTTCTGAATGACTGGAGCACCTCTGTCCCCCCAGGAGACACCTCTACTTCCCCATACTGCTCCCAGCCAGCTTCGCACCAACAAACCTGATGGCAGGAGAACACCCATTGACTTGCGCTCTGTATCCACTCCCTCTCTCCAGCGCTCATCTACCCAAAGCCAAACTGCAAGGTTAAATTACTTTTAATTTTTGATTAATTATCTGCAGTGGCACAAATAACTAACAGCATTGATTTGAACTTGGCACACAAAGGCAGATTCCAAATGGCAAAGCATATTATGAGATCAAATTATTAAGTGTAGTTAATGAGCACAATAATGATATGGCACCAGGCTATAAAAGGTTAGACGTTAAAGTTGTCACAGTTCACGAGCAAGAAAGATTTAACCACATTATCATATAAATACTTGATTAAGAATGTGTTTTAATCAAAATAATAGGTATTAATTTGGAAAGGAATATATTGCAAACTTCCTGTTCTTGCTTTATGGAGGATTTTTGCAATGGGGTTACAGAGCACACATTTCCTTACTCACTAGTAAATCTCAGTTGTAAAGTATTCCAGCTGCCTGTGCCTGGGGATGCGCTGGTGTGGCAACAAACCACAGGAGCAATTCGGGATCTGCAGGTGCGTGTCACGAGGCAGTGTGGGGTCTTGTTCCACCCCACTGTGGAGCTGGGCAGCCCCGGCCACACACAGCACAGGGCAGTGGGACACACTCTGGCACCTGCCAGGGGGGCAGGGCCTCTTGCTACGTCTTTGAAGCAATTACTATTCACAAATTGACTTCGCTGCTACCTCTTTCCCTCCAGATACTGCCAAATCTCATAATTCTCCTTGGTGGCAGATGCTATTGCAATGATTTCCAGCTGTGCAAGAAGCATCTTAAAATGGATGCTGTGCTGGAGCTCTGATCCCCTCCTTCCCTCTCCTCTGGGCAGGGAGGCGAAGGGACACATGCTCCTGTCCCTTCTCTGGGGCCCTGGAGCCCTCCAGCCCTGCTTGGCAGAGCTCAGGTTTGCAACTGGATGCTGAGCTTTCAAGATGCTATAAGTTTTGCTCTATGCTTTTGGTCTAGTATATTAAACGGACAGTTTAAAGAAGCAACAGCCCCCACCAATACCAGGGTTTGATTCTGATTCCTGCAAAGGCCAGAGGTGGCTGCCCTGTCCACCCCTGCTGAGATACCATGTGAGAATGCCATGAAGGGCAGGCCATGGAGGCTAGGTTGGACATGTGTAAACCTGACAGTTCAAAGGAAAAAAAAAAAAAAATCTAAAACTTTGCCCAAACACTCAAAATGAAACTTGTATTGAAATTTAAAATTCCTGGAGGACCATTTCTAGCAGACACTGCAACAGTCAGAATTCCAGGAGAAGGCATCACCTCAAGGAGCACATCAAAGTCCTTCTAACACAATTAGGCAAGGGAAGCATCCACACAATTTCAGTATTTCTTTTAATGGAGCTTCCGAACCACCAGTATTCACTAGGTGTGCGTAAAGATCTTCAAAACACCATGCCAAGCAAAACAGAGCCTAATGGAAGGGAGCATCACTCACTTAAAATCCCCAATAAGGATATTCCATTACTGTGTGCATAGCTCTGATGAAGCTTTTGAAAAGGAGACATAAGACTAGGGTTGTCAGGACTGCAGCAACTTCCCACACAGCACCCATGTAAGCCTCACATTCCCCATGGTGGCCGTGGCAGGGGCACGGAGAGCTGCTGGTGTGGGAGGCATCATGCAAGTAGGTATCAGGGACTCACATGCCATGCCCGCCCCCCCCNCAGTTTTGGAGCCACACAGCTGCTGGGAATTCAATCAAAAACACCGTGACAGTGCCAAAACACTGATCCTCCCTCTGGATCCTTGGCACACACCTCCCTGTATGCACAGGACAATGTTTTCTCTCCTCCTCCATTCTGCCTCTTGTGCTGGGTAGATATATATGCACTTTTTGCTGCCTGACTTTTTAACGCTTCATCAGAAAACTGAATTTATGGGGTTTTTTGAGTGCTAAGTTTGCTGCTTCAGTTGTAGTAGAGATGAAAAGCTTTCACTGACCCACCTTTGATTGGAATCACTTCTGTTACCTTTGGTTTGGCCAGATGTTTCCTAATTACTTATCTGTCAAGACTTTTTTTTTCCAATGCACACACATTTCCTTTAAGTGAGAAATAGTATGAGGTTCTTGTCTAGCGTCTTTGCCTGAATGAAATAAACCAGGCTAAGCTTCGTCACCAAGGCTGGATTTTATGCTTGAACATGCAACTCAACATCAAAAGCTTGATCTTTTTTATCATTCAGCACAGCCTTTAAACCAACTTCAGCAGGAGCCAAATGGCACGTCAAACCTTTGGATGTAAAACTTTTTAAAGCTTTGTCCTGAGATTGAGATAGTTTCATGTAATAATTCCAGGCCAGAATCTGCCACCATTACTCATATCAGTGAGGGCCTACTTACATTAACAGACTTACTGAACAAGTGCTACTTGGGGTGAGTAATGGTTACAGAATCAAGTTTAATCCTTTTCCCAACAAAAAAAATATTCCTACTGATTTGAGTCTGTTGCTAGGTCCTGCAATAGTGACTCATTCAGCAATTACTTTGGAGGTAGAAAAACAAAGGAGGAAGCCTTGAAGACTTTAATTCCCAAACTGGCCGCTGCTGGTGGTGCAAGCCCACCTGGGGAAGCAGTGATCTGATCTAACAAGGCAGATGTCATTATGTGCCAGTCATTTGAGACAGACAGCATCCCTTTGCTATTTGGCTGCCATCAGAAATATTTTACTTCAGGTAAGCATCCCAAAGACCCTGACTGCAAGGATTACTGCAAAAAGGAAGGGGAAAGCCAGCAGAACTGAGCCCTGAACCACTTCATGGATGCTTTAAGGGTTTTGTTTTCTTTTGTCTCCATTAGAGAAATCAAAAATCTAGTGCCTGTCAAAGTGTCCATGGATAATATACCAATACACCAGAAGGGGACTAAATTAACCAAAAGTGAATCCAAGTTACTAATTTTCAATAGCTTTAACTGTCTTCAAAGCCAAGGAGCATTCTTTAAATAAAAGCAGGATCAGGCCAGTAAAGCTTTGAGTTTCAAGTTAGCTGATAGCTAGTTACTTTTCTTCAAAAGAGACTAAGTAAACCTCTGCCTGTAGCCTTCATCACTCCACCAGAAACGCTTTGTCAGTCTGTTTGTGACAAAATAATTGTAGTGATAGGAAATATCAGCAGACATGAATATTAAAAAAAAATTTCAGCCTGTTGGCTTCAGTCAATGCCTGTTTCTAAAGCTGTGTTTTTCTCATTAGCTTTCTCCCTTCCCCAGTTGTGTTGAGAAACTTGCAGAAGTGATTAGAAATGGTTTTATTTTCAGCTTGCCTGGGGGATGGCATTAGCAGTAGAACAAACTAACAACATTGGAGCCTTGCTGGCAAGAAGTGGCCCATCAGCAAGCTTTTCAGAGAAAACATCCTGAAATTACTGCATCGGTCCTGACTACCCAATGCTAATATCCAGTAAAGATGCTTGCATGGGGTTATCTCACAAAGCTTTAACACTGGAGAAACAGGAGCAAAGCTCAGCGGCTCCATCCTCTAGTTGATCCTGGTCAGATCCCACAAACAGAAGAAGGAGCGGAGCCTGGGTAGACCACAGGTAGCTCTAACTTAGCAGTAAGAGATATATGGCTCTTCCTCACTGCAAAGGCTCCAGGGAAGCAGAGGACTCCTGTTAGTCTCCTGCTCTAGTTACTGCAAATTGCAGATCTTTCTTGTGTGGAGTAAAAATCATTTCAAGGAGCACAATTCTCATTTGTGAATCTCTTTAAGGCTGACAAAAGCAGGAAGCCACCACTGGCTGTTACATCCCACGCCCCCAAGTCTTCCTCCTTACCTTCATCCCATGGTCACGCTGGTCCTGTCCCAAGCTTACACAGCTTAACCTTGCATGAAGCATCAAAATGTTGGCCTGCAAGTTTGGAGTCTCTTCTTGACTGGTTGTTTTGTGCTGACAACAGAAATAAACATGAATAAAGCTTTTTCCAAGCTGCCACTGCACAACCCAGCTCAAGAAGCTTCTACGACCAAATGCCCCATAAGGAACCACAGGAACCAGACAGAGATCTTCACCTCTCCCTGACAAGTCAATTACAAAGCCACCTCATTAGCATCCTATATTTACTTAACAAATTGAATAAGTAGCCTGGGGTGCTTGCTTGATAATTACTTAATCCTTGGTTAATAAGGACATCAGGAAGTAGTTCGTAAGGCAATAATTTCAATAGATTAGGGGGAAATAAAGTTTTAAGGAGAAGGTTTTAAATGTCTGCATGGAGCTGGTGCTGGACCCCACCGCAAGACCAGGTGTCCCCCTAAGTCCAACTGTAGTGCACCATCTTATCTACAAAGCTTCTGTATGCCTCCTCCAGCCCCAAATCCAGGTTGGAAATGTCCAGAATGCTCATTTGGTTCTCACAGAACATCTGGTGATTTCTCTGGAGCTACTGCAGGGAGGTCCCTTCCCTGCTGGAAGGGAGGAACTGGTGCAGGCATCTCACCCATTGGTGCTGCAGCATGGCATTACCTGAAATGAGCAATAAAAAGGGAGGAATAAGTACAAAATACAGTCTAGAATATCTTTCCCTCCCATGCAACTGGGAGGACTGTGAATGCATTTGAGTCGTTGACGTTTGAACCTGCTCTTGACCAACCAAAGTTTCCTGGGACTGGATGAGAGACCTCACCAAACCTCTGCCCATGGTCCTTGAGCAGAGGTAGGTATGAGCAGTGCTGATGGTCCCTGTTCCAGGAGGAAACACTGTCCCCTGGGCTCAGACAGGGCTCAACTCAGTCATACCCAACTGAACACATTGCCCACAATTTGACAACACATTTGTTATTTTTCAGTTGGAAAGTGTGAAGAATTTCATTGATGTTTCATTTTAATTTTGATATAGTAAGTGCCTTGTTTCCATATTAGTATCAATCTCAGGATGTATATATAGGTATATTAATACATTGCACTGGAAAACACTCATATAACATTTCAAATTTAGCTAAGTAGAAATCATTGGGTTTTCCTGACGGTATTGATTTGGAGTTTACCATTCACTAACCACTTTGAAGTCCCAAGCAAAGCAAAAATCAGAGTGATTTCCCATACAACAGGTGTAGTGCAACAATCTCTGGGAAAATGATTTTTTAGTGTATTGTTAGTTATGCTAACTTCTGTTCGTGGCTGGTTTCAAGGAAGATAGAGCATAACAACAAAACACTTCTGCAGAGAGATAATGACCGTTATTTTCAATAATAATGTTGTTATTTCCAATCCAAGTATTTCAAGACTGGGAAATACAAACATTACTGTTACTGCCACATTGATAGATTACATTGTTGGTTTATTCAGAGAACAACAATTAACGGTGTTCTGTTTTGTTCTAAAGTTTGTTGGACAACCTGAAACAAAACACAACACAAACTTGTTATTAACAATCACAATAAAGAGGGGGGTTGGGGAGGAAGATATTTATTGATAACACACTCTAGAAAGAATCTGTAAGCAAAATTGAACTGGAAATTCAGCTTCTTCGTAGAAAGATGTGAGTGGTATTACATTACTATACATAGTGGAAATCAGTGCTCCTCAAACCTCTTGTTTAGCTCTTTTTGGTATCTGATGTTTCTGTAATGTCTCCAACTCATCTGCCCAAGCATCAGTAGGAACAAGATGAAAGCAAGCACAACTTACCTGATGACAGAAGGAAGTTCTAGTTGATTTTGGATTCTTTTCTGACAAATCAGTTTTCAGTGTCTCATCCCTATATAGAGCCAAAAATGCATGCTGTCTCAGACTTCGCCCTCTTTTACAAACGGTAGAAAGGAGGAGGAGCTCAGTGTTTTTTCTGTCTCCTTTCACCCACTGCCCTCCTCCCCATCACAACACAGGCAGCTCAGACCCAGTAGCCCCACTCCTGACCATGAACGTTAAAGATAAATCCAGCAATAACCATTAACATCAGTAACTCCAGAAAACCATGAGAAAACTAAAGAGTAGTTAGTGGTCTCTAACCCAAAGAGAAGTAGAATGGAACTTTTTGTTGACTAATTGAAAATATTACAAATATTGAAGTTCTTTTGTTATCCAAAACTTGATGTAAAAAAAAAAAAAACAAAACAAAACAAAAAAAACCAACCAAAAAAACCAACTTTCTCTGAAGTTTGTATATCATGGACTGACATCCTTCTGTAACGCTTTCCAACAAGCAGCCCTCAAAGCCCTCTGAGGTCTGTTTTGAGGTAGAAACACAGGCAATTATTTTATCTGAGAAATTACATGAAGGTTACTGACTTTCAGAGCTTGACAATACAGCATAGAGCCTGTTTGAGCAGACACAGATCATGGTATACTAGTGTCTTAGTGTTATAGTGGCTTGAAATGAGGGTTGGCAACACTTTTTATAGATGGTAAGTAGGGTTATCCCTGAGATAAGCTTCACGGGACTAGGACATAGCGCATTAATATCTTCCACCACTGTCAAAATATATGAGAGACCTGTGAAGCTTCCTGCTTGAGTCTTCTAGCAAGCCAGCAGCAAAGCAGATGTATAGCCTCTCCAGCAGGACATTCCTAATACAGGACTCCCCTCTTTTGGCTGTGGCTCTACAGAGCCCAAAGGGTGCCTTCTTCTGCCCATTCTGCAGATCTCCCAGGACACTGCTAGGATAAAACTTGCCAAGTGTTGAACGGTATTTGTGCCTTAGCCAAGTTTCAGCTCTATCATGCACCAAGCAAGAAACGATGGGAAGAAAGGAAAGCCGCAAATTGACTTCTCACCCCACTGTACTCCAAGTAATGAATGCAACTAATTGAGGTCAAGAACTCATTGAGCCAGCAGCGTGGTTATAATCAGGAGGAAAAAAGCCCATTCCCAAGTGCTTTCCACAGTCAATGTTGCAGTAACAGCTTGGAAAGGTTTTCAAAGTATTTACCAGTTGCTGTGTCTGTCACCTTGCATGGTAGTTCCCACTCTGTCATCTGCACAAATCCACTTGCATTTCTCCACTTGTTTTACCTGCTTTTCATTAAATAGCATGCATAGCACTGTGGCCTTCCTGCTTTGCCGAGGGCTCGAGGTCCTATTTTGGGCAACAATGGACCGTGCTGATTCATATCCCTTCTAGATGCCTTGCCAGCAGGCCAGGCTTGCTGTGGGTGACTGGTCTGGCATTGTAAAGGCACAAGCTGATTTAATTTCAGTGAGAACCAGTAAACTTTGCACATGTCCAGGAGGGATGCCTGAGCCTCCTGGCTGGTGCTGCCCCACAAGAAGACCCAGAGTTGTAGCTGCATCTACCATCAGTGACCTGCTTCCACTGGTCAGCACTGCCATACTAAAAAACCAAACAAACCAAAAACAAAAAAACCCACCTAAACGATGTCCTAAGTATTCCTCAAAAAAAATGTCTCTTCCATAACATGATAGCATGTGTGGTCACACTGTTTTGTGCAAGCTACATCAGCTTCAAAGCAAGGGACACACAGAAGAATATCCTATTTCTCATAGCTGAGCTCTGGCTGTTCGCTGTGGTATGGGATGGACCTGTTTGGAGTGGCCATCTCTCTTCCAGCAGCTGGATTTCGTGTGATGAACACTCAAGAACTTTTGCTAGTAAAACCCTGGATTGACACATCACCTCTGAGGCTGGAGTCCCTGACCCCAAGACCCTGCCTGTAGGCCTGTAGTGCTGTGTTTTGCCCAAACTTAACCTCCCAGTGTTGCAGCAGGGTATGCTACGGGGCCTCCAGATGATTTTTCACCTTCTTGGTTCTTCCTAGGCCTGTCTCGACACTTCTCCCCCTCCCCTATTTTTCTTGAATTCCAGGCCAGCGAGGAAGAGAGAGTTCAGTACATCTGTTCACCATTAACATTGATAAACAGCACAGAAGAACTTTGCTAACCTGAAATGCATTGACCTATCCAACCAAAACCCACTTGATTTTCCCTGGTAAGCAAAAGCTGTGAAAGGCCTTTACAAGCAGGTTGCCCTTGTACGTGAAGTAATTGAATCAGGAAATGAGAAAGAGGTAAGAAAGCTTAGCTGTCGTTTTACAAAAAAAATTAAATGCATTAAATGTATCTTAATGATATAATTAGGGCAATATTCCAATCCACCATTAGTAGTGGCATTAATTATTGCCAGCACATTACATTCAGTATTGCTGGAATGATTAAATCCTTTGTTTTGCAGCTTTATTAACAAGAAAAACCCACCATAGATTACCTCCTCTTCAAGAGAGGTGTTAATGCAAAATAACTTTTGAACAATCCTTGATTACTTTTGTCTGTTCAGGCTGATAGTAAGAGAGGTCAAAGCAATACTGGAAAACTATTGTAACAAACAATTGCTGGAACCCACCATGGGCTGTTACTGAAGGTGTGCTGTAAGAAAGCTGTATGAAGCAAGGCTGACTGATACCATCGTGGTACATGGTAAGCTGTCGCCATACACTTACAAGGGGTAGATCCAGCCCACACTTAGCCTGGGATACTGGACAGATGCCAGCACAACCTGAAGCCCAGTTTGCAAGTGGGTTTGGTACAGCAGAGTCAAGGGCTTTGTAGCAAGGTACCTACACTGCAGAGGAGCCATCAATCAGCTGCTAAAAGGCCCTTGGATGTTGCTCAAAACCATTTTACATAATGGGACAAGTGGAATTATCAATCTTAGAGGTGCAAAGACATCAAATACACCTTGTCAACCAAAGGAGGAAGCCATCAACGTCATTCCCCCTATGGGTACATTTATTTGGGGTAAAAGAAAACTTACCAGACATGGAAGCCTGTTTATAGTGATTTTCAACACTTAATTCAGCTCAAGAAACAAAACTTAGAAAAAGTAACTCCCTCTAGACAGCTACTTGACACCTAGGTGATAACTGCTAGAGAACTAGCAAATGCATCAGTTGAGTGATTATGTCGATAGCTGCTGAAAGAGGGTGATTTTCAGTTATGCATGGCTGAGTCCATTCCATGTCCCTGTCCTGTTACATGGCTGGGGGGTGGGGAGCAGGAGAGTATCAGTTCACAAGAGTAATTTATTTCCAAACGTATTCATTGGAGAGAAATATTAATTCAGAAACATTAATTTCTGGAGAAATGTTTACAATTAAAATGCAATCTTGATTCCACTCACCTCCAATACACTTGCCATCCCACCCTACGTCTGAGGCAGACATGGAGAAGAAACCAGAATATCCAGGAGAGGCAGATAAAGAGTCACAGCAGTGGTGGGAAGTGCTGCCCATCAGTTTGCCATAAAGATGTTGAGATTCATTGAAGGACAAGGTTGGGGACTGGGCTGTTTCTGCAGCAGAACCTTGTTCCTCAAACCCCCATGAGTAAGTCCTGGGTTAATCGCAACCCAGAAGCAGAGAGGAAGATAGCACACACAGATAGCAGTACATGGGGATGGAGGACAACATGAAGGTTTGGGGTTTTCCTGTGTAGGACTGATAATGCAAGTTTCTTTAAAAGCAACACGGAACTGTGCTGGATGACCCTTATGCTGTTTGCCCAAGTCCTAAAGTCCAGAAGCTGAAGACCATGGAAGAAAGTGAGTGATGGACATAGCTTCCTGGGGGTGTCAGAAACACCCGTGCATGGACAACACATGCAGAAGCAGGAAATCGTGGCTGTGCTTTCACTCAACCATGGTGCTGAAAGCCAGAGAAAGAAAGAAAAAACAATGCTTTTTCCCATAAACTGAAACTTGAAAAGACAAAGCCCATTTTCCAAACCCACAATTGGTACCACCAGTTAGTCACAACTATTTACATTTGCTCATGACAGAGTCTGAGAAGACCTTGATTTGAGACAGAAGCCTCACCAAGGAGTTGGTCATCTTCTGACAAATCTGATGAGCTGAGTAAACTTGAACACAAAGTTAATCAACTTCCTTAAAGCTTTGCTTCATACTGTGCTTTTCTACACCATAAAGTCTCAACTATATTCCCGCATACTGTCCCTTTGTTCTCTGGCACCCCTACCCAAACACCACACACCCCCAAACAGAAAGTTTCCTTTGAAGCATTGCCCAGCTTTAGGCAACAGTGATCTTACGTGTGTGTGAAATGCAAGTGCTGAAGGTGCTGCACCTTCCTCAAGATCCATTGCACATAAAACACCTGCCTGTATCACCTTCTGTACAGATTCTCAGCAGCAGGGCGCAGCTGGATCCAGGCATTGTGCACATCTGCAGAAACATTTTATGCAGATATTTTATTGGGGCAGTTACAGTAAAACCTGGCCTGAGATCACAAATAGAGTTCCAGTTTCACACCACTCATAACTTTACTGTAAATCTAGCCACGTTAAGTATTTTTTTCCTTCACATACAGGGATTATGCACCCAGCTGATTTTGTACTGACTCAGGAGGAAAGGAAGCTTTCCAGACCTCCTGTTTGCAAAGCAATAAAACTTAACAGGACTCAGATCAGAGGGAAAATAAACAGATCCTCTCACTCACCCTCCCCTGACCTCCCTTTTTTCCCCTCTACAGTTTATATTTAGCTCTACCTTCTTCATGCCCTGGGAACAGGGCACCAGGGCTCTTGGGGAACCTCAAGCTTTCCTCCTCAGAACACATAATCAACAGATCGGCTCACCAGAGCTGAGGTAAACAGCTCTGACAAAAGAAAAATAGAGATGAGAAAGAGAAAGCAGTGGAGACCATCAGGGTTGTGCATCATTTGGGTTTCTTTAACCTGACTGTGTTTATCGGAGCCTTAGTTTGAGATCCAGGGAAAAAAAATAAATAGAAATCTTTGTGCACTGTGATGGACAAATACACTAATAAGTTGTCTGGAGTCAACATATGTTTAGAGCTCATCTTCCTCAAGTAAGCTGTTGGTGTGCACTCACAGAGTTAAACCCAGCCTAGCTCCCCACTCACAGCAGCTCTGCTGACTACCCCAGACCTGTACAGACTCTCCTCAAACACCACAAGGTACCTTGAAGGGGTTGGTCTTGCATGACTGTTCTAGGGTTCCTAAAGTGTTTTGGATACCTAATTCTTACACAGCTTAACAGGCCCAAGTATTAACATGCTGTAAACACCTCTTGCAAAATGGTAGTTGACTTGGCACTGAAGAGATTAATGCTACAATATCAGCACAGGAACTGTGACCACAGCCTACCATCTGTTGGTAACACAAAGGGGACACAGGTGAAAAACTGGGGATATCCACCCACGACCTCACAATAACTGCCTGGAACTTACAGCCACTGCCACATCCTGGTGATGATGGACTCAGCAGAGCTGCTGCGGTCCCCAGGACAGCACAGCTATTTTCTTCCCTAGGTCAGGTAAATCCATCCTAAATGTCTTTTGAAAAAGCTCAGTGGCTTCCGCAATATTGGGAAACATCTCTGCCAAGCTTCCAATGCAGCAAAAGCCATCTTTTCCTCTTCACTTATGCCTTGACAACAGCAAGGCCACAGCTGAAAGAAAACAGGAGCCTGGTGCAAAGCAGCTTGCCTTGGTGCAAAGTATTGTTTGGTGAGCAGTTTGGCAGGTGCTTTATACTTGTCTCCAGTCTTGTTGTTCTTTTAAACCCGGGCTGCTTATTAACAATGCATATCAACAGTAAAGCAATAGCTTTGTACTTCAGAGTTACTCTCGATTAAATGCAACTTCACAGAGCCATGCAGATCTCATTGTTCACTGTCCAGGTTACCTAGCTTTGCAAAGGATAAATACCCTGAGAAGCTGCATTTTGACTGGCATCCAAAACTCTCCACTAGCTGCTGCGATTGGGATTTATTGCAGCTGCTAACAATCAATCTCAAGGCAAACACGTGCATTGGAACTAAGAGTCAAGACTGTGTGAGGCAGGGGGACAAACATCAACCAAGAGCTGCCAACTTGTGCATCCTGAGCAGCAGTCAACACTCGCCCACATTTCTGCATTGCGAAACCCGCTCCAAGTACATTACGCAGAGTGCTTCATGGCACCTCTCCTCTGCCTAGTCCAGAGACATCTCTCCGGTAAGCCAGGCTCTAAATTTCATTTATGCTCCTTTTAATCTTACCTGACAACAGGTTCTTCATATGCAGAGACAGGGAGGAAGCTGAGGAGCAGTACAGCCACGAACCCGACCTACTGGGCAACACCAGCAGCAGGAAGGGATGTTCTCTGGCAGCATTAAGCCCTGCTCTCTCAGGAAGCAGTGGGTCTGGACACCCCAGCAGGGGGGATAAGGAGGAGGGAGACAGCTGGGGAGGAGCCTGAAGAGCTGCAGTCCTCAATGTGTTTCCAACCACAGAGGAAGGCACGCCCATAGCCCTGGGCATCCTGAAACCCACTCTTAAGTACCATAAAAAGACAACACACATCTCAGTCTTACCTCAGAAAGAGCAAATGCTGAAGTGGCTGCAATTTCAAAGGATTTGTCTTTCCTTTGCATCACCCAAGCAGCTTCAGAAACCTACAGCATCACCAAACTAAAACTGAGTCCTTCATTATACAACTGCAAAAACCTCCTCTANACCTCCCTGGAGCTACTTAAAGTTGCCTTCTGGGCCATGGCAGAATTGAGCCCACCTGGGTCAAAGCCTGCAGCTGGGCAGGTGCCCTGCCTGTCCTTGCCTCCTCACTGAGCACAGACCATGATTCTTCCTGTACTGAGTTCAAAAGAGAGTGGGGTAAGGCTCCTGAGAAGGGGAAAGAGAGAGGGAGGGAGAAGCAGTTTTGATCCCATCAGACCTTAAATGAAGTGGATCTTAAGCGCTGTTTTTCTAGTCTGGTCATGTCTTGGAACACAAGGCAGGAATTTCCTTTTTTTCTCCTGTCCAGTCTTTTGCTCTTGCTACTGATGCAGTTACACAGTCCTGTCTTATATCAAAGCAGCGGGAATTTCTAGACTGTTTTTTAAATGAAAAAAAGGTAGCGGCAAATGTTTGGAGTATATTCCCATTACAGTCAAGATAGTCAACAGCAAGGATTCCTATGAGACTATGTTGCTTGCTTAATACATCTCAACAAAACCATCACTGCGACACTTGCCATGATGGGGAGGAAGGTCTCCACCTGCACAGGGGCTTCAGAGCCAGCAGTGTGGAGAAAAAAACCCACAATCCTCCAATAAATCAATCCAAGGGAAAAGTATCCTGAGGAGCTTAAAAAGTATGGAGCTTAAAACTGCTGGAGCTTACTGATGGAGCTTAAAACTCCAGGTTTCACACCTTACACATCTCAAAGCACCCAAGCCATCACCTCCATCTTTACTGGGAGGGAATCAGCGGCAGGGACCATTTCAGAGCACTGGAACAGGAGACGAAGAAGCCCTGGGGAGTCTTTGCTTACTTGTAACTCCAGGCGCAGAATGGACTAAATGATTAAATGCAGGTGCAGGCCGGCCGAGACAGCATGAGAAATTAATCATTTGGGGCACGAGCAGGACTAATGTAGCTCCCAAGGAGGGTGAAGGCAGAGAGAGGCGCTGGCAGATGGAAGTGAAGAGTCTGGGTTAAGGCAAGCGGGTAAAATACAGAGACAAAACGCAGGGGGTAGGGGGAAAAAACCTGCTGTGAAGTTCAGATACTTTGAGGCTGCAATTTACACCTTCCAGTGATTGCAGACAGGGAGGGCCAGAAGCACTGCAAAAAGGAGGTTGCTGCTGGAAGCACAGGGGGATGCTAAATCTGATTTCTTAAGTCCTATTCAGTTTGCAGCAGAGAAATCTGTTTAAAATCAAAGGCTTTGCCTTCGTGTTTTCCAAAACTCACAAATTGTTTCTTCCACTGAGTTGCAAAAAGAGAAAAAAAAAAAAAAAAGGAAAAAAGTTAAAAATAATCTTTTGCCAATCAGCTGTACTGCAGTGTCCCCAGATCACCTCATTAGCTGCAGAAAGGTAAAAGTAACAATATTTATTTGCC
Organism: Jacana jacana; assembly: GCA_013400555.1. Taxonomy (NCBI): domain Eukaryota; kingdom Metazoa; phylum Chordata; class Aves; order Charadriiformes; family Jacanidae; genus Jacana; species Jacana jacana. The sequence goes on from VZTM01036038.1 coordinate 65,351, forward strand.
CATTCCCATGCACTGTGCTGGTTGAACTTAGTTTGTTGGGTTTTTTGTTGTTTTTTTTTTTTGTTTTGTTTTCTCATTTAAAACCTTCTCCTTTGGAAAATGTTGTTTCAGCTGTGTTCCAACTTTCTGTGAGAAGATGATTGTTTCAGCTGTGCACCCAAAACCTAAAAAAGTAATTTTGAAACAGTCATTCAAACCAAACCTTGCCCTTTCTCCTGCCTCGTTGCTCCTAGAGCAAGGTGGATGTTTTCTGCTTAGGTACTTGTGATCCTGAGGCTGGGGCAGCAGCACTGCCCTCCCCCCCACCCCCCCAGAAATGTAGCGTTTTGGTATTTCTTTGCAGGTGGGACAGGAAAGTCAGTTTGGAGCCACTCAAGCCTATTCTGGGGCCATCAACATCCTGCCACAGTCACTGAACTTCTCCTCCTGCCTGGGCCGTGCCGCTCCTCACAGCCCATGGCATCACCTTCGTCAGCAACTCAACTCCTCCCCACTACGGGTTTTTGCCTTGTTTCTTTCTGCTGGTCCCCAACCCACAAGACTCCTGTACGCAGCATTATACACCAAGGAAGCCGTTTGCATTTTTATCTGTTATTCACGGTGCATAAAATGAGACATCTTTTCAGGATGGGGCCTTGATTTCCACAAACCATGTCAGCTCCTGTGGAGCTCCCACCATATTGAGGGCTAATCCCAGTTGCAAATGGCAGCTGAGGCAGGAGCAAGACTAATGAAGGTTGCAATGAAAACTCACATCTTTATTACCTGCTCGAGCACATGGAATGAGGGAGTCACTTATTTTGGTCCACACACTCAGACTGAAATGCAGATTTTGCTTACCAAAAGCTAGCTCACAGGAGATTCCTTGAGAGCTGGCCCTGGCTTTCTGTGAGCCTGATTGAGCTGCAGAAGAATCACCCCTGAAGGAAACAAGAAATCCAGCCCTGGCAAGCTTGGATTGTGACAAAACCATCACTCTTGATTACAAATGGTTTAAAAGTTTTAGATCCAAACACTCGTGAAGTTTGGTCAGACACTAAAACGGAGCCAGCAGGCTTCTGCTCATTTAAAATACCGTTTAGAGGAAAAAAAGGCTACCTAGCTTTTGGAAACAGCTGATTTGGAAATGGTCTGCAAGGCATTGAACGCTGGCAGCATGGAGCAGTACCGCATACAGTACTCTTGGCACTTCCAATGCATCATCTCTAGTGCTTTGTGGTGATTTGAGAAGCCCACTTGCACCTCCAAATCATAACTCCTGATCATCCTGGAGCCCAGACTGCTGGGTCCAGTGTCCTACAGTCTAAAATGGCAATGAGTGCAATTTAACCTATAGTGCTGCTTGTGAACCTCACCTGTGTGGCAATGCACTCGTTCCTCAAGCCACCCCCCTCAGCTCCTTGGGAAGCTCTGCTTCCCTTGGGGCATGGGGACAGCAAACAGGCTTGAAACCCCACTGCTCACTCGGGCCCTGGTAACAGCTGGGGACAATCCCCTGCCAAACACCCCCCGCCCTCCCCCAGCCACATTATAACCGCTGACACCAGAGTTTGTTAAGTAATTTGGGTCTAATGACAGAAAGGCTCCAAATCACACTCAGCTGGCTATTTGGCACATCAGACACTGTGGTCAGTGACTGGCAAGAGTTTCCTGAAGCCAGGAAAGCCCCACCAATGGGCCAGGCAATGGCATAGCATTAAAAGCAGCTAATTGCTTGTCATGGGGAAAAAATAAAAGTATTCCAACCCAGGGCAGCTGCTTTCTAGTACTGCATCACCCCAGATGGTCTTTCCAGCAGTAACACACAGAGGACACCAGGAATACCACAAAATAAACTGCAATCAGGAGGTGAGTAACACAGTTCCAGGATCAGAACCAGAGGGCTGCAATTAAGATCAGAGCCCTTCCTGGGCTGCAATTAAACTGCTTCCAGTCATTACTAGTGATATTTTCCCAACAGGCCATAACTTGGGGCTGTGTTGTGAGTAGCCTACCATGCAAAGCATCCAGGCATCCCACAGAAGCTAACAGGACCTCCTTGTGCTCACAAATGCCCCACATCAAAGCCAAGTGTCCACAACTTGCCCATCCAGATAAGCTGGAGAGGCTATTTGTAAAAGTCGGGGGGCACTTTCAGAAATGCTGTCACCTTAAATGGAGGTTTGCAGTCAGACAGAGAAAGGCTGGGGAGACAGAGGGCTTAGGCAGAGCTGGCAAAGCCCAGGGATTAATTACTGCACGCTCTTTAGTCTCAAGAAGTGACTCCAAGGTCTGGGTGAAACTATAGGGCATCCTTCAGAAATACGAAAAAGAAAACCCCCTGCCAACAGTTAAGTTTTCAATCACTTTAATGTGATCACTGCGTTTTGACCACAGCCTCAGAAAGGAAAGTCACACAAATTATCTGTGCTTAGGTTCTGAGTCAAACTACACAGTTCTTGTTGACTGACGGTTATTCAAGTTAAGACCTTCTGACCTTCGGTGATGTTCTCAGTTGAAAGGCAGACTCACAAGTGATGGACATGCTGGTGCAAACCAGGAATGCTTCTTCTGGGATTAAAGCTGCGACACCTGATCTACTCAAAAGAAAACAGAATTGTACACGCACACATGTGCACACATGGACTGAGCATGCAAATACACTGGGAACCAGCTACAGTTTCACAGGAAATAAACATGTTATGGCAATACAGAGGTTGGCCTGGTACTCAGTAGGCTACTTAACAAGGAAGGAAGGAAACCACACAAATATCAAAAACTGAGAATATTTTTTTTCAATAATTGAAAATAGGGAAGAGCTTTTGAAATTACATTGTGTTGGCAAACCCTGATTTTTGGGTAACAAAGCAAAAGGTGAAGGCAATTTTCCAAAGTATTGTAAAATTTATTGTATAAGTATTGCAGCTTTTAGAATGACATATAATTGCCACTATCGGTTACTGTTACACAATAAGCGTTTACAACAGGTTTTTGTAAATTGGCATCAAGAGTACATATTCATACTAAACCAGCAAAATATAAGTACTGCATTGCATGTGCTGTCAATTGTTTACATAAGTTTGAACTTAAACAGAACTCAGGATACATGACTGCCTGTAACAAACTCCAAAGCCAAAGCAATGCAACTGGCAGTTTAAGAAAATCTTAATACAATGAAATGTGTCTATAAGACAGGCAAATTAGGACTTTAATGTTGTCCTTCATGAGCTTCTATGGTACAGCAAAAAATTTGAAGTGCGGTTTCTGGTAAACTTTTTTTTTTTTTAAGATTTTTTTTTTTTATATATATATAGCTTTGTGTTGTATATAGAAAATCTCTGAGCGATACAGAGACAGAAGAGATTAAAAATTCATTCAGTTCTGCCTGGCACTATTAATGCTACACATCTGGATTTAGTCTTTTCCCGATCCTTAGTAAAAATGTTGGGCTTTCTTTTAAGATAGCAGTTAGTGCAATTTTATAGTTCATAACATATGCAAAAGGGTGATTCTCCTGAAAGCAATTGGATTTCCTAGTACCCCCACTTAGGATAGAATTAGTTTTGCAAGACTTACAGAAACAACGCACTAGATTAGTAAAGCTGAATCTTCAGACCGGTGAAATCAAGGGTTGTCAAAGGTTGAAGGGAACACCAGTTGTACCAGTGTCAGGCCCACAGGAAAACCCATCCTGATTGACAAAGCCATGTTCCCATTCCAGGCCATTAAGATTTGGGGGTAATTTAAGGATGCCGATTGCCATACGGTAAGAAACTCCAAAGGATTAGCAACCCCTTTTAAAGCTAATGCAACTCTCAAAACTTCAAGCAAAAAGGCAGGTTAGTACAAGACGTTGCTGCTAAGCATTAGCAATGCCTTGTTTCTTCATTCTTAAGGGGCCTGAATCTCTCTGCTGGCAGCTGCAAGATGCCAGAGACTTCTCTGGAGCAGGACTGTGGTCCAGCTTCTAGCACAGTTCTGTCCTGAGCTGCACGAAGGCCAGAAGAAAATGAGACACCAGCAAGGGTACGCAAAGCAAGTTCTCTGCCTTGGTGGCAGTATGGGGCATGGGAATTGGGAAGAAATTGACCCCGAGGCAAAAAATAACATTAAATAGTAATAATAATAATAAGGATAACAACAGCAATAAAAAAGAACAGACCATTATTTCTAAACACCCTTTCAGAACTTGAGTTGATCTGGGCCCCATATCCGGTATCTGCACTAGAAATACACAGTTCTTGGGACTGCAAAGCAGAGGGGTGGACAAAAGAAAGACAAAAGCTGACAACTTGGCTCTGTTGAGGTGGACTTGAGTTGCACGTGCTGCCTAGGACGGAGGGCTACCCCTGACCAGGGCTGCAGCAGCTCCACAGGAACCTGCACAGGCAGCAGTGATGGTGGCAGCCTGGTTTTTGTTTGTGCATGGCATGGACTGAAAGGCAACATTTGTAATAGCAATTCAGTGTTCATGAGCCACCCATTTCACACTTATTAAATTCACCAAACTAGAGAAAGAGGTAAATGAAACTGGACCCAGGAACTCAACACACTGGTCACTTAAGTGCAGCTGCTAGGGGTGATGTTTACTAGGAATGGATTGTGGAGAGAGCAGAAAAAAACAATAGGAAAAAAAACAGAGAATCAGTTGAAATTTTGAGGACTTCAAACCATGATAGCTAAGTTAAATGGCACTGCATTTTAGACCCTCTCCCACTACTTCTCTGTGCCTTTCCAAACCCTACCCACCTCCGGCCCTCTCTTGGGGCTTTGTGACCAGGTGATGCCACATGACAAGACAATCCTATTACTTTGCAACCTTCAGTCCCCACACCACCTCCTTATTCACTGATCAATTTTAAATGTGATGAATATATACACCCAAAACCTGCTGAGGTAACCAGGGTTTTTTTGTAGCAAATAAACCAGCTGAGATCACAGAACACATGACCACCACCACCACCAGCCCTAAAAAAAAACCCAACCCCAAAACAATATTCACATTTTGGCTCAAGAGGGCAGCAGATAATATTTTTCAGTTTCTCTTTTGGTTGGTATCTCATTTACAATATCCACCACAGTTTCCTACCCCCCAGCTCCCCCTCACTGGTAGGACAGCATGCATCAATGAGCTGAAGTTCCCTCAGGAACCGCAGGAGACAGCAGAGTGAGTCACCGGCAGGGGTTCACGGGAATGCTCTGGGGAGCACTGCCAGGAAAGGGAGGACCGGAAAACTGAATGCAAGGACCAAAGGAGCAAGAGACCAGACACTGGTTACTTGTGACACTAATGATGACTTTTGTTTTTCCCCTCTCCAAACAGGGAGGGAGACTGTTTCTTTAATAAGGCACTAAATAGACACGTTACATAAAGGAAAGATACATTTTAAAAACTTGTATAAATTCATCAGTTTTGTACCTTTCATGACAAACTAGTTTTATTCCTTTGCATTACTTTCTTTTTGTGGCTTTTTTTTTTAAAGTCATTAAAATTTAGGATACACAACTGTAAAGCTATGAAGATTTCAAGAGCTATGGAAAAGCAATTTGAGATATTGAGAAGGTACAGGACTATTTCTAGGAAAAATTAATAAAAAAATAAAAAATGATCACACTTCAAGTTCGGCTATTATCATCTTTAAAATATATATATAAATATTGTTCAAATGGTCAGAACTTCAAAACCGTTCTCACGGTGGGTTTTTCTTCAAGTAATAGAAAAGTTGCTTAAAAATAATAGTTATTGCCTTTATATCTTTCATTTATGTCACTCTACTAGATAGCATCCTGCAGAAAATGAAACCACATCTCCTTGTAAATTTGACACTCTATGTGGTTACCCTACTGACCCTTCCTCATGCTTGGAGAGATGCTCTCCTGGCTGGGGCAGACGGGACCAGAACACGTTCTTTCCCTTTTGCTTTCTCTCACGCTCGGGTTCCTTACTTGCTCACTCCGTCACATACAAATTCACTGTGAGGGTAAAAGACACCTACACAATATAAAAATGTAAACAGTAGCATAGTAAGACAAAACGCTTCTGAAACAAAGATAAATTAAAGTCACAGAATGCCCGGCAAGCGGGAGGGCAGGTGGGACTGTGCTGCCGTGGACGAGTACATTTTTAGAAAAGGTGAAGGGGGTTTGCTTCTAAAGCGTTAAGCGTATTTCTTTAGACTTTAATTAATACATCACAGGAACAGATTCACTTCCACCTACCGTGTCTGATACCTCTCTAGCTAGGATAATAAAGCAAAAAATAGCAATGAGCAGAGGCAGCCCAGGGGATGGTGAAACTGTGAGACATGGCTGCACCCATTTATCCCAAATAAAGTTTTGGGAGGTTAATACAAAATGAAAATTACTTTCACCACCACCACACTTTTCAGCTCCAACTTTCAACATGATATTTAAACCCTAACTGAAAGGCAGCCAGTGGGTACATCACCATTTGCTCAGATGATCTTCCATAATCACTGCTGAACTCCAAATAGGGCCCTTCAGTTGAACATTGAAAGAAATGAACGAAAAACCACTTTGTTCCTTCAGACACAGAAGTTTATTCTCAATCCCACCACCCCCCTCCAAAAAGTTAGAGGATGTCCAGAGGGGGAAAAAAAAAAAAAAAAGTAATTTTTGTCTGCTTCAGTCTTTACTGACTCTCAGAAGCAGGGAGTTTTCATTTTACCTTTTTACTTCTACTGGGTGACATACAGATAAACACCAACTCCTCCTCCTTCATAGGGAATGTATAAAGCCGTGACTGTCAATGGCCACATGCAAGGACTCTGGAAATTAAGGAATTGCATAAGATGCGGTCTTGCTCACCACTCCTCCCAGGGCTGGCATCTCCACTTCAGCATATTTCCACTCCCTTCCAGCTACTTTGTTCTTCACTTCAATATATATCCCTTAACAGGTTCATGGTAGACACAATAGAGGCTTTGACCAACACAAGCACTGACATGTTTATATTAAAAAATAGTGCAAAATTTCAACATTTATATAAATAACTCTAAACCCCTGCTTTTGATTTTTTTTGTTGTTTTTGTTTGGTTTTTTTTTTTTTTACAATGTAATACACACTTTTTGAGTTGGCACTCAAAAAATTGCCATTTTTCTTGTAGTTCAGAAAACATTTTTTTTAATAGGCCTCTAATACAAAAATACTCCTGCTCCTTACACATACACTTTCTCTTTTTTTAATATATATTTATATATTTATATTGCAGATCTTTAAAGAAAATGTTTTTGTGCAAATATTTTGTCTTTAAAGATAAGTGAAATAAACAAAAAAGCATTCACACACAGCTCAACTAGAAACGAACAAACAAAAAAAATGGAGTACAGTTGGGTGGTTGGTTTTTTTTCCTTTTTAGATGTTTAGACACTGCTCAATGAAGAAATGTTTTTGCAAACTTGGTAGGCTTGTGCATTCAGACCAGACATAACAAGTAAATATTTATACATGGAGAGATGGGAAAGGGCTTATTCTTTTTTCCTTTGCTCATCTTCCTTAACTCACTCACTCTCTCCTTTTTCTTCTACTGAGAAGTGCAGTGTTGCATTCACTTCCTTGCTTATTTCTTTTTTCTCTTTCCTTTTTCTTTTCTTTTTTTTTTTTTTTTCCTTTTAAAAGGGGTGCCCTTTTTGTTTCTCTTTCTCTTTGTTCCAGGCGGTTGTGCTCTCAAGGCCATTGATTTGTGAGGGATGGAGTCTGCTGCCCTCCAAGAGGGAGGGCAACCCATTGTTGTTCTGCTGGTGCTGGTAAAACGTCGACCCAGGGTAGTGGCCTATCACCTCGCTGTATGTTGGTGGTGGCCCCTCCATCCTACCATTGCTGCCATAGCAGGTGGCACTGATCCCAGAGTTACTGCTGGGGGGGCATGGCCCCCCATACACAGAGTTATCTATCAAGTCACTGTCAAAGATGGTTCTGTTGGGGGGGGCCCGGACTGACTCCCTGTTGAGCTCCATCTGCTGCTCGGGGTCCCGCAGCTGCAGAGTGCAGGGTCCCTGGTACGGGGGGGGCTCCTCACCGTCCGACAGTGAGATGGTGGGTGGCAGGTCGATCTCATGCTGCATGTAGGGGTAGGTGGGCTGGAACCTGTTGAAGCGGTCCCTCTGCAGGAAGGATGGCACTGCCAGACGGTCACTGGGTCTTGGGGTGTAGATTTGCTGCTGAAAGGTAGAAGAGGAGAGAAGTGTGAGAAGATGGAGCCCGGCAGAGTGGCAGAGGCACCCGCACCTGCATCGCTCTCACCTCTGCTATTCCAGTCCCCGACACAGTGCTCTCTGAAGGCCACAGGCTCCCTTCCTGCATGGGAAAAGAGAATAGAGCACAGGGTGAGTCCTACAGCAGTGGGGGCTCTGCTCCGGCAAATGGCTGGTTTCACCCTGCACCTGAGCCCAGGTAAAACGCTGCCACCAACAGTCTACACATCCCTGTCCCGGCAGCAGCAGCACAGGGCACACAGCCTCCTCAGCAGAGAGCTTGCTCTAGTGGGAGTATCTTATGGGGATATGCTAAGGATATTAGCATATTACCACTGAAAACAACACTTCTAATTAAAGTTTCCCTCAATTTTCACCTCCATTTTATTTAATAGATTGCTTGCAGAATGAATGATGAAAATGACACCGGCAAACAACATTCTCACATTTGCAGACTCCCCCTGCTCCCACCCACACACACCCAGCATGTTTCTCTCCCTGGTTCAAACATGCCAGAGGAGTATTTTTCAATTTATGATCCATGAGCCGTGGGTGATTCACAAGACATCCAAAAATTCTCCATGAAATGACATGATTTTAAAAAAATAAAAGAAAAAGAAAAAACCTCACACCCACATTCTGATGCACACAATTAAGGAAAACTAAAGATGAGTGAATAACCAATAAAGATCAGTGAATAACCAAATGTTAAGCCTAATTTTTATTTGAAGAAAAAAAACCAAAACAGAAATCTGTAGCAACAGCATGGTACTAGAGTAGTTTTTCCCCAAAATGATAAGTGGTCTTTGAATAAACTGAGGGCTAAGCTTTGATTAGATTGAGGAACTGTGCTCTAGAGACTTCCTTACTCTGCAAGCATCACATCACCCCGATCCTGCAATCCAAACCCAGGCACTAACAACCCAGGCACAGACATGAGAAAGCCAAAAGCCATTTTTCTCCAAAGCATGAGATTAGTTTACAATTCATGATCAAAACAAACAAAGTTTCTTCCCATTTGCTGGTGATACTCTGAGCCTACACAGCTCACCCCAGCCACTTTAGCCGTAAGAACTAAAATAGTTAAATATCGTCACTGATATTCACATATAGCAACATCCCTGTCAGGCAAGACCAGAGGAAAAAAGCGAGAAGGCTAATAATTATAACCTGGAATAGCTGGCACCTTCCAGTTCCTTTCAGGTGAGTCTCCAGATCTGGCACTAGCAAGTCAGAAATAGGCAGAAGTATGTACCATCAGTGAAAAAAGTAAAAACCAAACAAAAAAAACACCACAACAACAAAAAAAACACAAGCAAACCCAAGTGTGCTTCTTTTTCCCTTTAATGTGTCCCATTCAAAAGCCATTCTGGGGTGAGGCCTATGCAGCGGAGCTCTCAGGTACGCAAAACATAAGCTTTCCAACTATGAAAATACTTACTTCTGTAGTAACAGTGGTGCCAGTCCAAACAGCCTGGTGCCCCAGTGAAAGCCTGTAAAAAGCTGCAGACAGACCACAGCACCACAGACACCTTTGCAGATAAAGTCAGAAGGGATTTTGCCTGTCTGGTGCTCCTGGACCCCATCTAGCTGTGAAGCATATCTGGCCTCATAGCAGGCTGCAGCATGCAAGGCAAACACTGCCGCTGCAGACCTTTGTGGCCATCCTGGTAAGGAGCTGAGCAGCACCTCTGCTCCCCGACATGTGTCTCAGAGAGCACACTGACCAGTGCGCCCCTGTGGGCAAAGTAACCCATCAGATCCTCCCCTTCCCTTTTTATTCTTTATATTCCCAAACTTTGCCATACATTTTCTCTTGTGGCATTGCATGTAGTATATGCATTGCACTACATTGCATGGAGTATAGATATGGAGAGAATCCCACTGGGTTCCTGTTCTTGAAGCTCAGCTCTGCACATATACCTTAAGGTGGTCCTGTTGCCAGTGCAAGGAAAACAGTAATTTACATAGAAATGAGATGGCCCAGATTCTTCCCTTCTCAGTGTCTTAGGGAGCATCTCCTTGGAGTAGAGGTTCAGAGTTAATACCAGCACCCTCCCCAGCTACAGCTGAATATAGACCTTTATACAGACCTTGAGACTTCACACTGGAAGCATTTACACAGGTATCAGCTGTTTAGTCTGGTCCATTTTACACATATTTCTTTCCTGCAGGGATAGTCTACAGACAAATTCCCCAAGCAGTCAAAAGACCCAAGAGGAACTGCACCTGCCACGGATCAAATCCTTGCCTCTAGCCCCCTGCTTGGCCATGGTGCCGACACCACGGGTACAGGGAGGGTTTTCATCCCTTCACCTCATCCCAAAGGACGCTGAAGAAGCAGCAGGAGCGGGAAGCACTCTGAAAATCGTGTTTACTGTGCCGTGCCCCCGTGGCAGACTTCCTGAGCAACGAGTACCCCGCTGCCTTCTGCTAGATGTTTCATATTCGACTTGACAGTGGGCAGTGCCACAGCAATATCCCATCTGCTCCCCCTCTCCCGGGAGTGATGCCAGTTGGCTCCCGTGAGGGCAGACACAGCCTGGCGCTTCCTGGGGTGCTGAGCATTGCTAAGCTAGGCTGGGGCCGCCCGCCACAGCAGGCATTGTGGAGCTACCCAAGCTGCTGTACCCAGAACACCCCTGGCTCCTAAGTGCCCACTCACCCAAAGCCTGCACCCAATAACCCACCTAGGCATTCAGAGAAAAGGCTCTGGCTCACACGTTAACTCATCTATTTGTACAGATGAGGTCCAGGAACAATGCACCAGAAAACAAGCAGATGCAAGAGCAGCAACCCTGTAGAAACACCATTAAAATGGGACCTGCAGAGATAATGAAGTTCAACCAGGCCAAGTACAAGGTCCTGCACGTGGCACAAGGCCATTCCGAGCACAAATCCAGGCTGTGCAGAAAGTGCATTGAGAGCAGCCCTGAGGAGAAGGATTTGGGGGTGCAGTTGATGAGAAGCCCAACATGAGCCGGTAACATGTGCTACCAGCCCAGAAAGCCCCCTGCATCCTGGGCTGCATCCCCAACAGCATGGCCAGCAGGGCAAGGGGGGTGGGATTCTGCCCCTCTGCTCCCTTCTGGAGAGACACGCCCCACAGCCCCTCCCCAGTGATGCCTCCAACTCTGGGTCCACCAACATGAGAAGGACAGGGACCTGTCAGTGCTGGGGCAGAGGAGGCCATGAAGAAAATCAGAGGGCTCAGGACTCTTTTTGCTCACCTCTGATTTTTTGAATACTTAGGACTTAAATTCATCTCAATGATGGATGAGTCTAGAAAGCTACAGTCTTCTGAACTGAAAGCCAAGATTCTGCTGTCTGATGAGCAATATGGCTGTAAAAGTCTCCACAAGTATTCCAGGACTCACTGCGGAACATAAAACTACTTTTTAATTTCTTTTTAGCAATCAATCTTTGACTTTTACAGAACTGCTTGTTTTAGTAACATCAGGTAATTTTCTCTGTAAAGCTGCACGGTGCAGATGAAGTCTTTGAGCCTTCAGGAGGACTTGTATTTTCCATTTTGGGGGACAGGTATGCTTGGAAATTGTGTTTAAACCACTTTGTCCTGGGGGAGCGGGACATCAGTGTTCCAAAGGTGCAGGAATAGTGCCATTCTTATTGCAACAAAGTTTTTAGTAGCACTTCTTAAATATTCTAAGTTCTGAAAAAATAAAGGTACTTGCTATAAGGAGGCAGAGTTTAAGTACAGCAAGAATGATAATGGTAAAACACAAAAGCACATGATATAATACAAGAATTCCTTGCTAGCAAGAACCGCATTAAAAAAAAAAAAAAAAAACAACAACCTTCAGAGAACTTAATTTCTCCTTCAGTTGTAATTTTTGAGCTATAACAACAAAAAAAGAAAGCTCCAGGAGACCTAGCAGCATCCTGACCATGGGCTGAACTACTTCAATTTTTCAACAGATGAAAAGTGTATAGGCAGCTCTGGTGCCTGTCTGCAGACACGACAGCAGAATTAAGTTTGTGATTTAAGAAGTCCAACACCAGTTCAGCGCAAGTTTAATGGATTACATAAACCGGTATCCAGTTCAGTGCAGCCTATGCCTGCCTTCGGCACTCACTGGGACGAGAGCCATTTTCTAGAAGAAGACATGCTGTGCTGAGTCTGAACAGAGCTACCTGTAAGATCTTTATTATGACTGATCCCACTGTAATGAGCTTCCCACTTAGTGCACAAGGGGCTTCTCTGTCCCATCAGGAGGGCGTTGGAGCCACAGGGAGCTCAACTGCCACTTCATCAACGCTGACTTGCAGCACAACGGGGCAGGAAGAAGGGGGAGAATTATACAGAGTGGGGGAAAACCCTGAGATGGTACATTTGCATTCCTCCCCTTGACTCTGAGAAACGTTTTAAAGACTCTGCATCGTCAGTGAGGTCCAGCAGAGGCATGGAGGTAAACCTTTACTGAAAAGCTGTTTAATCGCTGATGTGTCTGAAGGCTGACAAGGGTTTTCTCTCCCCTCCACCACAGCAATGGCAGCACCACTGGTGAAGACTGGAGAAAGTCTTTCAGGATTTCCTATTCTCCTCAAGGCAGGCAGTAAGTTTTTACACAGTCAAGTATATATGCACCCCAACCAGCTGAGGGTACACGGTGATTTCAGAAACACGACACACCAAGAACAGCCTCATGCAGCTGCTTTACTAATGCAAAGTCCAAATTGCAAAGCTCAGGGCAATGGGAGAGGCTATGGCTCTCCATATATTACAACATACAGCCCCCTAAAGAGACAGAGGTTTCCCTAAAAAGGCACCCTCCTCAATAACTGAGAGACAGAAGATGATGCCAAGACCCAACCTGGAAGATGTCTCTTCATGCACTGCAAAGTGGCACATGAGCAAACTCAACCTAAACAAGTGCCTTTGGCTCTAGTGTTTCCTCAATGTCACATCATTTGGCAAACAGCACAGCATGATGTGGGTTAGGAGAGCAGGGGGTGACTTACCGATGAGAGGTTCTCGTCTCTCCGCCTCCCCTGGCTGTGCCGGCTGATGAAGGATCGTGCAGATAGTTTGTAGTGGTTCAGCAGACATGTGATCACCACCACCATCACCATCATCACCACCACAATTATGATTATCTGTACAAACTCCAACTCCGCTGCAACAGAGAGACAGACTTTAAGCCACCAGAAGAACCAGCATACAATCGAGCTCAAGAAGGACTTATGTGGCTGAGATGCCAAGGACACCACTGCATCCTTTCCCAATAAGGCTCTCACACAGGCCTATCTGGGCTCTGTGTGCTTTGAGCCCAGATACTTACTTAATTCAAAACTCATTAATTCACCTTTCCAGTGCCACAGAAGAGTCTCTAGGAGGGATCTTTAAAGACAATCTACAGAACAGAGTGTTTCCAAGCTACAATGCAGACAGGACATACCAAAGCCCTCCCAGTTGCAGTGTGCTGGATGTCCCCATCACCAGGTACAAAACCAGAGGCATCTCAGTGCCTCATGTGCCTTGCTCAGGGCCATGGAGCCATGAACCAGCATAATTCATCCTAACGAAACAATTTAGCTAAATGCATGCTAAATTTCTGCAACTCTCTTCCTATCACCACCACTCTTTCCTCCAGGGAGGACTGGACTGTAGTCTTCCTTGCACAGCCTTGCACCGGGCATACATTGTTGCCCCTGTCACAGCAGTGGGACAGTGGTACGGGGAGCCCATGGTGCAGTACAGCAGTCACCAGCGCTGGCAGCACCCTCTCCCTGGCACCAGCCCATCCACAGGCAAGGAGACCTGCTCTTTGGCAAGATACCAGATGGGTGCAACGCAGCTGCTCACGGGGTCCATGTTCCGAAGCCCCAGACATCCCTCTGTGCAGGGCTCAGCCAGCTGACAGCGGCAGCTTCAGTGGCACGCACTGGCAAAAAGGCAAGCTGCCAAAACCCTCCAAACAAGCAAGAAGCAGCAAACAACAGACTATCTGGTTAACTCCGGAGACACTTGGCAGGAAGCAGTAAGAAGCCACTCTTAAAATTTCCTAAGGAAAAAATTCCTCACACCTCACTGAGGCTAAAGGAAAATCAAGAACTGGAAGCAAATGTAGTGCTGGAGTCATTATTTCTGTGTATTTGGCACCCAGAGAAGATGCCATCCCCAAACTGTTCGGTCACTCCTGCCAAGCCCCTTGTGCTGAAAAGAGANGTACCCACTGGTGGGGTGAAGCCCCACACCTCAGCCAGGCACAGGATGTCTCACAGATCCCCACGTCCCCCACAAAGAGCCAGACCCTGGGGAGACACTGACCAGAGCCCCTCAGCCTTACCTACACATGGGAAGCGCTCACAGGCTGGGGAGCAGTCCCCCATCTTGGGTGCAGAGCCCATGTTTTGCAGAATACATTACAGAAAAGAAAAAACAACTAAGGCTTTTAGGAAGATGAGTCGATTCAGTCCCAAAATGCAGCAAGTGCTTTGGCCATGGTAAGAAAACAAGAAAAAAAAATATAAATGAGGCCAGTGATGGAAAACTTCCTTTTCTGTTAAAAGAGGTTATGTTCCTGAAGAAAAACAAGACCAAGGTAGATGTAAAGGAAAGTTCATTTCCTAGGATGAGAGGTCCTTTACAGGAACCAAACCCTGCTTAATTTGTCATGGTACTTTGGTGACACAGGTGAAGTTTTGGCAATCAGGAAGCACTGCCCTAAATCCTTCCTAAGGAGGAACAGATGGGAGACATGATTTACAAAGCATGTAAGCTAAGCTTCCTGTACGCACATACAATAATGCAATGAGGAGAGCCTGAAGAAGAAAGGGTGGGAATTCCATCAGAATCTGGGACAACGTATCTGCATCTTCTTCATCCCCACACAGCCTGGAGTGCTGTTTATTCTGGCTCCGGGACTCCTGCAATCAGAGCATTACAAATCAGTTGCCAAGAGCTGCGATAATAAGGCCCAGTGTAACCACCAGGAGGGAAGGGGATGATGCTCTCTGGCAGGAATATTCCTCATGTCTCCCTCAGTGCTGCTGGACAGGGTTGATCCCACTGGGCCAGGCCAAGAGGTGCAGGCAGCGTTTGGCTATGCATTGTGCCTCCTTGCTCTTCAGCCTCTCAACTGGGCTACTTCAGTGCAGAACCCAGTCTAATACTACAGCAATGACATTGGCATTATCAATAGAAGAGTTACTTTAATATTTTGCTTTGTGGGAGGAGAGAGAACAATTAATCTGCAAATTAACATTCTGTAAATGGGTTTAGCGAAACTTTTCTGAATGATAAAACAGCTCCCCTGGTTTGGACTTTGCCTTTTCATG
Source organism: Jacana jacana (assembly GCA_013400555.1). NCBI lineage: Eukaryota > Metazoa > Chordata > Aves > Charadriiformes > Jacanidae > Jacana > Jacana jacana. The sequence continues at coordinate 80,846 of VZTM01036038.1, forward strand.
CCAATGGCCTTGCTCTTCTCCCATCTCCTTTATTAGCACAGGGAAGCAACATCTCAGTCACTGCAGCAAAGCACAACTACCCTTGTCCTGCAACAGATGAGGGCTCCAATGCTTAAGTAATGTAGAGGCAAAGTGTATCTGCCCCCATGCCTTCTTTGGTGGTGCTGCTGAACTTAGTTTCTTTACTCCAGGGCTGTACAGTGTTATGTTTGAGAAATCCATTTCCAATTTAGCCAATAAGGGGTAGAGAACTTTGCAGCGAACTTGGTAATTTGTATTGAATGTGATGTTCATGGTATGAAACAATCCTGTTGGCAGCTTGAGTGAAGTGCTCAGGCCTCACTCCTCATTCCTGTACCTGGCTGAACTCAGAAACACTGAGACCTTGAATCCCACATAGCCTGGCTGGCTATAAAGTAAGTATTTTCACAATTTCAGACACTAGAGTCTTCTAAAAGGGCAGTTTTCCCAAGCATTAAAAAGATAACCAGGATGTACATACACAAGGAGCCTCTTCTCGGGGCAGGGGAGGGAACAGAGTGCATTGTGCCCGAGACCTGCTCCACCCTGAGCCCAAACCGTAAGGAGCAGCACAGCCTCACAGTGTCTAGGAAAAAATGCACCAGGTGTCTTGGGATGATCTCTGCTCCCAAGAACACTCACATTGCCATATCTGTCCTCAGGTTCCCCTGTTCCTCAGGGAGGAAAGGAAGGGAAAAAAAGTAAAATAAAATTAAAAAAAAAAAATCAAACCAAACCAAAACACTCAATTTGTGCTTTTCAAGAGACTCATACACACTCAAGGTGCCAATGTTTCAGCCACCTCTCCCTCTATTTTAACTTGTCTTCATTGGCTTCGTTTGCAGGAGGGGGGTGAAAAAAAACCCAACACACTGAGAAGCTGGACATACTCAGTAAGATTTCATCGAAGCAGCTCAGTCAAACTGAAGAAAGATTACTAAAACCCAAACTTTGAGTTAATACATTATTATACCAGTGCAATTCAGCTGCTATGCTAATAAAAAGCCTTTGGGGAATGAAAAACAAGACAAACTGCAAAGCACAATTTCTAATTCACTGGTATTCTTAAAAAACACACATACAATAAAACAAGAAAGAAACACAACACATTCTGTATTTGTCTTCCTCATCATTGTCACTTTTCAATTAGAAGAGATCTCATTCCATTTCTTGCTGTAATTTTCCCCAAGGGAAGTGTTATAAATGCACTAGACTTTACAACATGGGCATATTCAGCCTGCAAATGCAAAGTAAGGTCACACTAATTTAATTTTGCATAATTTTTACTCCAGAATACTTTTCAAACTAACAGGTTCAGACATCACATTTAAGTGACAAAACCTGCTTTTCTGTTTTCTGCTGTCTAGACAATGCAGCTCTGGGAGTCGTTCAGCACACACGCAACTGTTTTGCAACTAAGTATTTTTCCCCTGGATTCTCACAATCCTGAAACTAGACATTCACCATCAAGTAAAAATCACCTGTCATGTCCCATTTTTCAAGTTTGTGACCCGCTTGCCAGTTTAAACCACACACGGCCCTGAATAAGAGTTTCACAGTAGATGACAGTAACATTCCAGTAACGAATGCCAGGAGACCCCACTGCTTCCTAAAGCCTGCGAACGCCACAGCACACAAGCTGATCTCTGCTCAGAGGCTTTGTTGGAAGAAGGCGGCAGTGCCCTTGCTGCCTGGCCACCGAGACAATATGGCTCTAAAACATCTGAAATGTATGACAATGGAAAATGGCTGCAGGTGGTGCTGATGTGTAGGCATTTCACATGCACAGATGACGGGGCACCCAGTCCTGCTCCTCCCACAAAGGATGATGACATCTGTGGATCCATAAAAGCAGCTGCAGAAAGGTGTACCTGAGACCTTCTTCAACTGCCTATGAACAACAAGCTCATCGCCTACAGGTTTAGAATTTATAAATATTTTTGTATGGAGGGAGAGCTATTTGAGTTGATGGAGCGCTGAGCCTCTACACACACACGGTTCGGAAGAGCCACAGGGGAGGTGAGGCTATGATATACTTGAAATGCATTTTCTTACTTTTTACAGCTATGCTACAGTTCATAAAATGCTTACTATAAACTTTACTAATGCTCTCCCTTTGACATAAGGGTATTACTGCTGAAGACAAACACTCCAAAGCGCTGGCTTTGGAAGGGAAAAAAAAGCACCTGCATTTTGCTACAGTAATTACTCCAGCTATCACTTACAAGTGGACAGAACAGCTTTCAGATGGAGTATCAGCCAAGATGACCTCTACTTTCAGCCAGGTATAATACCCATCTGCAGGTCAAAACAGTTATCTGTAAGCTTCAATTACAATTTCTAGATATACTGGAACTGCACACCATAAGAAAAATTATGAGAAGTGAAATTACTGAATAGATAATGGCTAAGCTGAGCAAATGTAGCTGCACTAGCCACAATTCCAAAGAAAAAAAGTTTTACAGAATATGCCAGTCATCATAATGCTGTGGTGCACAGTGCTAAAACCCAAGTCTGTTTTGCTGAGACAAAAATTAACGCAAGCAGACAACCCCCAGCAGAATACTTTGCTTCTCCTATGTTCACTTTCACTTCCTCCGGGTATTTTTATCATTAAAAACCCCTTAGTTCTGACTTGAAACAGATTGCTGCGACAGTTCAAGCACAATACATCTGGTCACAAGCTCACAGAGTACCAAAAATATACTCTTAAGGGTGTGGATTAGAAACAAACTCCTGCTGCTGATTTCATCTTCTGCTGGACAGAAGATGCCTAGTGTGAGGCAACCTAACACCCTGCTTCACCCCAGGTGGGATGAGAGGCCACCCAAGCAAGCCTCGCTCTTGAAAGTTAACAAGACATCAGTTAATTTTTACCCAGGACTAATGGTATATGCACCTCAGCTTCTGGATGCTGCTGTGACTGTCCCTCAGCATCAGAGCCCCATTATCACTCATTTTATTAGCATTCTTTGGGAAAAATATATCTAAAACGTTGTTTTGAGGTCGTTCCATGTGCCTGACCAAGGGATCTGGCAAGAGAAGCAAAGGTTTCATCACGTTTTGGGGAGTGCCAGGCACAGCCCCACACCACTAGGGGGAAACTTCCAACATTGCTCCAACACCAGCAATACCACCGGTCAAAGAAAAAAACAGAAAGTGTGTGCAGCAAGTGAAAGCTTAACTCCATTAGTTTCCTCTCATCTAGAAACTGATGCGAATTTGAGTAGCAGAAAAATCCAAAAGGAAGGAAAAGTCAGGGAGACCAAAAAAATGAGAACAACACAGATTTTGCTATTTCAGTAGTTTTCAGAGAATTGTGGAAATTACACCGCTGCATCCTCGCTGCCCACACAGGCACTTGCCTGAAAACTGCTCCTCACCGGGCAGCGCAAGGACTGCAGTGCAAGGACTGTCCTGTTGAAAACCCTCCAACAAACACCAGCAACCCGAGAGAGCAGAGTCCTTGTCTTCTCTGGGACATTACTCTGCAACCCAGATGTATGGAAATTTCCAGTCTTGCCATTTTCCACCATACATAGGGACTACTTTTACTTAAATGTAACTTATGTTCCCAGAGAAACATCCTCTAAGTGCCTAATGAAAGAGCCAAGGAACCCCTCTGCACACTGTGCCTTTACCAGGTCCTTACTTTCTCCTACACATTTACTAAAACCTTCACACTTTCAAAACTGAACAGGATAGTTTTGTACAAAGATTGCTCCTGCTGCCTAACAAGCCTCAATATAATGGGCAGAAACAGTCCGAGACTTTTCTAACTTTCCTGTTGAAATGCAAAGAGACGTTAACAGGCTTCGTGCAAACCCAGGCAGTATCTTTCTAGCCTCCAAGAAGACCCAGGCTAAGGATGACTTCTAATGGCAAGTAGCTTGAGCTCCCTGGTCCCATCTTGCCCCTGCAGCATCCAGTCCTGAAGCTTATGAAACCCACAAATAAATCGCTGCCCACCATCAGCTAAAAATGGAGGCACTGTATTGTCACACCTCACGTCCCAACTTCCTCTGTAATCCTTGGGGATTTAGGCTAAATTCAGCTGACTACAACACTGTCCTCCACGCACCCGCCTTGCAAACCCTGGAAAGGAAGGTCTCTACACATAGACCCGAGTCTTTCCAGCCAGATGAATTAATGAGAATTGTTCACAAATCTGCAGCAATCACTTTCATCCCTGATTTTTCCATTAACACCTCCAATATCCACGGAGCTGTCCTGGCTGCATGACTCGGAGCAAGATGCGGCAGAGATGTGCCCAGCCCCGACTGCAGGTCCCTCTCCTCCCCATTTTCTCATCTTTTAATCCACCCCCACCCTTAGGTATCTTCTGTTTGAAGAGGTTCCTTGTAGTCCTTGATGGTACCATACTAGTTACATAAAGAAAAGCATGTAAAAGACAAAAATGAGTGTACAGCTACTTTTTGACTGAGCATGTGCAGATGAGACTATTCAAGAGTAATCAGGAAGGTGGGAGGGAGAAATGGAAGTCCAAATCAGACTGATATAGGCAATAACTTGAAGCGTGACACTGAAAAGTGTCCATGCATCGTTTCTCCATTGCCACGATTCCCAAAATTCTGCACTTTCTGTTCCAAGTTCTGTGGGACACATTTAATTCAATAACGGTTTCAGGCCAGTAACTTTAAAGGCTACTCAACAAGCTTGTGCAACTTCCAAAGAGCAAATGGAAATCAAGTCTTGGAATAAGGGTGGACCAAGCCCCCATCCACTCACCCCTTCCAGCATCGGTGCCTGGCAGCATCCAAAATGTGAGCTGCTTCATTAGCATCCTACATTAAGGAGCCTCTGCCACCGCTGCTCCCCTACCCTCCCCAGGGGCTTTGACAGGCAGGAAAAAAATAGGACCCAGCATTTTCTCCAACAGACCTGGGCTGTCTTTTTCAAACAAGACCTACTGCCAATGGGTCACTGTCCAGAGACACTGCCCTCAACTGGAAGTGATGGGTCTGACTTTTAGCCATTCTCAGCACTCACATCTCCAGCCAAAGGCAGCAGCAATGGCAGGGGCCTGAGCTCCAGCTGGCTGCAGAGGAGGAGGAGGAGGAGGAGAAGGAGACACATCCTTGTCCATTCTGTCAGCTCCTTGACAGTCTACCCCGCTACCCTCCCCAGTCTCCACTGATGTTTCAGAGCACCACAGCTTTGTCAGTGCCCAGAGGCACCATCGAGAGCAAAGAGACACACAAGGACAGTCCTTGCTGTGAACAACTGAGAGCGTACCACTACCTTGCATGCCCCATCAATTAAGGCACAAAACAAGTCCTAATCACTTTTGGATAATGAAAGCTGAGGACACCTTGTACACCACCTTGCCTTACCCATACTGACAAGCTGTCTTTTGCAAGCAGATAACCAGAAAGGCCAGAGCTGGCATTACTGAGCTGGCCTGCAGCAGGCCTGGACCAAAGCAGGGTCCATAGAGCTGGCCTGAGGTCTGCCTGGTCCCTGTGTTCAGTTTAGAGCCCTGCCTGCCCCAAGAGCTTGCATTTATGCCTGCTGGCAGTGAGCATGCTTTTGAAGAGCAGGGAACAGATGTTACAACAAAATTTGGACACACTTTGGAGGAGTGCGCAGCTCCCTGGAAGGACCCGAGGGTAAACTCAGCAGAATCAAATCCAGCCAAAGTGCTGCTGTTATGCCAGATGTTCATGAAAGTCTCTGTAAAGGGATGTGGGTTAAGCAATGTAGCCTAAGAGTGGACCTCGTTCTTTCTACTCAGGGCTAAAGAATGTAGATTTTAGAAGAGCCATCTGAATCTAGCCACCCTTCCAGGCAATGATTTTAGTACAGACCAAACTTGGCAACTCCTCAGTAAGCAGCTGGGGGGACTTAGACTTGACAGCAGTGCACAAGGGAGGCAGCAGGGTCAGTGCTGGGACTGCATCTGACTCTGACCCCTCAGCCTCCCCTTTTCATACACATGCCACAGAGGAAAATGCCCTGGCATGGCAGTGACAGTCAGGTGGGAGCAGCTCTGCTCTGGAGCATCCTTCCCAGTCCTGCTTGGAAAAGGGACGTGGTCATAATGCTAAACATTACATTTGAACTGTTCAAATTTAAGCAAGAACCAAAAGAGTTCCAGGCAACAGCTGAAATCCAAAGACTGCCAGAGTGGGTGCAGCACCCAACTCTGCTCCTGGTTTACAGAGGCCATTTCATCCACCAGATGCAGAGCTCCACTCATTAGAGAGAACAACATTCTTCCTTTTGGAGACTGTGGATGGGCAAGATGAGATGAAAAGAACAAAGAACTTCAGATGGCAGATTATTCACCCTCCACCACTTCTCTGTTAGGTCATCTTTGAAACAATCATGCCAGGCAAAGTCATTACTGCATTATTCATGTATTAGCATTGACTACATTCCTCCTCTAAATAGTATCTCCCATCAAACCACACACAAGGGCCCCAGCATATTGTCAACAACTGCGTTTGTTGACAAGGCAGCACGAGTAGTACTAGAGATAGATACAGAATATCATCCTGATATTGCCACTGTGGACACTGACCAGCAGTATCTTAGAGTTGCAGCAGCAACACCAGGGCATCAAAGAGCAGGATCTGGCCCACGACAACAGGCAGGACTGCTAGGAAGAGCCTGTTGGATTGGATTAATGCATCATCAGTACAGTTAACAGCGGAACTGCATTTTCAGATTCAACATGACCAGTTCTGAGGCAGTAAGCAGCAATAATGACATGTGAGCTTGCAATGGCAGGCTGAGAGCCAGGTAGGAAGTCAGAGAGCAAGTGGGACTCACGAAAGGAGTCAGTCTGAGAAAAAACATTTCTGGAAAAAGAATGATGGGGCCCCAAGAAGTCATGTTCACAGTGTCAATACTTGGGCCATCACTGTGCATTTAAATTAGTTCATTTTATTCATTTGTCACCCCTGGTAATCAAGCATCACATCCTCTGAGTCACTGGCAAATGATAGCCTCATCCTGTAGCCCCTTTTTTGTTTGTTTGTTTGTTTTAAAGGAAATAGTCCAATTTCACACTTATAGACACAGAAATATCAGAGTGGTTGTGCCTCAAATTTTTTTTCGTTCTTAAAACACAGTAACTGTCCCAATCACACCACCATCCCTCTTTCTAAAAGGTGACCTTCCTGAGCTAGCACAGCTCGGTAGCAGCTGCGGGGAGCGGGAGTGGTACTCAAGGTCCAGGAAGGCAGGATTGGCACTCAAGGTCCAGGAAGGCAGGATTGGCAAAGTTGCACACAGCCTTCACATGGCAATTGCCAACCTGAGAGCTAGGGTCATCAGCTCTTTCTGCTGGGACACCCCCTGGCTCTTGGCAGAGACCTGTCAAATGGAGACTTGTTTAGAGACACTCCTAAAGGCATTAACCAGCTCCCTCAGAGCAATGAGAACTAACACGGTTCTTCACGACACTCTGTCTCTAAATCTTGCATACGCCAACAACTTCCCTCCCTTTTTGTGTCTATTCCTCTCACCCTGCACATTTCAAGGAATTTGAAACAACATATTTTTTGCACAGTAAGCCCGATCCGAACCTACTGAGATGACTGGATTTTGAAGTTATTTCCAAGGGTAAAGACAGCTGAAGTAGATTAAAAGAGTAAAGTAGTTTTGATTTTGCACTTAAAAGATAGGTATATTTGCTTGCTCACTAGAAATCATAGAGCAAGGCTTACGGTCCCCACCAAGCTGAGAACAACCAAAGGATCTCCTTCTCTCTGTGAAGTGGCACAACAGCATCAGCCTGGACAATATCTGGAGCAGGAGTGAAGGCAGTGCATGATCTGCCCCTGGAACAGGAGCATCCAGAGGGACATGGGAATGAGAGCTTACAGACTGCAATCATAAATAGCACGAACCAGAGAAAAACTGCCAAAGAACAAGTAAAAAACACAGCACACAATATCCAGATCAAGCCCTGCCAGCTGACCCTGAAAGACCAAAGAGGTTTTGTTTGTTGGGGATATTTCTAATGCTAGTAAAAATAAACACATTAATAAATAAGTATTTTAACAGACCCTTGAAATACTCCTGATCAATATGTGGCTTGGTACCATAGAGGTTTTGGATTTTTTTCCTTCCACCCAGCAGAAACTCACGACAAAGGAAAGCACATCTCATTTATGAACTTAGCTATAAATACTTTTGCTAACTGCCGTTTAGGAATTTCATTTCCTGCTTGAGCAAGTCCTGTTGAAAGAGGCAATTACCAAATTTGTTTCTAGTTATAGAAATAGATGTTTGTTGCTGCCCACATCTGTTTCAACAGACAAATTGCCAGTTACGGACGCTCCGAGAAGAGCAAGTGTTCCATTCAGGGAGGGCTTTGCCACCTCTCCAGAAAGCTAGCAGCAATCACAGGGACTGGGTTTCTGATTCCAGCTCTGAGCCTTGTCACTGGCCACATCACAGCTGCCTTACACCAACAGGGCACCTGCAGCCCTGCACTCAGCTGCCACCACCTTGCTACCTCTCCAGCACCCACCGCTCCTGGCAGCGTCACAGCCAGACACTCCTGCTCTGCCAGAACACCCAAGAACAGGCATTTAATTAGCCTCCAAGACACTCAAAACAATGCAACTTTAATGCCGCAGGTCACCAGGATACATAATGCTATACTTGTTCTATGCACAGAGAGGAAGGTGGCAGCAGAGCATTCTCCTGCTGTGAGGCAGTAAGATGGCAGAGTCTTTCCTGCTGCATGTGGGACAACCCACCGCACAAGAGCCAGCAGTGATGGTGCGCGGGTACAAAGATGGGGGTTTATGCATGCCATAAAGCATGGAACACAGCCTTGCCCAGCTGAATGTGTATACCAAGGTTACAGGTCTCTCCCCAGCATCCTCTCTGCACTTTGGTTGTCTTCTAGAAAGTTTCCATTTCCACGTATTCCTGTGAAAACCCTTTCTCAGCAAGTTCCCAACAGGCTCTGTTCCTGTGGGACCAGTGCTGGAGCACAGACACTCTGAAAGGGACTCAGGGACAAGCACCCATTGACCAGTGCCCAGCACACTGGCTCAGGGCTGTGGTGTGGAAAAGTCAGGAAACATCAGGAGCTGTGGCCAGGGAACCTCCAATCCTCCAACACTTTCCCTGGGTGAATCAGCACAGCCTCGCTCACCTATCTGGCACATCCCCTGTAGCCCCCTTGGCACTGAGAGCTGTGATGGGGACCCCCATGCCCCATACCGAGGCTGTGGCACTGCAGCTCCTTGGGGGCTCAGGCCACAGTGCCGCACTGGCCACCCCCACAGGCAGCTTGCAGATGGGTGTTGAAACACGGGTTGAGCAAGCTGTCCAAACCCACACAGGTCATGGCAGGGCTGTAACTGCAACCGGATTTCCTCAGCCCTGTACAGAATTGTCCAGCAGGACACCTTCTCTACTCCTCCTCAAACACTGCTATTGTCTATACTGTTTTGCAGCTTTTGCTTACAAAAGGAGTGATCTTTCACAAAGTAAGGCACTCCCATGGAACATGGACAATCTTAAACTAGACATAACGATGCATTGCAGAACCAAACACTCAAAATGCATGCAAATGCCCAGGCACACACACTGCTGTCTGGTCACTGCAATAGTCAAGTTCAGTTCTTGAACTGGTCTGACCACCACCAGATGGGAGCAAATGCACGTCTATACTCTCACGCAGACACGTGAAAAAAAAACCCTATATCTATATATACACACACCAAAGCAAATGGGGGAGGTGAGTAAAAATGCCACAGATCTGACAAAATCAATTTCCACCTCAGCTGTAGCAACAGCCTGAGAAAGTGTCTAACTCATATAGCAGATATGCTGAAAGACTTACGTTCCATTCTAGCATTTTGCATTTGTGAGTTTTTAAACACAGGCAACAAGAGAAGCTGTTCTCCCATGTAAAAACCCAGCACCATTTGCTCAGCAGAGATATTTTTTGGAGCTGAGAACAGGTCTGGGTTCCCATGCCCTCCCCTTGCCCAGCCACAGCAGGACAAGCTGAGCCTTCCCACCCTAATTCCCATCCCCCTGGCACATCCACATCCCTCCTGCCCACCCCATTGTCCCCAGCACCCCATCCCATCCCCAAGACTGATGACACTGAAGGGCAGTGGAAAGCCGACCCAGAGGTCAGCCCCAGCAATATGCTTTGTGTGTGGTTGGAGAGGAGAGGCCCCTGGTTGCCCCATTCCTTCCACAGAGGTGATTTCTAGCCTGGCTTTTCAACCCACCTCTGTGGCCACAGCACCCCCGGGGAACAAGGATGCTCGGGCAGCAGCTGCCCTCACACTGGGGCAGAGGGCGACGTCTAGTCGTGGGGAGGATGGGGAAGGGGGGGAAGAGTACAGAGGGGAGAATTATCCATGGACACAGCTTGCCCTTTTCACTGCATTTAACAATAAAACAGTAACTATAGCAACAGGGTTAATTAATGCATCCAATTTGCATAACTAAAACTCTGAACCCATTCAAACCTTGCTGATATTTTCATTCTTAAACCTGGCCAGCAAGACTGTGCTCTTAAGGCAAAGAAAACCCAAACAAACACAGCCATCCATAGGAACTGCTGCACTTGCAGAGAGAGACAGGTACACGCACAGGACATAGCACAGAAACAGAAGCCAACCCTCAGCTGTGGCTGCTGTAGTGAGACCTACCAGTGAGGCTCCAAGTGTGATTTGCTCCACATACCTTTATTCCCCCAGAAACCATTAGTATTTGCAAATAACCATACGGAAAAGAACGGCAAAAAGGAGGGCTGAAGTGTCCTTCAAAGAATAAAAATGGGAAAATGAGATTTTCAGAAATGGAGGAAGTAAAGCACATTCTAGGAGAGGGGTGGTAAGGAGATAGTCAATGTAAAGGTTTCAGACTATCATATAACCAGAGGGGGAAATGTCTTTTCACCACAAACATGCATCTGCATGATGTCTAGACAGTCATAAAAAGGACAATTAAAGTACCGCAGGCTGCAGTAAGCTAATGTCTCCTCTCCCAGTCTAAACAGTTGAAACATACTGTACTAACGTAGAAAAAAAAAATATATAGGATAGAGAGAAATACAAGTTTGTAATGTAAAAATGTTTAAATTCTGTTTTAAATAAGCCAGTAAATTAATTCAACCTTGTAAAATCTTTGCCTTATAACATATCAAATATTCCGCCTGCGTCCTGTCTAGACTGCGATAACAAAGGGCATTTAAAGCCCTGCAAGATGCGCTGACAGAGTAGCCATTTAAAGATGCAGTATTGCTTTTTCCATCTAAAACGATTTGTCAGATGGAGTTAAAATGAAAATGGTAAGTAATCACTTGGGTTCACAACCATTTCAAAAGAAAAAAAACACAATAAGCCCACAGCATAATGATATAAATCCCACTAAAATCATTCCAATGTATCATTCCAGCTGAATTTGTTTGGCCTGTTTTTTAAGATGGCATTTGCTTAATTTTTTTTTTTGTATTATTTTGTTAATCTGAAGTATCCCTAGCTTTCTGAAGCACATACATTTCTTAACAGGAGTGTATTAATTCTGAAAGAGCCAGCTCCAAGTACTAATTGATTTATTGACATAAAATGATGCCTTGTGGAGAGACAGTATTAAACCTCCAAGGGTTAACATTGAAAAAGACTTTTTTTTTTCATTTACTTACTTAAAAGCAAGAGAATAAGCTATCTCACAGAAGAGAAAGTGACCAGTCTCCATCACTGATACAGTTCAGCCTGGGCAGTCACTGTCCTCAGGAGAGCGAGAGACAAAGAGAAGTTAAACTATGTGGATATGTACAGCACATTACTTCTAGAGAGGAAGGACAATTTAGTGAAAAAAGTAAAAGGAGATATAATCCTGTCTAGCACAAGAATCATTCTCCTCCCTTCCTGAGCTTTATCAGCCTTTGGAGAACCAAAACCTCAAAAAATATTTATATGTAAAACAGCTGATCAGGCTTGGCAGGACGGCTGGCAATGCCCATGAAAGGACCAAGGGCTCTGCAGGTCTACAGCCAATTCGCTTCTAATAAAGTCCAAGACTGACTTTTAAAGACTTTATTTTGTTGTGACATGGCATGACCAGAAGCCCCTGGTGAGGGAGGGAGGCAGGACACGCCCAGCCCTGTATCCAACTGCTCCATATAGCTGCTTCTTGGCAGGGGGACATGGTGGGTAGTCACCCCTGGAAGTTCAAAACTGACCGCTGCTCCTTTCTGCTCCTTGCATACCCTGTAAAAGCAGCAAAATCGTCTGCACCTCTCTCTCTCCACACCCTTCTTTCTTAATTATTATTTTAATAAGAGTGTTTCTAACTTCACTGCTCATTTCGCAATAGCCCAAGGGCTACAACTGTTTATTAGACAGAATTTCTGCTTTAATTGCACTGACACAGATGTGTAGGGTATCTGGAAAAAATTACTAAAATAAGCAGTAAAGAATGGGGCTGGATACCTTTCTTCCCTTACGGAGAGTTTAATTTGAGATTACTTCCCCCCCATACCCTGTAAAAGCAGCATCATTCAAAGCATCACAGGTTCACAGAGGAATTAACCCAAATTTTTCCTGCTGCCAGGGTACACATCAGTGCACAGTGCTCCTCATGCAGCACCAGGATTTCCATGAGGGCAAGGTGCCCAGGCTTGGCTCCAGGGGCAGCAGACAGGGGCTGGGAGGGCTTGAAGCCATCAACTCCCTGGGCTGCAGAGTACAACCACTCTGCAGGTGCTGGAGCAGGGCCCCGCGGCAGCCTCCATCCCAGACGAGCCAGTGGCTGATGCACTGCCCAGTGATGTGTCCCCACCACTGCAGCCTGTGTCCCCTGGGCAGTGCAAGCTGGTGACATTCCCCTGAGAGGGGAAGTAACCAAGACCACCAATAAAGCTTCAGGGAAGAAGTTCATGGTGCTGCACTGCCTTGACTTGACTGTAACTTGTGGGTTTCGCCGTAAGGATAAAAATGGTCCCTGATAAATGCCCAGGTGCAGTCACCCTGTGTGCTCCTGTTGTCGTGGCTTTCAGCAACTCCAGCACAACAGCCCTTGCCAAGACATGGGTGCGCTGAACCTGGCAGGGCAGGGGCAACGGCACCACTGCCCTCCTGCACCCGGGTGGGGAACAGGCTCCCTCAGTCCCCCCTCGTCCTCTGCAAAGAGGGAAACCACCGAAGACACATCATCCCTTCTGCTCAACAATGTCCAGGCCATGAACTCACCATGGCTGTGTAGCTGTCAAATCAACCATGGCGTGCACATGAACTTCCTCAGCGATCCATGTTGGTGAGAGCCAGACACATAATAACCTTGGATTCACAGAGAAGGAGCTGCCAATATTATTTCTATTTAAAATCTCTATTTGAGCTTTGTACGCTCATTCTTCACACATAATACACATGCACATACACACAAAAATGCTTCTAGATCTGGCTCCTTTCTGCTTCTCATTTTACCAAGAGCACTGACTGGTAGTAATTTCAGGTTTATTATTACGCCTTATTTAATAGATTTTAATTCCATAACAAAAAGCATGAATCTGCCAATTTTTTGTTACATCTTATTGCCAGAAAGAAAAAGGAAAAAAAAAAAAAAAAAAAAAGAAGAAATCATGCAAGAAGTGTGCTACCAACTTACCTATGGCACAGTTCCCCTCCACTTACCCCCTAACCCAGGCAGAGGTTGCTCTCTGGGGCTGCGGCACAAAGGCTGCAAAAGCTGTGGCTGCCAGAGCATCAGAAAGGGTAGGCTAGGGCAGGGGGGACAGGCAGATGCATATCAAGCATTCAAGTCCTATCTCTGAATACATCTAAAAGCCATTAAAATGTCTCCTTCAGCAAATCTTTCATTTAAAGGGTGATGGGGGGCAGGGATTTTACAAATGCTCATGTCAAAAAAGTCTGCATTGAGGAAAAAATAAAAACCCCAAACTTTCCTTTGTTGCTAGGGAACTTACTTACTTTGTATCTGCTGAAAAATCTTTAAAATTCCACCATTGTATTTTAACAAAACCCGGAGACTGAAGTATCTCATGTGCTAGAAATCAAGAGAGCACATCGGTTCCATCCATTTGTAAATACTTTGCTCAGGTCTGACTTCGTTTTGTATCTTGGTCCTCGATGCTTTCTGGCAGTTTGCTCTAGACTTGCTGGCAAGGGGTAAAAGGCTTCTATTTAGCTGGTGTCAGCTGAGCATCTGTGCCTGCAGGAACTGGAGTGGGGGTGATCTAGACTGCATTTCAAAAGCAGATTTCTTTCTGGAAGCTACCACGAGAATTTTAAATCCAAGTGTCTTTGGGTAGCAGGGGAACTCCCCACAGACGGTCCCTGCTGCTGTCCCAGGCAGAGCACCCAGAAGCATCCTGACCAGTGGAGGGAAAGGAGCTGGGAACACTCCCAACCTGTGACCCCCTGACAAAAGGCAGGGTGAGCATCTGGACCTGCAGTCTGCGAGAGTGAAGGCAACCATTGTGCTACCTCGATCAGGGAGGCACCGATGTGCTGCAGGACTGAGCACGGATGCAAACCCCAGCTGCATCATCCTTTGGAATTGCCACAAAAGCCATTGGGTTATCAGGGAGAGGGGAGCCACATGCAGCCCACCCTTCCAACCAGTGAGGGAAGGCAGCAGCTTTCAGGGCAGCTTCACTCCCAGCGCAGATGAAGAAGGTCAATGGATTTCCATCCTGACCAGCCCCAAGTCTCCCTGTGCCTTCATCTATTTCACACATACCATCCTTACTCTCCTAAATGCAGCCATCCTGTCTTCAGCTCAACAACAGGACAGAACAACAAAAAAAGTTTTTCCTTCCACAGAGTCTTTATATTGTGCTTTCCCTGTCTGTCTCAGTTAAAAGTGGATGAACCAATGTTTTCCCTCTCTGCCAAGCCTGGACATCTCAGCTCTGCATCCCAAAAAGCCGAATCTGACACCCAGCTCTGGCACATATTGCCTGTGTGACTCTGGCAAGCTCTTTGGCTTCTCTGCATTGTGGGTCCCCAGGTATAAAAATATAAATATTCTAAATAAATGCTAGAACTAATCATGAAGAGAAAACAAAATACCGATCAAATGACCTCCTTCGTCTCCGCCAGAAGGAAAACACCATTACCCAGGACTCAAAAAGATGCATTAAGGGAGACAGAGCAGCTGGGGGTGCAGGGATGCTTTAGCAGAGACGAGACACAGCCTTTCTGCCAGCCACCTCTGTTCACCCCCAGGACAGGGCTTTCCCAGGGTATTCCCAGGTCCCAGCCCTGGCCATGCTTCGGGACCAGCAGAGTGGGTGGGAACAGCCCCTGCCCCCAGCACTCCTGGCTGGCAGCAGGGCTGGTCCCACACTGAAACACACCATCCTCAACAGTTCCGAGAACTTTCAGCAAAACTGACATGAAACAAAATAATTAGTTTTACTCCTCCTGAAGGAAAGACTACCTCTCAGAAGCTGGGCTTTCAGTCACAAGACATGTTCCACGTCAGCTGTACAGACACTGAAGCCAGAAGGACCCACCTGCACAGAGCTGGTGGCACCACCCTGGACATCAGCAGTGCCTGCTGGCTTTGGAGTGCTGGTCTGCATGGGACTTTGGCCGGCTGCAGGGGTCCACTCCGAGCCTGGGCCTTCAGGATCAGATATGTAAAAACCTCAGTAAGGTGTAAAAACACTCTCAACAGCTGAGATAGTTTATGTAGCCATTAAAAGCCCACTCTCTTCTGATGGGAGGTAAAACACAGCTGAAGTTTTATCACCCTGGTAGTCACCTAATGCCAGCCCTTCCCCAGAGCATCTTACACCAAATCCATATGTTTCTACCTAGAGAAACGGCGAGGACAAGGAGTTTCTTCTCCCCCTCCCTCTATCACTTCCTACCCCATTTCCAAAACATCATCCCTCCTGCATCAGCTCTTACCCTGGGTGCTCTGGGCTGGTGCTGCCCACAGAGCCGTGAGCTGCAGCAGGATGCACTGGTGGCATTAGTGGCACTAGTGCTGTGCATCTGTGGTCTTGGTGAGGTCCAACCCAAATGCCCTCGCAGCCTGGTACCTGCCATTGCAGCAGCTCCTCTTCTGACAACTGCCTGTGATTTATTTTTGGTACACAGGCACAAGGAGACTGACAGATCCTACACTGGGATTTTATCAGAAGTACACAGTTATGGACACAAAACCTTTTAGACTAATACAAGAAAATGACCAAGCTCCCAACAATATAATAAAGAACAATACATGAGAGCATTTTCACAGGGGAGTGTGGCAGCAAATAAAGAGCGTGACCCAGGTTCTAGGAAGCAGAGGAGGTCCCTCAGACAGAATTCACTCAAACCTCTAAGATTATCAGTAGACCGCATGTTTTCATCTAATTACATATTTTGCTTTGTCAATTTTGTTTTGTAGAAACCCTCCACCCTGCTCTTTGAATGCATCTCCTCCTGAATCAGATGAGTGGCTACCTGGTGGAGGCTCCTCCTCTCTTTCAGGCCACCCTCTGCAGGCAGCAGAGAGCTGAAACAAAACCGACAGTAATTGCACCCATTTCACTGCTGAGACAGTTGAACAGCTTAAAAACCTAAGAAAGAAAACCAATGAAATGTAAATCTCCCTTGGGTTGGTCCTGGGTGCAGTGATGCTCCCTACCCAGGGTTTCTGCAGGGCTTTAGCCGAGACAACATGGGGATGGGCACAGGCATCTCTCCCCAGGGGTCCCAGCACTGCAACCATGACCAGGCACTTGGAGAAAGCAGCTGTAGGAGATGCTGCTAACACCAGACCCGGCTGTAGCTGCAGACAAGGACCCAGACAACAAAGGCGAGGCAAAAAACCATCTGACAGAGGCAGTCTGGCAGATCGCAGCTTTCAGAGGCCCGGGGACTCTTTCTAAGCACGCACTGGTGTCTGCAAACACAACTCTTTGCTGGGTGCACAATTAAGCTAGCAGCAGGACTGCTAAAGTGTCCTACGCCATACTCCAAACAGTATGCATCTAATGAGAGTGAAAACCCCAAAGAGTACAAGACTGTGGCAAAGGAGAAAGAAGCGGAGACTGCAGGGATCAACTCTAAAACAACAACAACAAAAATATTTATTTTTCCATTATTCACATTCTAAGAAAACCACTTGTTTTCACTTGCATCTTTGCCTCCCTCCCTGAGGTACAAGTGTACCCACAAAATGGGACAGGGAAGACCAGAGAAAGAAGAAGAGCAGCACTGCTGTAATATATCCCTGCTCGCATGCTTATTCCTAAATTACAGGACAAGAAAACAGGTGCAAGTTTTACTACAGTTGGGCAAACACTTCCCAGAGCAAAAGCGCTCCAAGCTACGCTGCCCAGAGCAGCGTGACACTGGGGCTCTCTCTGCCCACCTGGCTCATCTGCTGAAATCTGTTGCTTAAAGCATTAATATAAAATAAATATAACAAAATCATTGACTGCTGCAGGACAGTTCCCCCACAGACTGCCAGAGTGTCCTAGCAGCAGGGCTGCGCTGGCCTCTAATGCTCCAGCTGCTCCGGGCCTCAGTTCCTGCTGCTGCCCTGCCCGAGGCAGCACTGCCAGTGGGACTGCTGGGATCTCACAGCATTTGTACGTAAGCAAAGGACTAGGCAAGGACCATTTTGCTGTGCAACCAGATTGTGCCATCAGGCTCAATATAAAGCAACTGAAATAATTCTTTCTTGTGTTATTTTAAATTATGACTTTTACCAACAGGTGTTTGATAATGACCTTTAGGTATTATAAGCACATTAAAGATCTGAACGTTGTTATAAGCTAAGGTCACAAGCTTTATTGACTTCTCATGCTCTATAACAACTGATTAGCTAATTTATTAAAATAACTTATTCACCATTTGTCAACACTTTATTTAGTTGGTTGTTCCCCAGCAGGCTTAGGATACCACATTTGAGAAAAGACACCTTCCTTTTAAAGTACTCATAAACTTCGTTTTAAATTGAAAGAGCCTCACACACATTATGACAATGTCTTGTTAAACCAGCAAAGACTCTTTTGCAAACAGGTTCAGCTCAAATCCAGCAGCCTGGTTCAACAGGGCTCCTGATAACTGGTTTTGTCCATCCTGAGCATAGGCAGCTCCTGCCGTGTTTAACAGAAGCCTGTCATGCCACAACTTAAAAAGCTTCAGGTTGTCAAACTGCTTTCACAAAATACAACGACAGCTTTTTCTTGATGTAATGCTGCTCATTAGTTTGCCAGAGTAACAGCAAATGGAAAAGTACTTCAGCTTAAAAAAGAATTTCAACTTTTCAAGATATTTACTCATTGAACAGTGGAAGAGAAAAATCCCGCCCAGGATTATCAAAGCACAGCTACTATCGGCAGACAAAAAACATCCAGTTTGCAAAATCAGCCTCTGAAGCCACCGCTGCATCCCCCTCTGTGCTATGAACTGCAGGTACTGCTGCTCCCGGGGCAAGGCAACAAACCACCCATTATGTCAAGGGAGTAATTGGAGTGTTTATAGTACAGCAGCTTCAATCTTGCAATCAGTCTTCATAATTAGACCTTGGCAACTCTTTAAATACTTCACTTACCCAGTTTACCTGGAAAGGTGCGACCTAAACATTCAGTCCCTGGAGACATTTGAAAGAAAAACAGAAAGCACCCATCAGTGATGCAAGTCACCTCCAACCAGCTGCAGCACCCCGTAGCTCCCCTATGGGGGGACTCACTCTCCAGGAGACCCCTGTAGCCAACCATAGCTGGCATCTGCACCCAAGCCTACAATCTCTGCAGTGGCCAGGAGTACCAAACACACTGCAAGCTGGGTCTCACTGCTTCTTGTAATGACCCCACACCAGAAGTTGCAGCACAATGTCCCGTTCCTCTCCAGCCGTGCCACTTCAGTTCCCCAGGACCGGTCTCCTCCAGTGCTAGTGGCCAACTCGCCTGATGATATGCTGAAACCTTACAAAAGTTTCCAGTGCTGTGCTGGGTGATGAATCCTGTGCTGTCTCCTCCATAGCCACACACAGCAGCCCCAGCAAATGCTCAGGGTTTCCTGACACCCTGTCCCCAGCAGGGGGGCAGAGGCTATGGAGTGCTAAAGGGGAAGACCACAGCAAAAACTAGCACAAAACCCTAGATGCAGTGCCCAGCAGATGTATTTTCAAGTGAGGAACAAAGCAGCAAAATGTGTGGAATAAAAGACAACTGATGACTTCTGTAGTGCCTGTCAGCAAGCAGGGCACTACTTGCTCCAAAACTGATGGAGTGACGGGACACAGATCCTCCCCAGCTTGTCACTGATAACAGTTAATTGGTACTGATTAGCACCTGCCACAGTCTGATGCTCAAAGGAGTCCTAACTTGCATGTAAAAATTGCCTTTACCCGTGAAGTGGGAGGCTCCTGAGACATCAAGCCATGGTTCTCACCCACTGCCCACTCCTCACGCTGCCGTGCAGGAGCAGGAGAGCAGGCAGGCAGCTGCAGGGGCTACAGCAACATCATTCCTCCCAAATAAAATTTTAAAGAGTTACTTCCCATGCATCTAAGAGGACAGAGATTAACAACTTTTTCACAGCTGGAAAAGATTAATAGTCAGAGAATGGCTGTAAATTACTGCAGCAGCTAAATAATTTGGGGTCCGCAGGCTCAGAGCAGCTCACTGATTTTTAAGTCAGGCTGATGTAGAGGAACAAGTTCAGATGTATCGCAAATCAATGCTCTGCATACAGGAGGTATCCGAAAGTCACAGTGCAAACGTATAGTGTCATTGACACTTGCACAGGAGCCAAGAGTCTCCACAGGCGGGTGCACCACTGACATGGACCCTTGTGGCCACAGCAGCAGCACTGACCCTCACAGGACAGGAAAAAGCAGGATTCTGCTGAGCCAAACACCAATGGGTGGCAGCAAGCTGTGACGTCCTTCTCCTCGCTTCTCCACAGCCAGCTCATTGCACAGGGCCTGAAAAGGGGTGGGAGGCCAAGAGAGAAGTAGAGCCTGAGAAAAAGTGGAGGCCAGAAAAGGCCTGGGAGGCACAAAAGGTGTGGGAGTCCAAAGGAAAGCTAGAGGTTGAGAAAAAGCCTCTGTGGCTGCAGCTGGCTGGATCATGATCAGTTGTTGTCTGCTTAAACTTCCAGAAGGCACCGTCTCTCACTGCACCCTGCTCGGCAGCGCAGGGAATGCCCCGCCGGCCACAGCCAACCCAACGCCCCCTGCCCACATGGGCACGTCTCCCGACATGCTGTGTCTCACCCTCAGGGTGCTACAGCAATAGCCCAAGACATGCAGGAGAAGCGAGCCCAAACCCTCTGGAGTCAGGCAGGATTCAAGAACACTGCTTCCCTCCTCTTGGGGCTCACCTGGCTCTCACTTGCTCACATTTGCCCTTTTGGTTTAGCTATGCATCTTGCCAACTTTGAAATACAAACAAGAGTATTTGCTCTTAAAGCCAGTGCTTTAAACTTGACCCTCAGCCCTCCTCCCTTACTCCATATATACATAACTTTTTTTTTTTTTTTTAAAGCCAGCAGCAGCATGGAAGAAATGCAGGAGCAGCTGAGCCATCGATGTGTATTCTCTGTGGGTGAGTGCCCAGAGCCCTGCTGCAGCCTGGTTCTGCCAGATGTTGCCACGCGAAGGGTGGCTCACGCTGCTTGCTCACCAGGAGTGAGGAACCATAACTACATTGGCTGGACCAACACCTGCTAGTGGTTTTGTCTTACACCGCTTGTGCAAGCAAATAGGCTGCCAACAAAGAAAGATGTTCTTAGTCTAAACAAGTGAAAACATGACACAGGGAATGGAGTTGCTGCGTTTGCCCCACGACACCTGTGTGCAACACATGCTTGAAAAGAATTTTTGGTTTAGTCTGCAGGAAGGATCCAAAAGTAGGAAAAAGCATTGCATGCACTGAAAAGACAAGTCTTTGCTGTGGGAGGAGGGCAGATGACTGCCTGTCCCCAGAGCCCAGCTCCTGGATATGGCCTCACGCTGGCAGAGGCACAGGGATGCTCTCTGCTGTGCTGCAGCACCAGCAGCGCACAGCCAGGAGTCCCACTGAACTGGCCACCCCACCCAGAATAGGTAGTAGGATGAGGTCACCTTCACCTGCCTGGGGCTGGCTGTGGGTCAGAGCTGCTCCCCAAAATGCATTGGTCTAGTTCAGACCAGAAATGCTCACTCCCAGTACCACATGCCAGGGTCCACGCAGGCAGAGACCATTGCACTACATCTCTCAACTACGGAGCTGAAGCTAGACAGTGAGGTGGGAAGGGGAAGGCAAACATCCCAAAGGACCAAGGGCAAAGACCCCAAAGGACTTGGGCCAACCTCAGCTTTTCTGCAAGGCAGCAACGCCAGGATCAGCTCCCAGCTGCACCAAGTCACACCCAATATATGCTCCCCCACCAGCAGATGGGATTTACTGTAGATGATTTGTCCTGGCATAAATACATCAGCCCCACCTCTTGTAGACTATTTACAGACAGACACTAGACATTAAATGGAGGCAAAAAGCATATCACAGCAACATGTGGAATTTATCCCTTCCTTCTTCTGACAAAAAAAAAAAAAAAAAA
>VZTM01036038.1:102398-119195 GCA_013400555.1 Jacana jacana
AAAAAAAAAAGAAACACACCCTATTCTTTCTGAGACAGAAAACTGATTATATAGAATTATAATGCTGGAAGAAGATAGAGAAGAGCAGAGAATTCCTTTGAAATGCTGTTTGGACAATTAAAAAGGGATAGTTTCAAAGCAGCAGCAAATCCTATCTCAGCTTTTTCTGCCTTGTCTCACAGTGCCAGGCTTTCCTCCCACATGTCAGCTAAGGCAATCTTAGGAAAGCAACAGTTTTTTCATCCATGCAAGACCTTTAGTAAGCTAGAAGGAAAACCAGCTCTAAGTCCTAACTGGTTCGAGATACACCAAATAAAATAAAAATTATTCTTCTAGTTCCTGCCAACAATATTCAGAAGAGCCTTGCTTTCACAGAAGCACAGAGGGTTGGAAGGGTCTTCTAAATCTAGTCCAACCTCCCCTGCAATGAGCAGGATGGCTTTTCTGTGGAGAACAGCTATTTGAGGACCAGCTTTCCAGAAGAAGATGGATCTGTCTTTATCCAAGAGCCAGTGCTGTACCTCTCCAGACAGAAGAACAGAATGCTTTAAATATAGAAACAGGAAAGACTATCTGGATTAATATGAGGATGAAAGATCAAAAGGTGGCGTACTCCATTTCCTCATGCTTCTGGTCCCAGAGTGGCTGGGTGACAGCCCCACAGCATGTCCTGGCCCCAGTCGCGACCAGGGAAGCCCCAGTTCAGGGGGAAACCCTCCCCAGTGGGAAGCAAAGCAGTCCCTCAGGCCAAGCCCACAGAAGTGTTTCCAGCTACTAAATTACCCAATGACTTAACCTAACTGCCTAATTGATTGGGTTGGAAAACAAAGCTGCAGTCCTTGGCACGTGCACAGTTAGGAGGGATGGTTGCAAGAGTTCTGCACCTTGCACCAGCAGCTACAACCATGGTCAGAGATGCCCTGTCCCATGCCGAGCCTCAGGCAGCCGAGCGTTGCAGGGCGAGTCTGTGGGGCAAATTCGCACTTCAGACACCCTTCTCACAATGCAGAGCCCCCAACAGCAGGTAGGTCTGTTTTTGCAAATGAGGGCAAGGCTGTTCCTAGAACCAGTCCTTTTACTCAGGCTCCTCAACCCCCGTCTCATCAGCTGCACATGGACTGGATGCAGGATTTCATCAGGACATTAAACTAGGAAGCTGTAAAATCACTGTGCAAAAAAAAAAAGTATGCCTATTTTCCTAAGAGCTAATTTAAGTTTGTATTTAGGTCCCCCCCACATACCCCTATGTTACATAAAGTATTTCTTCCACTTGAAGTGTGGCTTTCTAAAGGCCATTTTGCTTAATTTAATAGATACTTAATGTGGGTCTACAAATCTCTGGGAGCATAACCAAGGAAGACACATAGCTGCAGTGTGATCCCTTTCTGAGATAACAGAAAGAACAGGAGGGGATGAAAAGCATTTCCAAACCCATGAACCCACTGAGACTGGAGTGGACTTGTGGTCTCAAGAGCAGCAAAACCCCGTGGTCAAGTCAAAAGAGAAATTCCTGAACATCCAGTGGCAACTGTCAACCCAGCCACGAGCCGGCAGCACCCACAGGATGGATCCTTCCCGCACTGCACACCCACATCAGCTGAACCAAGCCCACACAGGCATGCCTCCTTCAGATTTCAAAGAGCTACTTTCTGAGCTGAAATTAAATACGTGCTTCTATATCCTTGCCTTTTTTTTTTTCTTTTAAAAAAGCTGCACTAATAAAAAGCTCATAGTGAATCTTTTAAATCGAGGCTGTCCATTATGTTTTATTGTTCTTTATAATTCAGTCCTGGATGGCAAGTCAATGGATGTTGAAAAGTATTTATCAATAAAACCCATGAGAATGATGAGGATTAAAACCTATGCATTAAAACAGGATGCATTTGTAACCCCATAGTTTGCTTTCCACCATGCTGGGAACCTGCACGATCCCCTGGGACCTCTGTCCCCTTCCCTCCTCCATTCTACTGCCCATCTCTGGCACTTCAGTTGACAGCACAGCCATCACTGCATTCCCAGCAAAACCTGGAAAAGGTGCAATTCATATACACTGCTATGAATAAGTCATTCCAGAGAAATATAAAATGTTCACTGCATTACACACCAGTGATCAGTATCATTACACCTAGTGTGTGTGTTTGAGCACGCTGGAGAAGAAGACACTGAACTCAAGAGCACATCTTCCAAATCAAGCAAAGTCTCATTACAGCAATACCAGTGCAACAACAGAAGTGAGATTCCTGTTTATTATATGGGAAATTATTGCAAATTGAGATTATTTTACTTTGACTTGTGTGAAGCAAACATCCATAAATCACATTGTCCCTGAACTGTCCTAAAGCACCTAACAGGCCAAGGTACTTTCAGAGCTCAGTCCTAAAGAGCCTCATCTGTACATGCCAGTCTAAGCTACTGAAGCCAAAAGACCGACTTTGGTAAGGTGGAATAACACTGCATAGAATGAAAAAAAAACAAAAACCACATGTGGAAAGAGCAGAGATGTCTGCCTTCACCAAAGCTAAGCCCCTGCTGCCCAGGCCAGGGACATGGATGCTCTTTGTCTCTCCAGGAACCAGGTCTCATCACCCCTAGACTTGTAAAGAGCACTAGGAAATCCAGTCTGGTTTCAAGACTGGACCATGCACCAGGAACAAGTCCAACCTTGGGTGACTGGATTTCATAGCTCCAACAGCCAGCCAGAGCCTTCATCATGGTGGGAAGATGGCACAGGAGGATGCAGGAGGCTCAGGGTATGGTTTCACCTTGGGACCGATGTTTTATGTTTTATTAGAAATAATAGTATTAATCATAGTATTAAACAGAAACCACTATGGGGGAGAATTCCCACAGTGACCCAGCACAGAGACCAGCTCACGGCAAGCAGCTTCCCTGGGACTGTCCTTGGCAGCCAGAGCCACGGGTCCATCACACATGGATGAAGGAAGCAGCGAGCCGATTCGGCAGGACGGTTGTGGAGACTCGGGCTTGGAAATGTTAAGTCTTAACGCTCAGCAGTAAGACGTCTTCTGGGAATTCATCCAAATGGCACTGCTTCCTTCCCACTTGCCCTGCAGGTAAATCTAGCATGTGGCTTACACAATCTGTTGACTTAAATAAAGCAACATCGTAAGAGGAAAGCTGTTCAGACATCAGGAAAGGCTCATCAGTCCTTTGGGCAGAAGTCTGGGTCACATCCCCTTCCACCAGCTGGGGCTCTGACCCCCTCCATGAGAATCCTGGCAAGGGCACAGCCTTCAGAGTGTCAGGAGCAGGACAGCAACAACATGTTGCCAAATTCCTCCATATTTTCGGCCAGAGTCAATGCTTGAATTCTGCTTACAGAAATTTGAGTCCATGAGCCCTGTGGTCCAGTCAAATCCTTTAGAGATCAAACACAAACAAGAAGTGACCACGAGTCCCACAGGCTGGGGGAGCCAGGTCCACAGCCACCCCGAACATCATGGTGCTGGTATAGCACACCTCTGGAGTGACACTCGTTCACCATGCAAACACGGTCTGTTTCTGAAGTGCCGAGCTCTGCCAGACCTGGCTGGATCCCCCTCTCCCAGGGACGAAGCCCAGGTGCAGTGCCAAGGTGCGGGGCCAGCCGGGACTGGTGGGACATGGGACAGAGCCAGCAACGGCTCCATCACCCTGCATCAAGCAGTGCTCCCTGCCCCAGCTCCGCTCAGTTGCTCATCCCAAACTCCCTCTTTCGCACCATCCACTCAGGTGCCCAAGCGCTAGCCCCAGGGCCCAGTCCCCCTGCAGTGAGCAGGGCTACGACGAACTCTGCCTCTCCCCAGAGTGAAAGACTAAAACCTGAACAAAGCAATTCTGAGGCAGCTGCAGCCAGGGCTGTTTTTGTTAACAGAATTATGAGGAGAAAAATTCTCGCTCTAGTGAAATGGGCCAGAGGCAGAAGAAAGCCACCTTGTAAGATGCAGGTTGTCTTCCACCTTAGATTTTAAAGCACTGAAAATGCATTTGGAAGGAAAACTGACTCAGCTGATGACTACTGTCTCTAAGATGGTGTACCACCATTCTGCCCAATATGCAACTGAGTAACCCTACCACTGACCATCAACAGCAAGTTAAGTATTAAGCCAAAATCTGCAGGTAAAGTATATTATGTCTGGAGTCTGCAACAGCAAAGAGCTGGACTTTGCTACTACAAATACTTATAGTGCAAGTTAATCTCTAAATTTTAAGGAGTTTAGAAGAGACTACCATAGTAGTTATGATGGAGAGCTCCTTAGGAGGCAAGCTAGACACTCAATGCATCTCTCGTATCAGACCTATGTTAACATTTAAATAGGACCGACTGTCATGGTCTTTAGCTAGGAGCAGATGTGGTTTTGAGTAATGGTTAGTGTTACTTAAGCAGTTATATTCACTAATGTAATTGACACCAATTCCATCATCCTTAATACACCCACTTCTTTCTCCAATACCATAAATAGATTAGAAAAGTTTCTGCAGATGGCCATGACCCCATTTGTTTGTGCACTTAGCCATGTATGAATCACTCTTGGCTTGTTGCAGCACTCTGGAATTACTGAAAGATAACTAGTCGGCACAGACACCAATAAATGAATCATGCTTTCCACAAGACCAAACCTTTGGGCTTTTACAGATTCCAATTACAAAGTAAGAAGAAAAGAACAAAGAAATTACTCAGTCTATTTGCACAAAGTCATGCAGAGTTGATTCACAGTTTTACAGAATTATTACTGACAAACATTTGCAGGGGGTTAAAGTAACAAACCAGCTACTCAACATATTGGACAGAATGAAGAGATGGAAAAAAAATCCCCACACTATGTCCTGCATATATTCTTTAAAATTACCATTGATTTTTGTGCAAGTACCTCTTTCCATTCTTGGTGGTATGCTCCAAGCCTGGTGGTTAATCAACTTTCACTCTCCAGGGCTAAATTCTGCTTTACTGGGTTGCTTGGGCCATGTTTGCAAACGCAGAGAACCCTATTGCTGCTGCTGGAACGTGCACACCTCACCACGGGTAAACCAGCACAGGCACAAGTGGTGCCTTGTCAGTTGAGCACAGAACTGCCACGTGCAAATGCACCTGCCTTTCCCAATGCAGAGTTTTGAACATATACCACAAATGAAAAATTAGCTAGTCTGAGGTATTTTGTTAGAGATAGGTGTGAGACTGACTGCACTGAAAACAAATGTGTGAACCATTTGAAAGCCCTGTGGACATCCACTGACACTGACAACTCGTGCGTGAGGCAAGTTTCAAAGGATGTGCCAGGTGTCTTTATGCTGCCTGTGACAACACAAACATACATCACACAGAGAAAAACACCCTCTTCTGGATGGAGCATAAGCTTAGTCTTGTATCAAGGAGAAATTGGAAGCCTGAATAGCTGCAGAAAAAAGAAAATACTGTATCGATTACAACCATAGCAATGCTGTATATAATCTTGCTGTATGCAGTGAAAAAAAAAAATACTGCTACATTAAAAAAAAAAATAAATCTAAAGGTGATGAGGGACTTGGTGCCAGCCTGAGCCTGCAGTATACATCTGTGCATTGGTCGTAGCATCTCTGAGCATCCTGCACCACAGAGATATGCAGGGTAACAAGGATAAAGTCCAACTGAACAAAGTCACTGACATTTTGGAAAAGGATGCAAGTTAAATGTATACATGATGCTATTTCTCTCACACCTTCCAGAGATGCTACCCTCTACGCATCACCGCAGACCCAACTTCACAGGTTAATTTAGCTTGCAAATGACATGTCTGCCCTCTTCTATACACCAGCTGAACCTGGTCCACAAGAAGAGAGCTGCCACCCTGGTACATCTCAGAGTCACAGCTCAGCAGTTGTCATAAACACCACCTGAAGAGCTACCACACAGCCCTAAATCGGTTTGGGAAAACTTGCCTATTTGTCCCTCACTCTTACGGCTGCTGATTTCCAAGAGTATAAACTCTGCCCCAAACTGGCTGCAAGAAGGAAAGATGCTATGCAAGATTTAAATTAAAATCTTAATAAACATTCCCAATTCCTACTCTCTCTCCTACTTTACCCATATTACACAAACTAACACAACAAGCTGTCTCATACAACAATATGTAGGTGACAACAACCTTCTCCCTCCAACAAGAGTTTATCTGTGCTGCCAATTGAAGGGGAAGGAAAAGGTTTCCAGTGGCACCACTGCAGCAGCTAGAGTTGCTATAATCAAGGTCTTCAGGTGCAACACATGACTAAAAGGATGCACATGTTAAACAGTAGCATGTCCTTCAGAAGGAAGGGGGAAAAAAAAAAAAAGAAAAGCTGTATCCCGAACCTGCAATATTAGGTGGATACTTATATAAACACTTTACAGTACACCACAGCAAAAATGCTAATGCAAGTATAGGTTTCATACTGGAGATATTTCAAAAGAATTGCAAAGCTTTGATAATGTTTAACATCTCTACTAATTTCCTTTTTGGTGTAATCATAAAATTACCATAGTAGGCAAAAGATCTGGGATGAACTACAAGTTCTAGCTGGCTCCGAAACCAGCAAGAATTATGTATGCTGTTACTATTTTCTCTAAAAACATACATCTGCAAAACTAACTTAAAACAAGAAAAGAAATTGTGAAACTGTCGTGACAAAGAAGCATTTAAAACGCAGATCAAAGTGCTGCCTTTAGAAGCTGTATTCCCTGCCAAATCATCAAAGCTCTTTTTACTCTCAATAGCTCCCCAAATCCAGTGATTTGGATGATAAACTCCTACAGCTGAAATTTATCTGCTTTAAAAAAAAAAAAAAAACAACAACCAACAAACAAAAAACAACAACAACAAAAACCAAACCCCAAAAAAACCCAAGTCCCACAACTCCTTTCTCTGGTTACCAACTACTTCATTAACCAGTGCATTCTGAACTACTCTCTTATATTACTAAATCAATTAACTTCCACAAATGTGTTTATACCTGTGTACAAACAGCCAGCACCCCCATACTTTTTCAAGTACTGACAACTCATCAGTTCTCTGAGGTGTAGGCACCCATGACCACTGCAGTGCCAAGAGCTTGTGTGGCCATTCCTGCTGCAGCAGCACCCTGCCCAATGCTGGTATTGCTGTGACCCTGCTCTGCTGCGCACTGCGCTCGCCCATCTCTCCTCAGGGAGCTCTAAGACCACCACTACGTCCAGCGCAGCAAAGAAACAGCAGCCCCACACCACCAGCTCTGGAAGAAGGAGATGACGGGCTGGGTCCTGCTCTCATGAAGGGGAGCCTTGCACAGAAATCCCCCCTTGCTCCTCTGTGCGGCCAAACTCAGCCAGGCTGCTCATAGCCAAAGCAGATATCTGATGTGTTTCCTCACCTGGGATCTGCCCGAGTGACCTTCTGCCACCCAAAGTAATTATAAAATAATCACCCATCAACTTAGCCACACAGATGGGAAGAACACCCCATTCCCATTGACATTAAGGATTCCTTTATGGACGTCTGGGAGTGTGCTCATCATGTGAACCAAGTCTCCACTTAATTGCAGCAAAGTGGCCCTTTTACCTCTCTCCTTGCAGGCTTTCCAGACAGGCTTTATTACTTTGATGAAACATGCCAAGAACAGATACATCACATATGAGAGAACTTCATGGCTCTGGTAAGACAAACCACACACCACGCATGGGATTTCTTTCCAGGAAGCAAACTGGGAGTCAGTTTTTACATGAAACATCATTGCAAATAAATGACCTTTTTGAGCTAATTAGGGTTACCAAATTCTGACGGTTGCTATTACCTGAAACAAGCCCAACAGACATGACTGTACAATGAGTTACTCAGGAAAGAAGCTGGATTGTAATTACTGGCTATTAGTGACACTGTGCATTTTGGTACTCCCCTTGGAAAGGTCTCCTCATGTCTATCTATTTATAATTTAGGCTTACAAATTCACTCTGAATCTGTATTTATCTTGCCACCAATTCTCATCCTGGGAAATATAAACATAGTATATTTGGTGACCCCAGCCCCTACCTTGGGTATCCCTGGCTTTAAGGAAAGGAATATGGTTGCTGTTTCCCACACACTCGTCAGTACTGGACCTCTCACAACTAGGTCTGAAAACATACTGCTAAATAAAACAACTGCAAATCAAAGGCCTACTCAGGGGGCAAAGGATGCCTTCATGAAAGAAGGTCAAACATCCTCCTCTGAATATATCCTGATACCGATGGAAAAAGAAGAATTAACCATCTCTTGTCTCCACTTTGTATTATATACGATCACCTCAACTCTCTGAGATCACCTCTGGTGCCGTTTGCGTGTGCTGGTCCTGCTGTGCAGCACAAGGCAATCTGGGTGTTTGCTCAGAGGCAAAAAAATAGTTTCACTATTTTCCTCCCATTTCCTCCTCTGTGTCTTTTCATTCTCTCATTCAACACTGAATATAAAGCACTCAGATTAAAATCACTGCCTGAGGGCACAAAATAAACTGTGCCCTTCATGATCCTCGTGCCCTCTAGGCTCAAGGAATTGGGACTGTCCCTGCTGAAGGGTCTCTAGGATGGACAAGGACACACACAGACGGTCCTTGGGCCACCATAGGCAAAAGTCAGGCATGCTCTGCTTCTCCTGGGTCATACCTTGGGATGCTGAGTGTGGCAAAAAGCAGCACTTGTCACAGAGATATGGCCCAAACCAGACAAGGGGACCTCCCCAGTGTGACTGGAGTAGAGCAGAGATGCCACAAATTGGATATACTCTGTGCAAAGACTCTCTGGCTTGCTGAAGCGCAGGTAGCGGCTCTGGCTTCCCTCTGTGTCCCTATGTCCTGGAGGAAAGCCTGGAGGGGAATCAAGAAATACATGGCTATTACCTACTCCATCCTGGAAGAAGCCACTGCCACTGACAGTGTCAAGAAAGAAACATATTTGCCCAAAAAGCACTCTGAAAAGGAAAGGAGACATGATTCCTGGTTGAGCCGTCTGCGTTTGGTTTGTTATTCAACCAAAGACTGTGAAAACCTAAAAGTCCTCGCTCAGACACCTACTCTCACAGCTCACTTCCCCCATCCTGGGGACACCACTGTGACACTGGCCTCGGGAACTGCTGCTGGCTGCGAGAAGGGCCTCACCACCGTACATCCATGTAACAGCACCTCCGCACCTTCCCAGCGCTTTGGACACCATTACCATGCATGGAGCCACTGCTGAGAGCCACCTGCTCCCATGCCCTGTGTCACTCCCTCGTGGGGACACACAGTGCCTAGCGGAGACAGGGTCCCCGTCCTCAGCACCCAGAACCCTGGGAGAAGCCCCTGCAAGTGCACCACAAGGCGGTGATGGCCGCGGTGCAGGCTGGAGTGGCATCAGGCGCTGTGGTTGGCACTGACTCAGACAGTGACAGGAGCCCAGCTGCTCTGAACCAGCAAGCAGGAAAGCCAGGCAACACAGCCCCTCTCTACACCCTGCACCGAATAATTAGTTATTTACAGGCTCTTCCTCCACGACTATCACCCCTGACCTCTTTTGCCCAGCCAGAGTGACTAGAGAGTGCCGCCGCAGACGTCTGGCTGCTTAACGCTGCCTGGCATATTGGCACTACCACCCCAACGAGCAAGACTCCGCACCCCCACCCCCAAAAAACCCTTTTATAATCCTAATCTGGGAGCGCCACACACAGAAACCAGCTGCTTCCTCCATCACAGTGCCGCAGCCTGCCATACAGAATAAACCCTGCAAAGAAGTATTTTTGGGGATCAGCTGTACAGTTAGCCTATTTAGAGGGTTAAATGAAAAGAGTTTACAGCTATGCCACTTTCCTGAAGCATTCCCACATGGTAACTTTGGGCTAGAAAATTAAATAGCATCTGATGGTAGCTGCTCTAAGGTTCCCTCAAAGTCATACTAGAAAGATGAATAAAATCAACCAACTGGGAAGGGGGGCGGGGGGGCAAAAAAGCTGTATAATGAATTTATATTGGTGAGGCTCAATATCATGCTTTCCACTGAACCCAGGTGGAGGAAGCAATTGGGTAACAGCCCCTGCAGTGCAACCAGAGCCCTCCTGCAGCATAGAGCTGAGCTAATGCTGCCTGCCATTGATGAGAAATAAATAACATCAGCGATAAAGAAATCTAGCAAAAATGAAATGAGGAAGGCAGGCATTAAGGGGGCTCTATACAGGGCTCCTGGGCAGTAAAGGGAACTCAGCACCTGACTGTCAGGACCCCAACACTGACAGGGGACACAGGCACACGCTGACAGGGACTAGCCAGGAAAGGACCACAGGGGCCACATGGCGTGAGGCACAAGACTCCTGCAACACCCATCCAACTCCAGGAGAGGTGTCCCCCAGTGAACCTCACCATCTCCAGCCTCTCACTCCCCTCCATCCATAACTGGCACCCATCTCCAACCAAGCCTTTCATACACTGAAAAAAATGGGGGGAAAAAAATACAATTTATGCTATTTCTAAGAAGACAATGAATTAAATTAAAAGCCTGAGTTGTTCCAACAAAACCTCATTCCAAGAATTACACTGGAAGAGAAGCTTTTTCTTCAAAAGACAGTACACATTTTAATTCACAACTTTCATCATAACCATGAGCCTTGATCAGACACAAAGTGAAGTCTTATCCTTCCAATTCTTTGGGACACGGTTTATGTTCACCAACTGGCTGACAAAAAAGAACTGTATCTTCATTATTTATACACTGCTATTGGCATGCGCATCTAGCCCTGTGCCTGTTAAAGTCAGGGAAGAATAATGGTCTATTCAGTACTGGTAGTGTTAATAAAATCAGGCAAATCCAGCTTAGTTTTGTCTGAACACGAATGAGATTAAATCAAGATTAAATGTGCATACAGGACAAAGGGTACGGTTTATGCTAAAATTCAGAATGAACACATTTTAGTACTCGCTATACAAATGCCTACAGACCTTCCCCAGGACTTAGACACCTGAATTAAACAACAATGAAACTGACAAAGGCAGATGAGACTGGACAAAAGCCATCCAAAATACCAAGGGACAGATGCTGGCTCTAAAATACTGCTCTGCAGCCCCGCTGCAGGTAACGGGGCAAATCCTGTGCTAGCAGAAACAGGCACAGCTCAGCTGACTTTCCCCTACACGCACCGAGCACAAGCCTGCCCAGTTGCAGTGCCAGGAATATATGCAAAATCAAGACTCTTTCCCAAGTTTTCATTCTGGGCCATCTTGCATTAATCTGTAGGGTTTAGATTTCATGGCACAGAACAAGATGTTAAGTGGGGCACAGTCTTGACAACCCACCCAGCCATGGATGCCTTGAAAATCTTCCCTTTACAGAAAATACAATTTGCTTTAAATACCAGAGAAACCAACTTGTTTCTCTTTCCTCAGCAATAATTATCTTTCCCTCTCACCTCCATGCACTTGATTTCTAAGAGGGAAACAGAAAAGTAGTGGATATTTAGGTCAGGCACTGAACCCACCACTACTCTGTGAGAGCTGAAAAATGTTAACAAAAAAAGGCAAATAGCTCTTCGTAACAAGAAGCCCCCAGGGGCTCGAGGTAGGGTGGAACAGGTTCCCAAACATAAGCCCTACTCGGGTGTGTGTCGGGACCGCAGTGCTCCCCCACCCCCGGTAGGGCGAGGACGGGGATTTACTAGGGGCTAGCGGAGATCCCCGGAGGAGCCCGGGGCTAGGGCTCCCCCAGCATCACTCAGCGGGGGAGGCCCGCGTGTCAGGAGCGGCCGCACTGGCCGGAGCATCGCGGGAACTGAAGGGGCGAGGTGCGGGAGGCGACAGAGCCGAAGCGGGGAAGAGCCAGGATTTCACACAGCGATGCGGGGAGGACGCGGGGGGCGGCGGAGAGCGCGGGAGCCACCGGCCCGGCCCGGGAACCGTCGCGCCGTGTCACACCCGCTCCGGACACGGCGGCAGCAACAGATGAGCGAGCAGAGCTGGCACGGCGGGATGAGGGCGGGGGGAAATCGAACCCAAATCGCTCGGAGAAGGTGCATTGCAGCGAAGGGTCCCGGCGCAGCCCGCATCCCCCCCGGGAACTTCCCCGCCCGCGGCGGGGCGCCGCCGTCCCCTCCCAGCTCCCGCATCCGCGGCGTCGGGTCGGTCGGCGGCAGAAAAGTACTTACTGATCTCCATGCTCTGGAACAAAGACCTTTTGCAGTTGCATGTGCAGGACACATTGGGCTGAATAGCTACGGCCGTGCTGTTCAGACCCATGAAGTTATACATTTAAAAACACAACAAAAAGCAAACAAACAAACAAAAAAAACCCAAACTATGCCAAATTTAATTCATGAGAAATGGTTGATATTTGTAATGGATTTTTAATAAACAGCTACTCACCCAAAGATTAATTAAGAAGAATTATTCTGAATAAGAAAAAAATGCGTGAAAGAGACAATCTGTTCCTGGACAAATCTCAGGCAGAAAGAAGCAAGCAAGTTAGCTAATTAAATTGCTCATTATGAATTATTCATTCAGCTTCAAGATATGTCATTTTTTATAAATGATTTTTTGGTAGTAGATATTAGTTTGTTTTCCTCAGGCTAATTTAAATATTGTAATTACTACTAATATGTCTTGTTTCAGTGGACCCTCAATCCCATTTACATCCAGGGCAGTTGCTGTTAGTTAGGCAATAATGATTTTGTTTCCCTGTCTCGGACATTCACATTTATTATGTTTTTATAGGATGAAAAGATACTAAAACAGTTTTCAGTTTGTCCCTGTTGACATGGGGATATATATTNGGGAGGGGAAGGGGAAGGGGAAGGGGAGCGACACGACCTGCAAGCGCCGCTTTGGCCGCGGCTGAACTCGGTGCCGCCGCCGCTGCAAACCACGGGAACTCTTTCCCCTTTCTGTTCCAAAACACTTCAAAATGGAGCGACCCTGTTCACTTTCTAGACAGGCACAAGCGCTCACTGTGCCAAGTCTTAGTCGAGACAGATTTCTTTTTTTTTTCCCCTGGGAAATAAACCTGCAAAAACAGAGGTTTATAATGAAAAATGCTGAAACAAGCTTAACCATAGTGGTGCAAAGTAACTGCTGTAATATGTGGTGAATCCTGTTACTGGGAGATAAAGACAGCTTCAGTTATCTCTTTCCCATAATTCGTGATAGCTGATTGAGGACTGGGAAGGCTCTGGTGTCCCCAGCACAGCTGGTACTCCTGAGAGATGCTGCCGGGAAGGCTGCACTGGGCAGGGCACCGGCCACCCGAATCGCATACAGAGCTGTAGAAACCACACTTGGGTGAATGGTGTCAAGAGTCAGGACCAGTCATGGTGGCATTCACTGGTAAGGTTTAACCTTGATTTTCACCCCCAAAAATTGAATTTATTTCTCTATGACCACATACAAACTGATGTTACACACACACCTTGTGCTTTACTCCTGAGGCCCCATCCAGGCCTGTGAAAATGCCCAGAGTACGAACGAGGAATTGCTGGGTGGTTTGATCATTAACGCTTTGTCACTGGACAGATGGTAACTCCCAACAATTACTAATTCACAAGGAAACATGGAAGAGGGTCTTGTGGCTCTGAGAGAAACAAGCTTTGAGAAGTCTGTGCTCCCAGCACTGAGCAGACATGAATTATTGTACAAGTGCCGTTCCCCGAATGCAGGGGGGCTGCAGGGATAGTGCACAGGCCTGGGAGAGGAGGGGCAATTATTTGGGGAAAAAAAACAACCTACACTAGAACTGGAAATCAAGCATTTCCAGTCCTTTTTTTACATTTTGATCCCAGCCTCAGTTTCTTCAGTGGTAGTGCAGGAGGGGTAATTCTTACCTGCCTTCCTTCAGGTCCTGGAGTCTCAGTTTCTTTTGTCTGACAAATGTCTGCTCCATGAAAACGTGGAGCAACATTACCGGGACATGGGCCTGGGTGAGTGGGAGCCCACAAGACCCAAAAAGGCCAGCCTGAAAGTTGAATCAAGGTATGTCATAGTCAAAACTCTGAAGGCAAACACCAGTTCAGAGAGCTGTATCAATCAACTCACTTTTAGTATTATTTAGCTGGAAATGTACTTTTTTCTTTTTAAGGCACTTGGCAGCTGAATATTAGAGACCTTCTTTCAATGGACCTGCCAGACTGGCCAGGAAAGGTAGCTGTAAGCTCAGGTGAGCCCACCAGCTTGCCACTAATAGTCCTTTGCAGCATAAACAAGTCACAGTGAACAGTACAGGCTTCCTCCAGTTGCGTGAGATACCAGCCGGCAGCCACGCTGCCACTGCTGCCAGTCCCCGGGCTCCTTGGCTGCGTGGGGGCAGCCGTAGTTCGTGTTTACTTCAGCATTCTTTTATCTTAAGACATGGCACATCCTTAAATACTCTTCAGGGCAGTAAATGCTTCTGTGGCCGGGTCCTTGACTAGCCGGGGACAGCACGTGTAATTCTGCCTCTCACCACCAGGGACGGGGGTCACAGGACGGGCGCTGGCGCAGAAGCAGCCTCAGTGGAGGCGTCTGTCAGAGCCCAACAGCAGTGACGGCCGCCCAGCCCCAGGCCGGGCACGCAGTGACATGACTGTGTCTGACCCATGGAAGAGCGTCCACCCTCACCCCGCCAATCAGCAGCTTCTTCAGGAATGGGTTACAAGTTTGCAAAGCTCTGGTGGATAAAAGCTCCAGTTTCAGGTGCAGGCTGCTATAAGTTCACGCATCTTCCTACCCATCCTTAAAAAAATAATAATAAAAAAAAATCCCGATTTCATCTGAAAAACTCATGGGGCTTTAAGAACAATCAGCATTTTTCCACCATGATTTAAAAATAATTTAAAGTCATCCCAGATTGGGCTTGTAAAAAGTAAAAGTACATCAGCTAACTTAAATGCTTCACCCTCTTTGCAATAAAGTTTTCCACCCTCCAGCCCATTGCTGTTTGTCAGTTTCTTCTCTACCAGCAAATACAGCTCAACTGGCAGGTACTTCCAGAACACACTTGTGTTAATTCTGGCTCCTGTATTCTGTCACTGATCAGCTTTTTTCGGTTGCTTTTTATACTTTCCCTAGAGACACCTCCGATGGCTCCAGGACGAGTTTGGCACTGCAAGATCTCCCTTTGCTTCCTGGTTTTGCCACAGAATTTCAGGGTGACCGGGGCTGTTCACAGGGCCTCAGGACTATACAGGGAGCTTCAGCAATACCCGAGGAATTGGACAAACTGAATGACATGGATACTTCAGTCTGCTCTGGCTGGTTTTGGACTATAACATAATTTCTTTCCCTCATTGCCAGACTAGAAGTCAGGCACTTGCCTGTGCAGTCACGATTCAATCTTTCCTTTTAGTCCTCACTGCAACACTTCAGCATTTGCTAAATATCTGAACGACCCCCGATCATTACAGTGACCACTACGGGTAAATTTATAAAATTTGATTGGAAGAGATCCATGTGAGAAACAAGTAATCCTAAGAGTCATATAATTTTCTTCCAAAGGTGGCTGAGGTGATCTAAGGAGAAAGAAAGCAAAAAATCTCCACAACTCCCTGAAGCTTTGTTAACTAAACAGTTGTCCATTAAAGAAAACAAATATCTCAAAGCATTAATCTTTGGATTAATGTTAAATCGATATGCACTAACGCAATAGGGCAGTAGTTACCATGGTGAATAATTCTATATTTATTTTCAAGCAAGACTTATTTCTAACAATTCCAGACACGGTTTCCACTTTCTGGTGACTAACCTCTTAAATAATTTTTTTTAAACCGTTTGATACCAGAAACTCGAGTTTTCTCCCAGACAATTGGAACAATCTCTGCTGCCACAGGAGAATGCCAGGCAGGGACACAGATGGTCACTAGTTTTAGCTAAGAGCTTGTTTTTCTTTGAAATGTCTCAGGTGTGATTTAAAGTCTACCAGATAGCATGAATTAAGTCTCTGGCAGATAAGCCCTCATCATTGCTTGGAACAGCAGCAGTACTTTCCTTCTGAGACTTCAACCTATTTGCTAAGAGTCAATAACCTGCCTCAACCTCAAAGACCCCAAAATCCCCTGCCTTCTCCCCCCTCCCCCAGCTCCTTCCAGGGTGACCTTGGGCCAGAGCTGCCATCACCACCCTGGGCATCTCTCAGCTGCCCCCCAGGTATCCCCTGCCAGCTCTGACCAGCGTTGCACCGGGCCCCATTTAGGAGGTTTTTCCCCAACTGGGAGGGTTGAAAACTCTATGAGTATTTGTTTGTGATGAAGTTTACCGAAGCCACCAGAATGTTATTCCAGCCTGTTCTGTGCCACTGGGGGCCTGGTGCAGCCCCAGATGGTATGCCTGGGCAAACTCTACCGGCCTCACACCTCACGTAAGGTAACAGGAACCCACCATCCGAACCCGTTACCCTGCTTGTAAAGGCGCCACGTTCTGGTGGCAGGGAACCATGACGATGCGTGGGGGATACTGCAGCGCCCGGAGACGGGCTTTAAACGCACAAACACGAAACAACCCCAATCCCCCTCCCCCGCAGCCCCGGGAACCCCCGCAGCCCCGGGACGAGCAGCAGCAGGCGCGCAGGTCGGGTCGCCTCGCCATTACACGACGCCGCATGCACCCACAGACGTACACGTGAGCAAGCCCCGAGCTCGCACCGGGAACCGAGCGAAATGGTAGAGCCCACGGCGAGATAGAGGCGGGAAAAGGAGCAAGGGCTCTGCTCCCTTAAAGCTCCGTGGGCGGTGCCCGGTCTCACAGAGCGGCATTGTCCCGCCCCCCCGTAAACGACGCGAGCTCTTAGCCAATCAGAGGCGGGGGAATCCAGCCGCGGTGTGCGGAACAGCTAATCAGCGGGGGGAGACGGGGCGCGCA
>VZTM01036038.1:119203-222622 GCA_013400555.1 Jacana jacana
GTCGGATCGCAGTTGCTTCGCGCCCTCGACGCGCCTCCCCGTGGCCCCTGGGGAAACGCCCGCCAGGAACGTCCTGGGAGGCCGCGGGGCAGGCCGAGGTGGGGCCCACAGCTTTGGGCGGTGGGAGCCGGCCGCGGGTCGCAGACAAACCTCTGCTGAACTCGGGACTCCACCGGCTCGGCCCCGGACGTGCACCGAGGGGTCTTGGCCACACATCTGACATCGTCAGCGCTATCTCATAAACCTGTTAACCGGGCAGCTTCAACACCAGAGACAGAAAAAGAAACAAACAGGAGAACTAGGGATGAGGGATGATCCTGGAACACAAATGCTCCCATAAATGCCTTTTCCGTAAGTCTATTTACTCAGCTGCTGAAATTATTTCAACTGAGTGATGAGTCTTACATGCTAAAACCAAGCCATCCGCTCTCTTCTCTGATAGTCCAAAATCGTACATCTGGTACTTTATCTGCAGTCTTTTCCCACCCTTTTGTTTAACAGAGACTTTCTGCAGTATTTGATCCCTAGATGCATCATCATCACCTTAGTTTGGTCTCAGAGGTGAATCACAGACACTAAAATTGGCGTTTTTTCAATTCCACTTGACTGCAGAGAGCTGAATCTTTCCTCACATGTCTTTGTTTTCTAACACCTAAGAGACTAATTTGAGAGCCTAATTTTCAAAAAGAAAAGAAAATGTTTTAACTTTAGATAAGAATAAAATGTACATTTGACCTCCTGTGGTGGCTTGGGGTGTTGTACCTCCAGACCCGTGGGATGAGGCTGTCTGGGGGTACTCTATTTCCTAAGATGTACACCAGGAAAAATACAGATATGGAAGACTTCTCTTGCTGTGTTTGTGTAGCTAGGGTTTGGTAGGAGAGTGAAGGTGGCTTCTGTGAGAAGCTGCCGGAAGCTTGCCCTGTGTCCGATGGAGCCACTGCCACCAGCTCCCAAGCAGAAGCAAGGCCAAGCCCATCAGCAATGGTGGCAGTGCCTCTGGGAGAACACACTTAAGAAGCGGGGGGAAAACACACGTGATAACGGCCAGGAGAAAAGAGAGAGAGAAACAACTATAAAGGAAATCAAGGCCAGTGAAGAAGGAGGGGAGGAGGCGCTCCAGGCACTGGAGCAGTGATCTCCTGCAGCTTGTGGAGGTCCAGGGTGGAGTGGGTGGACATCTGAAGGAGGCTGTGATCCTTTGGACAGCCCAGACAGCAGCAGGGAAGAGCATGGGGAGTCCTCTATTGAGGAGAAAGGAGCAGCAGAGGCAATGTGTAATGGACTGACCACAACCCCCATTCCCTGTCCGTTACCAGTAATCTCTAGTTTTATTGGAGTGTTTAAAAAGCCAAACTTTTATACNCCGCGTAGGCTCTAGCTCCACGTGGGGCGGAGCTGTGACCGCGCCGTGACCCGGTCTCATAACAAAGGCGCAACTCTCGCCTTCGCGCGCTGCCGCCTCAAAGGGCCAGGCCTGGAGCCGGCGGGCGCCCTCAGGCCCTCCGGAGCCGCAGCGGGGCCTGGCCCGNGGGTCTTGGCCACACATCTGACATCGTCAGCGCTATCTCATAAACCTGTTAACCGGGCAGCTTCAACACCAGAGACAGAAAAAGAAACAAACAGGAGAACTAGGGATGAGGGATGATCCTGGAACACAAATGCTCCCATAAATGCCTTTTCCGTAAGTCTATTTACTCAGCTGCTGAAATTATTTCAACTGAGTGATGAGTCTTACATGCTAAAACCAAGCCATCCGCTCTCTTCTCTGATAGTCCAAAATCGTACATCTGGTACTTTATCTGCAGTCTTTTCCCACCCTTTTGTTTAACAGAGACTTTCTGCAGTATTTGATCCCTAGATGCATCATCATCACCTTAGTTTGGTCTCAGAGGTGAATCACAGACACTAAAATTGGCGTTTTTTCAATTCCACTTGACTGCAGAGAGCTGAATCTTTCCTCACATGTCTTTGTTTTCTAACACCTAAGAGACTAATTTGAGAGCCTAATTTTCAAAAAGAAAAGAAAATGTTTTAACTTTAGATAAGAATAAAATGTACATTTGACCTCCTGTGGTGGCTTGGGGTGTTGTACCTCCAGACCCGTGGGATGAGGCTGTCTGGGGGTACTCTATTTCCTAAGATGTACACCAGGAAAAATACAGATATGGAAGACTTCTCTTGCTGTGTTTGTGTAGCTAGGGTTTGGTAGGAGAGTGAAGGTGGCTTCTGTGAGAAGCTGCTGGAAGCTTGCCCTGTGTCCGATGGAGCCACTGCCACCAGCTCCCAAGCAGAAGCAAGGCCAAGCCCATCAGCAATGGTGGCAGTGCCTCTGGGAGAACACACTTAAGAAGCGGGGGGAAAACACACGTGATAACGGCCAGGAGAAAAGAGAGAGAGAAACAACTATAAAGGAAATCAAGGCCAGTGAAGAAGGAGGGGAGGAGGCGCTCCAGGCACTGGAGCAGTGATCTCCTGCAGCTTGTGGAGGTCCAGGGTGGAGTGGGTGGACATCTGAAGGAGGCTGTGATCCTTTGGACAGCCCAGACAGCAGCAGGGAAGAGCATGGGGAGTCCTCTATTGAGGAGAAAGGAGCAGCAGAGGCAATGTGTAATGGACTGACCACAACCCCCATTCCCTGTCCGTTACCAGTAATCTCTAGTTTTATTGGAGTGTTTAAAAAGCCAAACTTTTATACTTATTTCTCAAATCATATGGAGTCTTGCCTGAGCCTGGTACTGCTTGGCACAAAGAGAACTTACTGGCACATCTATTTAAGTTGTATGAATCAGGGGTACTTAATTTTTGAAGGGCTTTTTTTTGTTATTGTTGTTACTGCAGCTTTAGATGTCTAATTATTCTGATAATCTGTAAAATTATTAATTCTAAGTCTTAAGACAAACATCCCACCTTTTTGGGACTCCAGTGGCCACATGATTTTCCAAATGAAAAGAGTTATAATATCAGTTAAAGGCTTCGTTTCTGCAAATCTTTTATGCTAGATTTTATACAGTTAATACATCGCTAGTGTTTCCAAGGAAACCAACATGCCCTGTTCTCACTGAACCAAATCTCACTCTTAAAACAATCAAAAACTTAGTCTGGGTTCCCTCTCTCCTTTTAATATTATCGTACACATTGTAATTAAAAATACAATTGCGATAACTTTTTTTTACAGATACGTAGACTATACTGTAAATTATCTAAAGGAAGACTGACACCAGAGCATAATAATTAGGAATCAAATATATTGCTACAATTGAGTAAAACCAAATTAACAGGAGTCCTGATGAATCAATGATAGCCACTGCTCATCTCTGAAGGCTACCAGCCACAGCTGATAGAGAGGAGTTTAATGCTCTGTCAGGCTGTGGAAAACATGTGTTTAGGTATTAGATGTAGCTTGCACAAATTCCTGAATCTCAGCTGACACGGTGTGGTGAGACGGTCTTGGCTGGTGGCAGCTCTGGCTCGCCGAAAAGGACAAGCCAGCTCCCAGGGTCAGCGACACGGATGGTGCTCCAGCACGTGGCTCTTCGGAAGGAATTCTCCCCATTTTTTTCTGCTGGGTGATCAAGCAACGGGTTTTAAGGTCACAGCGGCTACAGAAAGGATTCTTTCACAACTCTGTTTCCTCAAAGTGGTTGCACAATGTGCCTAGCCTGACTGCACCAACGCTTAACAGCACCCACAGAAAGGTCAGGCACCAGGGAATGGGGCTGCCCAAAAGCTGCACACTGACTTGGGGTCAGGGGAGGGGGGGAATTCTCTTCTCCCCGCCTTTCTAACTGCTTATTCATACACCAGCACCTGCAGGCCCAGCTGTGGAAATGAACCAAGTGAGAATGAGCCAACACCTCCACCTGTACCCACGCATTTTGAATGCCAGACAGCCTGCAGAAAGAGGGGGATTGATGATCTGTCACTAATTGCAGGCTTTGAACATCTGATCTGATGGGGTTTTACAGCAGCTGCCAAAGGGCCTCCCTCCAAAGATGGGTGTCTGGGTGGTACAGACAGGGCAATTGATGCCC
This sequence comes from Jacana jacana, assembly GCA_013400555.1. Lineage (NCBI taxonomy): Eukaryota > Metazoa > Chordata > Aves > Charadriiformes > Jacanidae > Jacana > Jacana jacana. The sequence continues at coordinate 123,238 of VZTM01036038.1, forward strand.
TGCTTTTGAGGAAGTTCCTTATTCTGTCAGATTTCTGCATGTGAGATTTTGGGGATACTGGCCCAAATCAGCGCCAGAGGCACCTTCCATGGACTAGAGCACAGCACAGCCCCAGGGATGGCAGCCTGCCTTTGTTTGCATTGACTTAGAGAACACCATTGCTGTCCTCAGAAGCTAGAAAACAAACAGGAGCCCCAAGTGCCAGTGCCAAGGAGCTTAAAGCCTTGATGCAAACACATAGTGTCCAAAGTGTTTTGCTGGTTTGATCTGAAGAGGAATAAGGATCCAGCTGCAGGGCTTCGGTGTCTGTCTGCCAACGAGAGGGATCTGCAGGTCAAGAGTCTCATGAAAAGATGAAACTACCTCCAAGCATGAGGGGTGAATGCCACTGGGAAGGCAGTCAATCAGCCCTGTGCTTTGTTTCCCCTACATTATGTTCCTAGCTCTGCCTGCTGCATATTCACTCAGCTTTTTTGTTCCTCCTGTGTGTGTATGACTTCCACTCCCATGACAAGAGGCTAAGCACGAAGGAAGGGAGCAGTCGACACAGAGGTGTTTCATGTAGACCCAAGAGCTAAATCTGGCCCTGGCTTGTGTGCTCTCCTGACTTGCCCAGGAGCAGAAGGGAAATGTTTCCTCCACCATTGTCTGTGCATTTGGACATCCTTCTGCCTGCACCCATGAAAGGCAGGGGATGGTGCACCTGAGGAGCTTCCAGTTTTCTCACAGCCCTGCATAGGGTTAGACACAGAAACTGGAGCATGGGCCAGGCTCTGTCTTCCCTCTCTGGGGTTACCTTAGGCATTGGGTTGCCCAGAAGATTTAGGGAAATTGATCTCGCTCACTCCTTCGCACACATCTTTTAGGATACTGCATGTTGCTGTGTGCTCTTTGCAAATGCAGTTTCCTGTGAAAAAATCCCAGCCTTGCTAACATCCCACATGTAATGTGATACATTCCCATTCATACACTTCCCACCACTCCCACGACACGCAGCACTGTACAACCCAAGAGACAGAATGCGTACAGCACGTCTGCACTCAGAAATACCAGATTCTTCTGGTGTGCAGGGGGTGGCTTGGAGTTATTCAAGTGGGTTTTTCCCCCCCTTTTCCAGAAGGGTTTGGAAAATTACTTTCCACCATCTGTCCTGCCAGAGCTAGGAAATGTTTGGAATACATTCCATTCTCCTAATGAACATGGAGCAGCAGGGGTGCCGCAAATAAAAGAGAGAAATTCTTTCTAATGAACAACAAATGAACTAGAAATCACATCTACATAGCTTCAGCTTTTGTTGCCTATAGCTTCAGGGTGATTCATGGAGACAAAAATCAATGAATGTGCTGTAGACCCAGGTCTAGCACGGCATGCAGAAGTCTTGCCGTGACCCAAGCCATGTTTGTTTTGGATACAAATACAGACTCTCACCAGCTTCCTTTTAATTGATTTTAAAAAACCCAAAAAAACTAGGGGAAGAATTTAAGGATGTTTTCTAGAACTCTTGTTAGTACTCTTCAAAATGTGTTGAATTTATAGGATACTGTCAAATGCATATTAATATTCATGACACAAATCACATTGCTTCCAACTGATATATAGAGCTGTATCATACTCTTTTGTAAAAAAATGTGCTCAAACTGCAGAACTTGGTGGTTCTTTGTCAGAGAATTAAGGCCAAAAAGCTCCTCTTGATCCATGCTCTTTCGAGACTGGGGACAGATGCTGCTGAGCGTGGCCAGAGGTAAATTTCCAGATCCATCACAGTAAAAATTAAGGCCTTCTCTCAAGTACTTTATGTGCCATTATGAATATGCAATTCACAGTTCTTTCAAGAGCCTTTCAAAGCACCCAGACATAAGCAAGCTTCCACCCAAGGTTTTTGTTGTCAGAAACTTGGACATACCGAGTGGAAACCTCAGTTCAAGGCTCAGATGCTATGTGAAGCAGTGTGACCCATCACAGCTGGCCTTAGCACAGGAAAAGTGGGAGGAATGAGGCATTCAGAGCTGCAACCCCCCGACCCTTAATGGCAAAACCTCTGCTCAGATACTGGGACTTTTCCTCACACCTCTTTAATGGCAGACTTATTTTTCTTGCACCAGTCCATGAGCTCTAGCCCAAAACACTCAAGAAATGATAGTGCCAACAGTGAACTCAAATCAGCAGCTTGGAAGCTGAGGCATATCCCAGCCCCTCCCTTAGAGGAAAAGCCATAGGAGCACAGGGAATGTTTACAGCCTGCGCTGTCATCACACTGGCCACGGCAAGCTAAAAGCAGCATCACCAAGCCAGACAGACCTGGGACATACAGGGAACAGGGAAGGTCTTAGTCATATAAATGTGACCTGAGAAGATAAAACTGACATTTTCTGTGCTACTCTGAAATTCTAGATTGACGCCACACATTTCCTAGTCCCCACAGCACCAAGTTCTTCATTGGAACAGGTGAGATAGATAGGAAACTATATAGCAAGAAATCCATCTCTTCCTGCCCTTATGGAAGGTTTCTGAAAGTCTGGAGCCCTAGGGACATGCATATAGCAACTAAATACATCAGGAATAAAAGTGGTGACCAAGTGGGCATTGTTTTATAGGTACAACAGTATCTCCTCTTCTCTATAGTCTCTGTATCCTTCACGGAGTGCAGGAAGACTGGGATAGAAGGCATTGTACTGGCTTTCCTCTCTGCATCTGGTATTTTCACCTGTTTCTGTGCTGAGGTGCTGATTTTTTGACGTATGCCCTCATTTTCTTGGAGCCTGACTCTGCAATTCCTTCAAATATTTAACCTGCAAGAAAGTCAGCAGTTTCCCCAACAAGACTTTACATGACCAGGCTTCCGTATTTAATACCATCTTCTGCGTATATTTTCTCCTTCCTCGTCTTCCATTCCTTGCAGTTTCACTCACCTGAAAGAGCAGCTTAAGTCAGCATCCCAGACTCATTAAATAGCCACTTGGTTCCCCCTTGTTCTTGGTCTCTCTCACACTGAAGCACACAAGAAAAAAAAAATAGATAAAAGAAACAGAACGTTCCTACAAAAAGTAATTTCTTGGCGGACTTTTTTTTTTTTTAAACTCCCCTCAATATGGCAGGAGATATTTATGTCTGAACAAATCCTCCTCCCTCACAATCAGTCCATCTTCCCTTGCTTCTGCAGCGCAGTCACACTATATAAGTCTGTTGCTGTGAAAATTAATGTGACAATGCAAAACACAACATAATGACTAAAGGTGTACGAAATAGTCCTGGAGAAATACAAATTGACTTCAGATGCAAGGTATTCCCTCCTTCCCCTTTCTCCCATTCTACAAGCTGCCACAGTTCTGGAAATGGGACCATTTTCAAATGGGCTATATTTGCAGAGCAAAGATGGATGCTATTTTTATTGCAAATTAGCAGATTTTTTTTCAGATCCAACCTCATTTGCAAGTGAAAGTGACTCCACTTACCATGCAGATATAGGTCTTATGTTGGAAACTGATGGAAATTCATGTTTTGAACATACTTAGAGAAGAAAAAAAATAGACCCTGCCTTTATTTCTGGTTGAGACTACCTCCACTGAAGAAACACCAGTGGGGCAGCACATATTTGCTAAACTACTACATTATGTGAGCAAGTGGGAGCGAACCTCAAGTAGCTTCTAGCTGTGTTCCATGAACTTCTGGGGGCCTGAGGAATTCAAGGAGTCCACAGAGACATGAGAAAAGGTGTTCAGCTGTTAGCAACCTGGAATTTGCAACCCAGGGATCTGCATTTTCCCTGGAAAGTTTTGAATGGTCTGCATGTTGATGAGGACTGAAAAATCACTACCTTAATATACAGGGCTAGCTAAGGCTGCCCATGGCCTGCACTGATGCGATAAATTCAGTGTAGTAAATGGTACAAGGGCAAAACATTCACTTAACACTTAGTCCTGCAAAAGATGCCATTTCCAAATGCCAAAATTTTTTATTAAATTGGAAAAAAAAAATCCGGTGAGTTGTTTAAGCCAAGAAAACCAGGGAAATAAAGCACTGCATTTAAGTGCTACTGAATCAAAAGGTTTTCAGGGCTTTTGTTTCTAAATTATATTTTTCAGTTAAAAGTGAACCTACAACTTGAAAAAGGTAAGCAAATGGTTAAACACCACCCAAATAAACCAGAAGTCGTTGTCATTACATACCAAACTGCCAGTTGTGTCAAGCCCAAACCCACTTCATAAAAATTACCGAGAAAGTAAAATTCAGAGGCAAGAGAAAAGACTGTACACACCTTTAAAACCTTCATACAACATTGGTGCTGGATTCCCAGAGCGTGGTTTTGGATTCCGTTACAGCTCCACCATGAAAGTGAACTAAAAAGAAGAAAAAAAAAATATCTTCATTTTAATATGGGCATTGCAAGAAGAAAGTGAAAAATAGAACAGCAGGCAGGGAAAGCAGAGAGCTCAAATTTCAAGAAATGGAATCTAATTTGAAGAGTGCAATTTCTACCTGCCAGATTTGCACATGCATTCCTTCCACCTGGAGCCATACAGCAGGCATGAACCTGTTTGTACCTCTCCTGACAGGAGCACACTGCGGGGGGAATCAGTGGTGCAGGTATGCAGCTATACTAACAAATTCTTCTGGCAGATGCCAGTTTTGCAGTTACCTACTGCACATGAAAAAACAGGAGGTGAGCTGTGCATCAGCTGTGCTGTTACCTTGCAGCTTCGTGGGCCCAGGACTTCTTTCTCCCTATCTCACTCCAGTGTGTTTTGGGGGGATCTACAGCTCCCATTTCCATGATGTCCATTAAAATGTAGAGGTCACATTCCTGAACTTTACCAAGGACTTCAATGAGAATATTTTCATCCTAAGTGAGTTCAAAATCAGAGGTAACATTTTAAAAATGCCTAAGTTCATCTTACAAAAATAAGCAAGTATTCAAAACTAAAGTTGTAAAAACAAAAGTCTCAGACGCAACATCCCAAACCTCCACTGTTCTGCAGCACTCTGTTTCGTACAAGTTTAGCAGCAGGTATTTCACACTCCATGTACCTGTCCAGACACCATAGAATCATAGAATCATAGAATCATTTAGGTTGGAAGAGACCCCTGGGATCATCAAGTCCAACCATCAGCCCTACTCTACAAGTTCTCCCCTACACCAGATCCCTCAACACCACATCCAATCTACTCTTAAACACAGTCAGGGATGGGGACTCCACCTCCTCCCTGGGCAGCTGATTCCACTGACTGACCACTCTCTCCGTGAAAAATTTTTTCCTAATGTCTAGCCTAACCCTACCCTGCTGCAGCTTGCAGCCATTCCCTCTTGTCCTGTCGCTCACTGCCCGTGAGAAGAGACCAGCACCAATATCTCTACAGTGCCCTTTCAAGCAGTTGTAGAGAGTGATGAGGTCTCCCCTCAGCCTCCTCTTCCTCAGACTAAACAACCCCAACTCCCTCAATCCATCCTCATAAGCCTTGTTTTCCAGTCCTCTCACCAGCTTTGTTGCCCTCCTCTGTACTCGCTCCAGCACCTCGATATCTCTCTTGTGCTGAGGTGCCCAGAACTGGACACAATACTCAAGGTGTGGCCTAACCAGTGCTGAGTACAGGGGGACAATCACCTCCCTACTTCTGCTGGTCACACTATTCTTTATGCAAGCCAGGATGCCATTGGCCTTCTTGGCCACCTGGGCACACTGCTGGCTCATGTTCAGCCTCCTGTCGACCAGCACCCCCAGGTCCTTTTCTGCCAGGCAGCTCTCCAGCCACACTGCCCCAAGCCTGTAGCGATGCATGGGGTTGTTGTGGCCCAAGTGCAGGACCCGGCACTTGGCCTCGTTGAAGGCCATGCCATTAACATTGGCCCATCTATCCAGTCTATCCAAGTCCCTCTGTAGAGCTTCCCTGTCCTCAAGCAGATCAACACTCCCACCCAACTTAGTGTCATCTGCGAACTTACTAATAGTGTTTTCTATATCCTTATCTATATCATTGATGAAAATATTAAAAAGGAAAGGCCCTAGTACTGAGCCCTGAGGAACACCACTTGTGACCGGCCGCCAGCTGGATTTAACTCCATTGAGCACCACCCTTTGGGATCCTCCTTCCAGCCAATGCTGGATCCAGCAGATCGTACGTTCGTCCAGGCCATGAGCAGCCAGTTTTTCCATGAGAATGTGGTGGGGGACAGTGTCAAATGCTTTGCTAAGATCCAGATCTATTATACCCACTGTCTTCCCCCCATCCAACAATCGGGTCATCTTATCATAGAAGGAGATCAGGTTCGTCAGGCAGGACTTGCCTTTCATAAACCCATGCTGACCAGGCCTGATGCCCTGGCTGCTCATTCCATGGCTGGTGACAGCGCTCAAGATGACCTGTTCCATAATCTTCCCTGGTATCGAGGTCAGACTGACAGGTCTATAGTTTCCTGGATTGTCCCTTCTGCCCTTCTTATAGATGGGCGTTACATTCGCCACCTTAAACACCGATTCACTCCTCTGTGAATAAGGATATCTTTGGGATGGTATCGCAGTGGCAGCACTTTCAGCAGCACAGGCTGTGTCGCTACAACAGAAATTACATTTTGGAAACGGAAAAAAACAAACCACCACCACCCACACACCCATGCTTTTCCCGTTCACAGTTTTTATAGGCCTTATTTTCTTTAATACAGGAACAGAGAATATATTTTCTAATTACTGACAAAAAGATCAGGGTATTCTTTTGTGAGCAGGAGTCCTCCTATCATTTGTAGCAGGCATGAATTATTGCAGTGTCTTCCTCCAAACAAGTGAACATCTGTATCCCATTTTCACTGGCACTGTGAGATACCTGGCACAGCCCCAAAAGGGAGTTTAGCTACAAGGGTCTAAAATACGCAGTAATTTGCTGTTGTGTTGTCGTCTGGTATTCTCTACTCTGGGGAAAAAAAAAAGAAAAAAAAAAAGTTTATCAGTGAAGTACTTCCACTGTCTATTTGCCTTGCTACAGTCCAGAATGAAATGCATCAAGTAAAACAATTTTGAAAGCCTCATTTCTTTTCCCTCCTGAAGAGTGATGCTTATGGAAGCCAGTTGGAGCAGGGTTCTGTGGAGGATGGGACATTTCACGTCCCTCCCTCCACTTCTCCTGGTGAGGATGTTTCATACAGATACAGGGGGGCTGTGAGTTTACTCAATCTTTTCATGGACAGTATTACTGGGAGAGAGAAATTCAGCAATCCAAGAGTGGAAGATTCATGGAATGAAAGTCCAGGAGCTCTTTTAGTCCTTTATTGCATCCCTGGCTTTTGAAAATATGTCTAAGATCATGTCTTTGTTGAAAGCAAGGTGTGTTTTACAGCAGATTGCTATCTACAGCTATTAGCTGTATTGTATAAAATTCTAGTGCAAAAGTACTCAGCTTCTATGGCTTTCAGCTCAGTCCTTACATCTGGATACTGCTTGGGCATCTCAGATTCATTCTCCAGAGCATCCAGTATGTTCTTGCAGTTAATGATATGTATTTTTTTTTAAATATTTAAACATCTTTATTCCTTACTTTGAGAACTGTTCCTTTGCGCTCTCTCATGGCCAAGCAGAACGCTACTGAAAAGATCTTTTTCTTGGTTGCTTGAATTTACCTGGTCACTCTTCTCTACAATCACAGATGGGTGCTCCCCACCTCAGACAGAAGCTCCTTTGGGGTGATCTCCATTACACACACCTCCACTGCCAGTCCCGGTAGTGGAGTGAAATGGGGATCCCCCCAACAATAAGTCATCAGCTGCTGCTGCGTCCCACCTGCCCAGCTCAGAAACCATCCTTCACCCCCGATCCTATCCCAAGCTTTGAAAACTCATGGCTACCTCCTTCAAGCCCTTTCTTAATACTCCCCTCTTCCAATGATTTCTGTATAAAAGTGAAAAACAAAGCCTCAGTACTGGCGTGTGCTGTGCCTACTGCCGATGCAGAATTACTCACAGTTTTCCTTATCTTCAGTAGTTTCCTGTAAGGATTACAGGGAAGGGGGTGCACATCTTCCCTGCATTTGTACAAACATCGAGCAATGGGTCTTCACTACTTTGGACTGCTGGAGCTCTTAGATGGTTATGACTAGTTGTACTACCACTACTACTTTAGTCAGTTCTGGTGGTTGCACTAGTGCTCCCATCGGAGCTCAGTGTCACCATGCCATTTGCTAAATGGACTCATGTAATCTAAGTCATTGTCACCTCAACATTCAATTACAGTTTCATTATTTCATTTGTTGGATGGGGGCAGTGGATTAAAAATGTTCTGGGTGACTTTTCTTATGCAGTGCTACAAGTAAAAGTCTTTTAGTCCTTTAGCTATGCTGAGAGTGACAAGATGTGGCTGGCATGTGCTTACCAAGGCAGCCGACCCTGCACAGTCCCTCTGTGCACCCCCTGCGCCAACGGCACAGGACAAGCCTGGAGCAAACGCCTCCAATGGGAACATGGCAAAAATCCTTGATTAACAGCTTGGCCTTTTTCCATAGCTGGGAAACTGAGGCACCCAAGGCAGATGACTGCATTTAAGTCACAGATGGGAAGAGGGTTTTAGGCAGAGGGGAGTTTTGATCCAAGCTATTTAGACCACACATCATGTCTGATGACTGAAATGATGGCATTACTACTCTGTTTCAAACTCTGCTTGACTCTGGAATAAAAGACAATTAAATGGTAGGAAAATTCCTGTTATTAAATGTCTACAGGGAAGCTCAACTGACAAATATGAAACAAAATCACAAATATCAGCAAACAGTTAAGCTATAGAAATAAAAATGAAAGAGAATTAACTATGTCTTCCTAAAGAAACACACTTACATCAGTTAACTGCCCTGGAAACCCTCTCATCGCAGGGCAAGGAGAGCTTTTGGAGCTTCAGAAAAGTGACATTAGCTAATTTGCAAACAGGCTTGCTTTCAAGTGTCTTTACCAAGGAAGATACCCCCAAAAATATATCTGCATCAATTTAAATTCACCTTACATAATACTCAGTATTTTCATATAGGGAGTTGATTTGCTCATTACAGCCCCTGTGCAAATAAACTCCCACCAGCATTGAAGGATTCGGGCACAGGGGGTGCAGGACCTGTCCCTGCTGCTGCCAATCCTGGTTTGTGCTACCTCCCAGCTCCCATCCAGCAGAGTGTCAAAGGGGAAGGAATGCCACTTGCCCAAATGTGATAGACTATTGCTGCAGGCAGAAGTAACTTGTGCTGTCAGTGTTCAATTAGCACTGAGTTAAACTAAATGTCTTGTGAATATTTCATAACGATCTGCCAGCACCATATCTGAACTCTGGCTTTTACCAAGCCATTTCCCTTCCAAAGTGACATGATGCAGAATTAAAGAGGAATGATGAGCCAATCTTGCTTGTTTGAGTATCTGCTCAAGAATCATGCTGTATAACAAAAACTACAAAATACTCCAGCAATAACTACCACCTAAAATTATCCTTTGATAACGTCTTTGAACAAAGTGCAAATTTATATAAAGCACTGCTCTTCTTTTTCTGATTGTAAATGTATTGTAGCTTTCCCCTTTACTTTGTGAGTTACAGAAGCTGATGTCAGCTTTTATATTTCCCATCTTGTTTCTGTTGTTTTTTTTTTTTTCTCCACAAAAAGCTCAGGAGTTAAATGGGTTGGAATAGACCTTAAAAGCCACGGCGGCTAACTTTAACTTGAAATGCCAAATCTGCAGCAAGCACCAGGTGAGCTGCACAGGTGAGTTGTTCTGAGCAAAGCTCACTGGGGGATCTGGGGAAGGAAAAAAAGACACACTCACAAAGGCAAATACCTCAGTGCTTCAACCCAGCTGCCAACCAGATGTGCAAATTGCAGGCTAGAAATCTGTGGGATCTCCATCACCTGCCTGGGGCCCTGGGCAATAAATCACCTGGGAGGCAGTTTCTAGGCCTTGCAGCAGGGTATCTGGGGTGCCCACTGATCCCTGGCAGAGTGGGAAAGAGCTCCAGAAAGTAGAGGCAGCAAAATCTCAAGGGTCACTGTGCTGGTTGCTCACAGTCCCTGATGAAGCACAGTAGCTTTTTCCACAGAGGGATAGGTGCCACTAGGTATGAAGAGTCTCTCCTAGACTTTCTGATGAGGCTATCAATAAGGAGATCTGTTGGTTCCAACAGTAATGGACCAAAGCCACCATTTCATATCACATCATCCATCATACACCCAGATGATAAATGATCCTGTGTCTGCACCGGCCCGGGCTGCTACTCTGCAAAACACAGCCAAATTACCCAGCTCTGCTTGCTGAGGAGATGGTCCCCTTGACCGATGAAGGACAGGCTCAACTAGAAACTTCTGCTGGCCTGGCTACATGTGCTGGGATGAATGTCCTGGTGAAGTGTGTTTGCACATGCAGAACGAGCGCCGAGACAGGTTTTAAAGTTAACTCAGCAGGTAAAGAGCAACAGCGAGTCTGAAATAGCCACAGGGACTAAATCATTTCTCTTGTGCAACGCTAAGTGGCCCCACGGATAGTCTTACCTCACTACACTGCCTTTAGGTTTTGGGTCTTATCATCACTGTATTTTAGAGGAAAATAGTTGGCATATATAAACTATCTGCCCATGAAGAAAGTAAAAGTTACCTCTCTTGATAATGAAGACTTAGCAGGAAGAGTCACATGGGAGCTATTGTACAGCATTAATTATAACACAGTTACATGTTGCTGCAACTGTATTAATGTAACAGATAATTTCTCAGGTAGGCAGGATCTGGGGTTTGCCATTTTAAGAATAGTATTTTACAGCATAATACCTATAAATATAGAGCAGCTCCTCACCTGTAGTTTCCCTCCCAATGGTGCCCAGTCCTTGCCCACGTGGATCATTCACTTTGCTGCTAGTATCCCTGCATGAGCATTGCAGCCAGCAAGAGCTGCTGCAGAACCCACAGCAGTTCCTCTCTCCATCCCACCTCTGCCGACAGGAGCATGTGGAGAGCACAGGGAGCGAGAAGACATGCAGGCAGCCACAGTCTCCCTTCTCCCCAGCCCCGCAGTAAGCACAGTGGGTGGGAGTCCCATGGCCCCAGTCCTGAGCACACATCCCAGCTCCAACACTGTGGCAGAGGGGAAGAAGGTCATGGCAAACCCAGCACTGGGGGAGGCTTGAGAAACCCACTGGCTGCACAAAGGGCCAGCAAGGGGACGTTGCTTAAAAGGGCCAAATTCACTAAGAGCTTGAATCCCAGTAAAATTTGCACTCACTTAAGCTGTTTTGAAAAATAAAATCAATCCCTCTCTTAGCTTCAGCCCATTTATCATCAGGAATCTTCCAGTGAAGTGTTCTTCTACAACAACAACAACAAAAAGCCTTATAAAAGGTGCAGGAAGGAGGGGCAGGGAACTCCAGAGAGATTGGAGCACCTGGGGAGAGAGGAAGTAGACCTGCAGGATAAAACAACACATAGCTCTGTGCCCCTACACAATAGGGCACTGCTGTTAAACCCTGCACTAATACATGCTAATTAACACCCACCCACCCTCCATCTTTCCAGATAATGAGGTAGTTGGCTGTGCTGGAAAGGAGGATTGGCAGAAAGCTGTATTCACACCTGAGTAGTCTGCATGTTGGCTATGGGGGATAAAGCCCAGCACATACCGTTTAAAGGCTTCCATAATTTGTTTAATAGACCTGAAGACCTACTAGCATTTAACTGCTGCAGATACAGATGTAATACAAAGAGCAAACCAAACCCAAGCGTGCCTGGCCTGGAATATTAATACATCTCTCCAAGGGCAGTGGAAATAGGGAAATAGGGAAGGGCCCATGGATCACATACACAGCAGGGACAGGCAGCCTCGTTAACAGCATAATGCCCTGGCCCTCCTGAGTTACAAGTAATGACATTTACTCTCCCCAAACAGCTAAACTAATTTACTGATAGTGGTGGTGGCATCCTTCCAGCAGATAGGAATGATATATTTCGTACATAGACCTGTTGGGGTTTTTGACACAGTCATTTGTCTGAGTGCCAGCATCGGAGAAAGAACTCGGGAGGCCTTTTATGGCCCCAAACTTCAGGCTTTTGGGACCTTTCCAATTTATTCGTTATACAATCACAAAGAAAGGGAATACTACTGAAGTCTGGGTAGATAAATCATGGAATAGATTTCCTTGATTCCATGCTCAGCTGTATAGATGTTGCTAGAGTAAATTCAAGGATGTGCTTTAAAATTCCAAAACATATTAGTAATGCTCATCTATGAAAATAATGATTACAGGAAAGGGATTTGTTTGTAAGTCTTAGTAAGAAAATACAATTAATCCGATATTTTCCTGGGAAAAAGTCCCATATGAATTGAATATTGCTGCTGGGGTTTCAGCTTGTGAACTGAAAGCAGCAGCTGGAATGGTCCCAACTTCACCAGAGCTTTTCTGACCCGCCCAGTCACACCTGCTTTTAGCAGGTTGTTAGAAATAATCAGGAGGTTGTAAAAATAATATTTCTGACTTGATTAACATGATGTTCCACTTAGCCACTTCATGGCTGTTGTGTTTTATCCTTGATAATCAATGAGCAGAGGCTGATATTGAGTGTGTAATTGCTAACCACCAGATTGTATGTCAGCCTCAGCCCCCTGCAGCAAAGGGACTGAGAAAAAAAGAGCAAGGAAAGGGACCCAAGAGGAGGGTCGGGAATACATAATTTTACAGCTTTACAAGAGGGAGGAACAGATGTGTAACTGCTCTTATAAACAAGAGGACCCAGCAGGACAGGGAATGAGGGGTTCTACTATTGCCTTGTATATCTGCTGAAGTTACTCATCCATCATCAGGCACAGGTAGGAGTGTGACAGTCACCGAATTAAGGACCCCCAAAGCCTTAGCCTGTGCTGTGGCATGGACACTGTGAGACAACAAAGGTGCCACAGCACCCACCAGGAGACAAAAGGGTTCCTGGAACTCACGTGGCACCTGCAGGACCCAAGACCTGCACTCAGACATCAGAGTGGGCTGAATTAGGATCAGCTCCTGCTTATCTGCATGTGGAGACCCCAGCCAGTGCCTTGTGTTCTCACCACTGCAGGTGGTCCAACACCAACCCACCTCTCCTGCCAAATGCATTGCACCGGCTCCTTCTCAGCACTCCAGTGGCAAGCACTGCCTCTGCAGCAAGGAAGGGACACCCCTGGCCCTCTTGCTGTTCTCTGTGGTTGAAAGCTGCAAAAAAGCCCAATTTTTGTAAGCACTGCAGTTCACCTGGTGCCTCCAGGTTTCTGTGAGATGTTTTATTGCATTAATGTTGTCAAATGGTGACATTTTCAGAGTGTAAGTCATAGGGTTGTTGTTAATGCCAATTTAATGGCGCTAAAGTGATTAAATATGGCAGGCTTTTAAATAATGAGGTACATAAAAGGTGTTAATAACCTCTTAAGTGCTTTAATAATATTCTGCACTATCATAAAATGTTAGTAATTGGGACTCTTAACTTTCATCTGCCATGAAGTAATGAAAGAAAAAAATCAACAGAGGTGCTGAATGGCTGAAAATTTTGCTTAAGTAAAAGAAAAAATTAACAATGGTAAAACTGTTTGTTTAAAAAAAAAAAAAGAAAAAAAGAATTAACTAGAAAGCCCAATGGAACACACATTTTAATATCATGCAAATTATTAGCATTTCCAAAAAATGTCTTTGGTATAAGGTATTGCAAGAACAAAGGATCCCAATAAAGGCATGATGACTCACTGCTAAACCCAATTTCTGATGGGCTGCTTAGTCTGATGTAAGACAAACCTGCCTATTACTTGTGGAAGTTTGAAATGGCATCTCACTTGTACGTAAGAGACCGGGGATAACCTGGACTACTCCTGCAGAATGTGCAGTTGAACAGAGTGTCTTACACCAATCAGTAACAGCAGATTTGCTCCTGCAACAGGCCATAGAATCATACAGTAGTTTGGGTTGGAAGGCACCCTTAGAGGTCATCTAGTCCCACACCCCCGCAAAGAAGGCTGTAAAATCCTCTCCATAAAATCCCCTCCAGGCTACTGCTTAAATCCCACCGAGAAAAATAACTACAGGAGCTGTAGCAATCATAGAATCATTTAGGTTGGAAGAGACCCTTGGGATCAGAGTCCAACCACCAGCCCTACTCTACAAAGTTCTCCCCGACACCATATCCCTCAACACCACATCCAATCTACTCTGAAACACAGTCAGGGATGGGGACTCCACCCCCTCCCTGGGCAGCTGATTCCACTGACTGACCACTCTCTCTGTGAAAAACTTTTTCCTCATGGCCAGCCTAACCCTCCCCTGCTGCAGCTTGCAGCCATTCCCTCTTGTTCTATTGCCAATTGCCCTTGAGAAGACACCAGCAGCAACCTTTCTACAACGTCCTTTCAAGCAGTTATAGAGAGTGATGAGGTCTCCCTTCAGCCTCCTCTTCCTCAAACTAAACAGTCCCAGCTCCCTCAATCGTTCCTTATCAGATTTATTCTCGAGGCCTTTCACCAGTTTCGTTGCCCTCCTCTGCACTCGCTCCAGCACCTCGATGTCCATAAAATGTACTGACAAGGTATTGCCTTAAGACTCAGCAGACTCCCCAGCATCATTTCCAGTAATGTTCTTTAGGTCTCTTCCTCCTAAATACCAATCCACCCTAATCAAATTATTGTGAAAAACCTGTATCAGCGAAAAAAATTAATTAATGGAGATTTGCAGGCTCCTGATTCAATGGCTCTCCTGTGGAAACCCTTTTAAAATCTTCCTAGCTGCTGGCTTATGTGCTTTGTTTTTCTTTTTTGCTTGTCAAATGGGCACCCAGATCATTTTAAGAACAGGTGCTCTGAAATGACTCTTAAAAAGACTCTCTGAATTCTGGAGCTTAGCACGTAACATGTAGTGTAACAGAACACTTCTGAGCCATGCCAGCCCGTCTCTGTGAAATATGGAGCTGGGATTTTTACCAGCCCTCTACTTACAGCGCTGCATCACACAGGCAGAGAGTGAGAGCAGAACCACGTGAGTGAGGCAACCAATTGCTCAGCAGAAATCACAATAGCAAACAGCAGAAGCCAGGAGTTTGCCCATAGGCATTGAAAAAAATTATAATAAGCAAATTGGTTTTGAGTAGTCTAAATTTGCTTGGAGATAAATCAGGAACAGAACAAATGCTCTATCTAACAGAGAAATGATCCACTAAGTTCAGCGTTCCTAGATCCATGCAGAAGGCTCTTAGCTGCTATGAATGATGGTTCTCTTTTTTGTTGTTGTTGCTTGGGGTTTTTTTTGGCTTTATGTCACAGTCAAGACCATTATTATTTTCATGTTATGGGTTAGTGCCGATCCCATTGAAAATAATGACCAATTTTTCATTAGCTCCAATGAAGGACTTGGCCTCATATAAGCAATTATTCATCCATACGTAAAGTACTTCCTTGACTCTTGTATTTAAGAGGGAGTGTCTGCTGCCCGGTCATTGACATCCCTCTCCAACACAGCTACAATTCGTGAAGTTCCTCCCTGTCCCACTGCAGGCCCCAGCATCCCAGAAAAGGATTGTATTTCTTCTGAGATGTTTTTGGTTCATTTGTTGTGCCCATTATTTGAGAACCATCTCTCCTTTTGTTCATTAGGTAAATTCGGGATGAGATTATTCTGGTTTGGTTTGTAGCAATCCCTCTGGATCCATCTTTATGCTTACTAGGATTATAGAAATGCAATCTAATTTGTGGTAAAACATACAAATTCAGGTCCCCTGTGATCTATGCTGTTCAACATGCCATTGCTATGTCTGCAACAGAGCTCTGATCCGTACACACGAGTGGGAGAGCAGTGGTGGTGGGGCTACAGGCCAAGCAGGGAAATCCACTGAAACAAATACCTGCGCTCTGGTGAGCCTCAGGACCAGAAGTGAAACCAATTGGTTTACAGACAGTTCTTTTTAATTCCTTTTCAACTCCCCATGAAATACTCATTTTTTCAGCTTGACTGGAAATCATCAACCTCCTTTTGTGGCTGCAAGTGCAATCTATATCTTGAACAATGTTCCTGGAATGTCAAAAGATGTGCAAAGCCAAAGAGATGCTCGTGTGCTTTTTTAAACTCATTCTCTATGGGTTTTTTTGTCTGTATGCTAGTTCAGATTGTATCTAGTCTAAGTGTCTGCCTTGGTTTTGCTCACAGAGCTCTGTGCATATCTTCAGCAACATGAAGAAATGCAGCCAAACCAGACACAACAATAGCTAGCAATGATTGGTTTCTGGTGTTGATGGGGTAAATTAATTAAGAGCAGAAGTTATTTTGCTAGAATAGATCAGAAAAAAATGCAGAGAAGGGGTTTAATTTTGTGATTCAGTAGCTTCAGTTTCTGGAGAAAAATCTCCAGACATTATACTGTGCTTCAGCGTGGCTCCTATATTGCAGCAGAAACCTTGCCGTGGCACAGACACTTCAGTTCCTTCCTGATTTCACTCCTGAACTTTCAAAGCTCCAGTACCTCCTCTGGCACCTCACCTGACCTTTGTCCCCCACATTTTGCCTGGGGGATTCTTGACCCACTGGAGAAGAGGCAAACACAGAGGACAGGATAGACAGGATAAGGCCACCAGAAATAAAAGGCTTTTCACCCTCCCTACAGCAGAATTAGGACCGGGGTCTGCAGCAGGAAAGCTGTCCTGCCAGCAGTGGACATGGTGAGGGCTGGAGAAGGTCCACCTTGGGCCACCAGCAGCCCCTGAGCCATTCCTGGAGCCAGGAGAGACGCCTAGTCAGAGGTGTTGCCATGCTGACTGGGCCACGTTGGCCACCTGGGCTCCTTGTTGTCAAGGCTGAGCATCAAGTATTTGGTTTCTCCAAACTCCACATTAACTTTAGCCAAGGTTTGTCTTCTTAAAGATTCGAGTATCATTTACCATTTAAAATACTGTGCTCTACACCATGTAAAAGAAGCAGATTAAAAAAAAAATAAATAAAAATCAATACAGTGCTTGCATGGTTGCTTTGTACTGAGTCTCACAGGCATATTTAGAAACCCTCTCTTCCCTGCCACTCACCTCATGAAGCTATTCTGGGAGAAGAAAAACTGGGATATACTTTGCAGCCAAAAGTAAAATCATAAAGAAGTTTGCTCACGTTCCTCAATGCACGAGATACAGACTTAATTAAAAATTGTTCTCTGTACAACAGGTTTGTTTCACTGGAAAATGTCACTGATGTAAGGCTGTTCTACTCTTGTTGCCAACTACAGTGAATTGACTCCATTATAAGCTTACTCCTCTCCCCTCCCCATTACTTTTCTTCCCATAATAAACCAGGGACATCTTAGATCCCACTTTTTTATTGGGAAAGGTGCATGAGGATTAGCTGAGTTGGAGCAGCCATTTTATGCCCCTCCAGTCCCTGTTTATCTGTGGTTCTACAGAAGCAGCAAACGCTTGCCCTAGCCCTACAAGTATAAATGAAGTATTTGATGCTACAGGCATGGTGCTGTTAAAAGATTTTTAATGAGATAAATATATTTTAAGAAGATTTTGTAGAATAGTTGCCTCTAGCAACAGTAACGATCTTGAAGCTTCACCTTCTAAAAGGAAAGAAAACTCTTGCAGGAGGCTACTGCATTATATAAAAATGAAAGATGGTAATTCTAGAATTAATAGGAAGGGGCCAATGGAAATGTCCCACTCCTGGAAAAGTGAGGTTTTTTCATTATCGACTTCAAATAACACATGGATTTGTGCTCTAATTTTTCCAGCCAGATTGCCAGGTCTCAGCCATGGGCTAGAGGAACAGCTGGACCAGGCTGGAGGGAGATCCTGTGAGAGCTCTCTTTCCAGAGCTCATGTGCTTCAGAAGCCATCACACAAACATCAGCCCTGGAGAAAGCCTTTGGCTCTCCCCACACAGCCAGCCTTGGTGCTCCATGAACTACCGAAGGTATCCTCATCCGAACACAGCTGGATGTCATTTGTACCCTGCCCTTCACAGCACAGCCCTATCTCAGCAAGGTTCCCTGAGCTTGCTTTCTTGCTAGCCAGCCAGGAAGTATCCCTGAAATCAGGAAAAGATCCAGTAGCCAGGTAGCCATTACTCACTGCCTGAGGACGGGCAAATTCTGGAGAACAAGCAGCATCCTGCAGGCCAGTGCATTCGCAGGGCACCCTGCCTGGCTAGGCAGAGAGAGGAGGTGAACCCATACCTCTTGATCCTACCATTACAGCTGGGAGTCCTAGGAAAGAGTGATGGTAAGTTTAGATGAAAGCCTGGTTCACGCTGAGGTGACCAGTGGTTAGTTTGATGCTCCTTGTCTCCATACAGCTCAAAGCCATGGTGAGGCTGAATGCCATGTTCCCAAGTGGACCTCTCTGCTGCCGGGGCAGGGTTACTGAAGGACTGGCCTCTTCCCCTTGCAGAGCCTAGTGACCAAACCTTCCCAATATGCCGTCAAGGCAGAGTTTTATCCCTGCAGGCTCAGTGCAGGAGAGCAGCGGGAATGAGAACTTTTCCATCCTCACCCCCGTACTCAGTATATTTAGCCCTGACCCAGAAAGACCATCCTTTATAGGGCTGAGTTGTGATTCAGACAGTCTGCTTGCTGAGCAGAGACTGCCAACTGTGCCGAATCATAGCTGATTAGAGGTGGGAGAGAGCCTGAAAAACAATACACCCAGGCAACTGCAGTGGGTTTGGAGCATTTCATGAAAATTAGATTTAACACCATTTTAGTGACTTAAAGAAAAATTAAAACAAACAACCTTCACACCTTTCAAAATAACCTTACCTGTCTGGTGGGAGAGAAGGGACTGGGAAAGTGTTGCTATTTTAAATCACAGTGAAACACGGTAAGAAAGAATATGCATATTGATAGATACATATACATATATATATATAGGTAAAGACAAAGACCTATCTCCAGATGAAGCAGGGGACACTTTTTCTGAAAAAGGAGGGATGGACAGAGAGGCTTTCTTGCAATTTACGTGAAATTCTATCTTGAAGCATAACAAATCCATTCATGACTCAGGGGAAATGAGGAAAAGAAAAACAGTATGAGAAGATGCTTGGAAAAATATAAAATGCTGGTACATAAATGTCTGCTGTGAGGTCAAAAAGTATCCCAACAGCACAGCGTGGGACTGCAGGCCCATCCTCCACCTGCAGACGTGCTCAGGCTATTGCCTGAAATCTGAGGGAGAAATCTTATCTCCAAGCCTGTGAGAAAACAGGAGTAGTACACATAGTTCTTACAAAGTACTAATACAGCCAGGGAGTAAAAGGGGAAAATATGGCATAGCCCAGTCTGGAGAAAGCAGAGCAGGAGACTAAACAAAACAGTTTAGCAACTAATTATATGTTCTTTATATGACTAGAATTTGTAATCCGCCTTCATCCAATTCTCTTTGCACAGTTTAGAATTACAATGCCAAAGGGATCATAGGGAATCAAGAAATAATGTCCTGCGTTTGAATGCAGAGCAGACAGTCTCTGAGGGTTTTAGACAGTCCATTTGATATTCTTTTCATGAAACATTTACCATGTTGTACCAAAGTGTTCACTCCATTGTACCTTAGCAAACACAACAGACGTTCTGTTTCAGTCACTCACACGTGCAGGATGTTTGGAGCCCTTAAAAGCGATGAGAAAAAAAACTGACCTGGTTACCTTCACTTGAATTTAAATTCAGTTAAGCACGGACGTTGAATATTATCTCCATAATAAAGTTGCCACACCATAAAACATAGTGGGGAATCAGGAAGTAATATCTTGCATTTCAACAAACGCTCAGTCTCGGAGGACCTCCACCATCCATTTGATACACTTGGTATGTAGGAGTACAACTTCTATTCATCTATAGTTTTTACCTTAACTGCATGGAGAAGATAGTATGACAGTGGTGCTGGAGTGGTATCTGGGTGGCCGTGGATCAGTTACCAGCCCTGCAACAGACTCCCTGACAAGTCATAGCCATTTGGTTTCCCATCTGCCAAGCAGCCCCCGCTCTTTGCCAGGACAGGTATCTCCATGCTTCCCTGAATGGATCTAATGACATGGAGATGGGGCTCATCTTTAACTAAACTGCAAACAAAAGAATTCAGCCCATGTTTTCCCCTTTAATTTTAATGAGAACTCTAATTTTTGTGTGCTTGTTTTTGTATCTCCCCTGTTCTCCCTTCTCTTTGGAAAACACCGTTGGAAAGCATTTATTTGGAAAATGCTGGTTTGCTGGAGGTGGAGCTGGAGCCGGGAAGCCACAGGGTTCCCATCCTGAAAGGAAGACTGAAACTTCTCCTTGGCTCTGGGCTTGGCACAAGCTGGTACTGCAGCTCCCCCAGCCCTTTCCTTGCTGGAAAGAAGCCCACCTGGGTCGGGCACTCTGAGACACAGACACTGCCTGCTTTAGTACATCCAACAGTGCTTTTGTGTTGGATTTTAAGAGAATGGCTTAAGTATAGAAACAAAGTCTTGTAGTCAAGAAACAATATTAGTCAGAAAATATGCTGCTAAATATTAGCATAAAAACAACTCGGTATTTCTCTTTCAGAGAAACTTGAACATTTGTAAAAAATCTTTGAAGAGTCAAAAAGGAAAGAGATGTTATCTGAAGTCAAATAAAAGATATTGCTTAACTATAAATAAAAGGTTGGGGTTTTAAATTTTAAGTATATTTTAAACATTTCTAAATAATGCTGGAAGAAATTGCAGAAAAGGACAGTTTACAATAAGTGGAAATGTTTTGCTTAGAAACACCTTCAAAAACATTTCAATTTTTTTATTTGTTTGTCTTACACAAATAGTTTGGTAAACTGACTCTGGTTTGGGAAACTCTGCAGTACCACCTGCTCTGCATCTTTGCCCACCTAAAAAATTACCAAAACCATGCATTCAGTTCTAATGGGGAAGTTTCTTTCAACAAATTATGTAATAAAAGGCTTTAGTTTAAACAGAAGCTTGAGCCTGTTTAGTTTTGGCAAGTTAAGTACAGGCGTAAAGTAAGGAACTACCAAGTGCTTTGCTGAGCAAATCTGCAGTTGGACACCCAAGCAAGTGCCTGGGCTGAGCGGCGTCCTGGTGCACATGCTGCAAAGTGGAAAGGAAGCACAGAGAAATAAAGAGAAAATAAGCATGGCACATGGGGATTTTGAGCTTTGTTTTACAGTATTTTTGAGGTGTGTTTTTACGCGTGAAAAAAAAACCCTGTTATTCAGGAGCGTGGAATTGTTCTTGCCTCTCCAGCTCTGATGAATAGCAGAAGCACAGCATGCAGTCTTTTATTCAGAGGGAGCCTTAATCACTCCCCTCCCGAAACTGCTGCTGCATTCGACCGACAGAATTAGAAGCAATCCACATATTGGAGGGTAAAGAAGAAAGGCAGACCCATTTGGTTGTCAGATTGAGGGTATGTACATAAAGCTTTTAGCAAAAAAAAAAAAAAAAAAGAAGAAAAATTTGTAGCCCTCTTAAATTACATCTATATTAATGACATGAATGACAGGCTTAAGGGGAAAATTAGAAATCCTTCTTTCCGGCTCTTCTTTTATTGCCCAACCATAAATTTCATCTTTCCAGAGAGCAGTGCCATTAAACATGCAGCTGACAGACACAAGTGCTGTAGATGAGCTGCAGCCAAACCAGTCTGAGGCAAGGTAGAGCATTTTGGTCGCACTTGCCCCATGGGCTACGCTGTGAGGCCTTTTGCACCACACAATGCTAAACCACACCACAGCCACTGATACAGCCCTTTGCTTCTGTAGACCCTGTCACCACTGCTGTGTGGCAACAGAGAGGACAGAGACTGGAGCACTCTGGTGGGGCCACACAGTTGGCCATACAACCCAAAAGTCCTGACACCCTGGATATTTGTGACTCCCCAACCTGCGTTGTCCTCTTCCAGAGGGAATAAGCAGCTCTGTTCTTATGGCAGAGCAACTCTCTGGCACTGCAACCTGCCAGCAATGGCTCCAGAGCCCTCAAAGGATGTTCCCAGTATTTGCAAAGCAACACCATACCTGTCTTTATGAAGGTGCTTTGGACTGCTGAGTGTGTTGGTTCTCTTCTCCCATGCCATCAAATAGGCTGCCTCAGTCTCCAGAGGGGCTACAGACCTCTGCACTTCTCTGTTCATTTTCCTACATAAGCTCCATGGAAAACACCAGGAAGACAGAGAAACCCCAATGTCTTGCCGGATCACAGACATAGATGTAATCAACTTCAGCTAAAAATAATTCCTTTAAATTTCCCCAAACCCAAGTTCCATTTCCCCTGGAAGTGATATATAACTAATACACCTGACATACCTACTCTGTGTAGCATGTGTACGCTTGTGTGCATATGCATTTATATACTCACATACATGTTACTCTTCTTTTGTATGAGCCTCCTGTGAACGACTGTTACGGTCATGTATAACTGCCTGCGCTCAGACATACTGCAAAGACAGTTTCTTGGGCTTTATTGTCTGTGACCACTATACTGATGTTTTATAGCAGCCTAATTACAGACAATCCACTTTAAATGCTGACATGCAGTGCTAAGTTATTCTGCAACTGAATGAGTAGATATAGCATTTCTCTGTGTTCTCTAAAATTGTGTAGTATTAACTGGATTGGTCAAGGGCAGGACTGTCTGGAGAAATTAATCTATTTAAAAACGGTCCCCGATTTCCCATCATCAGTGACTCTGAACGCATACTGTTTGAGGAATGTTTTTTTCATGAAGAAAGCAGAGGATTAGAAAATCGAATGGTTTCATTTGAAACCTCCTGCACATCTTAGTTTATAATAAAAGGCAACGATGGTTCCTTACAAAGCAATTCAGAAGGAAAACAAAATAAAGAAAAAATCAAAATGAATAATCCAGGTGCTGCCAGGTCTTGCTCTCTGGCTCTGTCTGTGCTACACTTGCCCAAATGGCTACAGCTCCCAACTTCTCATAACACTGCTATGACAGATAATAAAACTAACTTAATTTTCTATCACTCTCTTCATCCTCATGGACACCCAGAAATTTCACAACTGTAGGAGGGCAGTCTGCAAAACCGTATCTTTACTGGAACGAAGAGGCACAGAAAAAGAACAAACTTGGGTGGAAATACCGTAAGAAATACTGTCATGAAAAGCAGGCTTTAAATAATGAAAAATACATAAAGGACAACATACAGCACAGAAGAAACAGGCTGAATAAAACATGCTGCTATTCAAGCCCTAGAGCTCAGTCCTGAAGGGGTTTGCATGTTTTCGATGCTGACTCTGATTTCTCAGGGATTTTGAGTGCCACTGGAAGGCCATGGGTCTGCAGAGATGCTGTGCCTGCGGAGCTGTCCCTGCGTGGTGACAGGTAGCTATTCCCTCCCAGGCTCAGTCTGGCACATTAAAAAACCAACAGTGTCTCTTTTTTCAGCTCTCTGCTTTAAAGGTTCTCTAATGTGTTACCATTACCCCGTGCTCCTCCCCACCACAGCGATAAGCGCAGTATAAATAGCTACCAGTAGATGACAGATAGAACATGGACATGACAACAGTGTCCTCCCCCTGTTCCCGCAGTCGGCACAGAGGTATCTGTCATGATCCACTCAGTGGTGGGACTGCAGGAACCTCCAGTGCAGGAGCAGGAGTCGAGCTGAAGCATGGCAAACTTTGCATGCTGTCCCGAAAGCCCATCAGAGGTGAATATTTATCTGAGCAAAGGAATAACCTCAGGGTTAATTAGGACTTGACATAATTTAAGAGTTGGTCCTATCTGGGAGTTGATGTAATTTGATGTTCTGTGCTTCACTGAGCTCCCACTTTGGCTCTTTTTTCTCCTAAAATCCTGCAGTAGTGAGTGTTATCCAGCTGAGGGATAATAGAGGGGATTAAAAGTCAGCTCCTCATCTCTTGCTAATTCTGTTTGCCTCCCTGTCCTCCTGTATCCACAGTAGCAAAACATAGGCAAGATGCCCAGCTTTGGGCACCGTAATTTGAGACAGACATAGATGGGTTTCTGAAAAGCCAGAGAAGAGCCAACAGGAGCAATAAGAGATTTGGAAAATATGACCTGTAAAAAAAGGTTGTAGGGTTTGTTTAGATGGTAAGATCCTTCCAATATGCAGTTTGTTATAAAGAAGGCAATGATCAACTGCTCTTCTTGTTCTTTATTTTACAGCAAAGATGACTGAGATTAGGAAAACATCTTCCCAACTACATAGAGGAGCAGGGAAATCCTGGACCAGACTGCATAAGGCAGGTCTG
This sequence comes from Jacana jacana, assembly GCA_013400555.1. Classification (NCBI taxonomy): domain Eukaryota; kingdom Metazoa; phylum Chordata; class Aves; order Charadriiformes; family Jacanidae; genus Jacana; species Jacana jacana. The sequence continues at coordinate 147,419 of VZTM01036038.1, forward strand.
GCTCCTTCTCTGCACTGGTGGCTTTCAGAAGAAATAAGGCAGAGGCAACTCTGAAACCCTCTTGTGGCAACATCTGCTCCCGCAGCCAGAAACTGCTAGTGACAACCAGTGCGTGTCCCCCATCCCCTCATTCAAAGCAGCCCAGCCCTTCTTGCTGGCAGGGAAAGAGCTGGAGCTCCTTGCTGGGGTACAGTTACCATTTGGAGGGAACTGGCCCCAGGAGGAATCTGTGTCACCCCCAAGCTCCCACACAGGCTGTGGTCATCCCCAGCACATTTGGCACGTGCAGGGACAGAAGACGGCTTGGTCTGTCTTTCCAGCTCAGTGCTTCATCACAGCCTGACCCTTCGTCTGCACCAGCAGCATTTCTTCCACTCGGGGTAATGTTAATTATGCCTATTAGTCCCTCACAGCTCAGAGGGGAGCCCCACTGTGCCAGGCTTTGTACAGCACGGGATACAGAAGCAGAACACAAATGACCTGCACAGCAGGCGAGGAGGGAGGGAGAGCAAGTCAGGGACACACTGGAAAGCAGACATGGCGCCAGGGAAGCACGTCCCTGTGCAGGTGTCACATGCCAACACTGCCTTAGAGTACACAAGGGCACAGACACCAGTGTTCTGGTAGAAAGGCAAGCCCTGACCTGAAGTCAGAGAACCAGCACAAGTCAATCACGTTCTGCAACGCTAATAAGTACTTCATGAGGTTTGAAAAGCCTCAAGCTCCCCAAGCTTGGCAATGCCTGACCAGCCATTCTCAAGAGCTATAAAGAGTCTGGATTCAACACTTAACTGGCAATTCACTGAAGACAGACAGGGCAGAGAAGAAACCAAATTTACTCTGTTTAGACTGCCATTGGCTCCCCACTGTTGACGGGAGTCCAGATTTGGGGTCTGTTCTTTCTCCCACTGAATTCAACAGGGAATTTTTCCACTGGCCTCAACAGGGTCAGTAATAAGCCATTGTATCTGTCAGTGCAGATTGCCAATTGAAGACAAGCTGGAACTGCTAAGTGCTGTTTGTAATGAGAGATCATTCCCAGCCTCCTCCTCTCCCCCAAGTCCATTTTCAGACCATAACCACACTTTAATTAATAAAAAGTTATTGTTTCAAATCCTTGCAGAACTGCAGTCCCTGCCAAGCCTGTTTTTCTTCTGGAAAGACAGATGGATGTGCTCGCATTATGGTAGTTATTTTTTGCGTGCTATGTATTTTCAGTGATGTTCATGAAACTAGAATTAGTGACATTAATAATGACAAATCAGAGGGCTAATATCGTTTAACCCTGTTAAAGAGTGTTATTACATTTACATGTTCCCACAGAGTAAATGCTGTTTGGCTCAGACATATGTCTTGCTATCTGTTTATTTTTATGAATCAGAAATGAATCAGCAGTCAGTGTCCCATAGATTTCCTTGTCTCATATACTGTTTTAGAAAGTGGAAAAAAAAACAAACCCTCACCAGGGTATACAGAATCATTTTGTGTTCTGTAGAAGCATAATAGTATTATTAAACTATTTCTAATCAATAAGACAGAACACTGCAGGTTGCCACAGACTTATCCCAAAACGCTGAGCCATTGAGGAGGCTCAACCGTGCTCTTGCTGATGTAATACTCATTCTTATGCCAACAGTGGAGACAAAACTAAACCTTCAAATTAGAACTTACGTGTGTGACTGCCTGATTTTCACTGTGAGCATATACACAACTGCCTTTTTCTCAAGCAAATGGGTCTTTCAAAATGCAAAGAGCGAACGTAGTCTGCCACATGTGGGTCCTATTTGTGAACAAGACCTACGGAAAGTTAGAGTTAGGACTTGATTCCCTTTCAGCACTGCACTCAGCAGAGAGATGGAATAAAATGACAGATACTAATAGGATGTTTCCATTCATATCTTTCTCCAATACTCGCAGACTTTTGAGAAAAGTGTTAGGATTCCTGGGCACGACTTTGAGAAGAATCCCCTGCTCTTGAATTGTTAGCTCCCTTCCTCACATCTTAATTATAAACAGCTGATAGCAGGCATGATAATCTCTGCCTTAAAAAAATATCAATACACTGCTTCAGAAATTTGACCAAAAAAAAGTTATGTAAGAAGTAAGAAAAACATCACACTTTCTTAGAGCATTAGACATTCCAAGAATTACAGAAGGTAATTTAAATTCAACTCACCCGCTACTGTTGCAATATTGAGGTTTTAAAGTCAGTTTATTTATATTTTAACTCTGCAGTTTCCCATAAGGCATGGTCAAAGTCTTTAACAGAATCACTGACATTAGGAATTCTCGTCCTCCTTTTCCCTTGCTCCTTATCAAGTGTACTTTGTTTCCTGCAATGGTTTATTGGGACCATCTGCATCTCCTCCTGTTTTCTCTCAGGCATGGAGATAAGATTTCACCTTTGGATGTCTGGTTGAAGTCCAGCTGGCAGTCTGGAAGTGTTGGGTGGCCGTGGCTCAGTGCCTGTTGCACGCATGGGCCAGTCTCACATGGTGGCAACAGAAAAAAAGCATGTGAGAACCACCCTCTGTGTTTAAAACCAGCTTCATTTTCCTATTCAAGGCCAGGGCCAAGAACTTCAAGCTTGGATGCCTGAAATATAAACTCCTACAAGTTCTTATCTGAGTGATTCAATAAATGGCTGGGCTTTACAGAGACTGTGAAGCCCTCAATGATGTAGGAAGGGAAAGGCAAGGCCTGCTAGGATGACTAGGGCACTGTTTGCCAAACACCACCCAAACTGCTTTTGGGTCAAATTGTGTCCTTGCAGCCCTCCCTCTCTGGACACTGTTTTTTTCATTTCTGATCCCACAGCCCAACCTGAGAGCAGCGCAACCGCTCTCTGTACCCTCTCAGAACTCACTGTGCTCACACCTGCAGCAGTCGTCGTTTTGTTAGCAGCGAAACTAAACAAGGCACTTGCTCCAGAATTGCTCAAGAAGGGGAAACTGCCATAGTAAGAGATACCATTTATCCCATGCAGCTCGGGGTGCTTCTGGATGTCTGGCCACTTTACCGTTCTCCCCTATTACTACTTTCAGCCTTTTTCAGTACTTGAGCATGATGTGAAAAACCTTGATTTTCAGTCTTTGGAAGTGGTAATACTCTCTGCTGAGGCCAGCCCGTCTGGGTAATCTGGTTTATTCACAGCTGAGACCTGGTAAAACAAGCTGCAGTAAATGGTTAGAAAGCAAAATCAGCCACTGTACCAGACAGGGCAGAGGACACTGTCTCCCAGAGTCCAGGGAGGGATGGGAGAGCTCTCCTTCACTTTATTTAGCAACCCTGCAGAAATGTTGAACTCTTTGAAGATAATAGGAGCAAAGACAGTTCCTTTCTTCATCTTGCCTCTTCCTTTCCTCCATTCATTTTGGAGACACGTTATCCACACAGAAGGTCAAGTATCTTGTTATAAATGAAACATTTTTCAAAAGCTGTATGTGAAGGTTTGCAATGCAGACAATCTTGAGCCTCACTGCCCAGAAGGTCCCCCAGCACCCTGGGCTGCATCCCCAGCAGCGTGGCCAGCAGGGTGACAGGGAGAAATCTGCCCCTCTGTTCTGGTGAGACCCCTACAATGCTGCCTCCACCTCTGGGGCCACCAACATCAGAGGGACATGGAGCTGTTGGAGTGGGGCCAGAGGGGGCCACAGAGACACTGGGGGGGGCTGGAGCCCCTCTGCTGGGAGGNGATTGTCCCAAGAAGCTGAAGGAACTCCTTGTGCACTGAATCTTTTGTTTCTTTGCTTATTTCTGGTTTTATTTTGTGAATATACACTTCTTTTTTTTTTTTTTACTATCTCATGAAGTAGAAGAAACCGCTGATCTTTGCCTGTTTGATGTTTCAGAAAAGCCAAAGAAACAAATCTGTAATAGCACCATCTCTGTTTGTTAGTTTTGGTGTGGTTTTTTTTTTTTTTTCCCCTTCTTCAACACAGGCTGTAAGACTCAGAAATAGTCAAGGACTCGAGTTTCTCTTTGTTTTCAGTGCCTGGCTGCTTCTACTGTGTAAAGTGTCAGCTCCAGATAAATAAGGGAACGAAAACAGAGAAGGTCTATTTAAAAGAATACATCTGTCCTTCAAAGTCTGGAGATATAGAAGGGGATTCATAGTCCCCTGGGCAACACCCAAGGAATGTTTTGGAGCCTTGAGGCATGTTGTGGACACTGGAGCCACAGTCCTCAGCGGTTCTGCCCATCCTTAACGTTACACTGAGATCTGAGCTGCTTCACAGCCAGCCAAGTGAAAAGCACTTTAAACCTGGAAAGGGAGGGAGCAACCGCAGGTCTTTGCGACTGCAGCAATGTCCATGAGACGCTTACAGGAGGCCAAGATTTCAGAAGTGGCCAGGAGAAAAAGGCTTTGGGCTGGAGGCTGCAAGTTAAGAGGAAGTTTGTAGCTGTGAAATTTAGACTTTGATCTGAAAAAATTGCTCACAGCTTGAACGTGCCAGGCTCTGCAGGGCAGGATGCTGGCTTAGACCAGATCTACTACAGAAAAAGGTCACAGCTTCTTTACTAGGTCTGAGGGAGCTGTTCCTGAAGTGAGTTTGCCAAGATCTTCACCACACACCTTGAAGCAGAGTCAGTTCTTGCTCAGGAAGCTAAGAAGCACATCCCTCGTCCCAATCCCTTCGGTGCGCAGTGGTCAGGGTCAGTGCCTTTTACTGGCGCTGGACTTCCAGCTGGCCCTGCCTCCTTGCCTGGGAGCAAACATGGGGACACCATTCCCTTCATGTGCCCCTCTGCTTCCTGGCTCTCTTCCCTGGCTTTTCTGGGATATACTGAGGAAGGTCTGGCATAAACATACAATTTCTGACTTTAACAGACTTGGGTGAAAGGGAGCTTATTTAAAGCACCTCTGTGTACGTATCACAGTTTATACAATCATTTCAATTAGTACAATGCACATGTGGAATCATGTGACTACCTGGGAACCAAGCCTGAATTAATATAAGAAGGGGAAAAAAATTAGGTGTCTGTCTCATAGCTATGGAGAAAATGTCAAGAGAAGTGTGGACTTCTCCACTGATTTTGATTTTACACCGAAATATTTCCAGTGTTATTTTCCCTCATCAACTTTCTATTTTAACAACATATGGTAAAGCAGCTCTGCCTCAGTGTGGATGTGCAGGTCTTACTGAGCCATGCTGGCTCCCTGGACTGGAGACAGCTCCGATTATTTTAAAACAACAGCGTTCATAATTGCACTATATGCAGAATCAAGACTAATACAGAGGAGTTACCATAACAACAGCACCTCGACATGGTGCTTGCACAAATACCTAACACATCCTAGGGATGGGATTCAATACCCTGGTTGGGTAAAAGACATTCAGCCTTTGAGAATGAACCACTGAAAATTGTGGTGTCCGAGTAATAATTTTGTAGCAGGAAATCTGTCCACGAAAAAAGCTTTAGCGAATTCATTATTAGAATTGAATTGCTATTTTACCTAACCAGTGGCTACGTTAGCTAGTGTACAGGATGTCACCCACTTGCTGGCTGGTGTGTCCTACAACTCAGCGCATGCAGGAGTAGTTCATCACAGAGTTTATGGCAGCTCTGTGGTGCCAGGCACCACTCCATCACAGGGTAGCAGGAAAAGAAAAGAAATCTCCCATCTTCCATAGCAAGAGCTAAGGATGACTCCAACACACAGCAGGAAGGGAAACAAAACACAGAAAATCATGGTGACAAATGACAGATTATCTTAATGACTGCTTGAGGAAAAAGTCTATCAAAAATTATCCAAGTGGAAAGATATATCAAGGGAGCAAAGATAAGGGGGGAATAGTGCAGGGAGGAGAGGGCAGTCAGGATGCAAGAAAAATGATGACTGTGGCCAAAGACAATGACTACACCAAATGACCCAGAGACCTGTTCTTCCATCCTCACAGCCAGCAGTTGCAACTGCCCTCAGAAATGCCTTACTGACCCCTGTGCTGTTATTGCAGTTCTCAGAAAATACAATTCAGGAGAGCATTTGGCCTATTAAGAGGTTTGGGGTAGGAGTTCATTTTGGGTCTTTTTTTCAGCAAGACTTCTACTTTGTGTTCAATATTTTCTATCTTAATCCCACAAGTTTTGGCATTTAGAAGCCACGTAGCTAAACACCATGCAGTTCTTTTCCCCTTCAAAATGATTCTTCCACCCAAATCAGCTACATGGAGGCAGTCTGCTCATCATGCAGAGCTATGCAGAATATTTGCTTCCACTAAAGAACAACCCAACGGGGCAAACTTCAATCACTGCATCTTCATTATTATTCTTTACCTTGCAAACAAAGTATCAGGACTTAAGTTTTCTCTTAAGTTTCCATAACACAGATGCCTGCTCTTTTATTTATTCCCAGAAGAACAGTGCTTGATTTCGCTTACAGTCCTTCACTGCTATTATGAAAAAGAGCTCAAGTCATTTCTTCTCTGCTTGCTCCAATAGTGATATTCAGCAATGGCATTCTTTGTGTGAAAGAAACACAGGAAAAGTAGCTTTTCCTAGCATTATAATTTTTTATATTTAGATGTTAAAAGTTTTCAGCTGAGCTGCTAGTGATAAACACTGCATATGCTCCAGCCTGCACAGGCTCCCACTGAGTTTTCTTTATCCAGGTTAGCAACACAGTAGTTTTATTTTCCCACTGCAGGTAAATGAAAGAAGAGCTTCATTAAGAGCTGTGATTTATCCCGCTCCAGATCTGAACCATTCCAAGGTCTCTCTGTTCCCCACTGAGTGCAAAGGGATCACAGGGCAGGTGTTTTGCTAGCTCAAACAGGTACTAAGAAGGTTGGACGATGCCTGGCCAAAGCTGCTCATCACCTCAACAAATAAGAACATAAGTGAAAAGGAAAGAAAAGCAAGCCACAGTAACAAGAGGTAGGCAAGGAGGCTCAGAGATCGGGCACTGGCTGTAAATCACAGATAGCACCGGGACAGAAAAAGAATCCAGATCTCTTGATAAAACCCAGTTGTGTGTGCTTTGTACCACAGGTCTTTCCTCTGTCAAGCAAAAAGAATGTGATAGTTCATTTCCCTTTTCCCCTTCCCTTCCAAGTAGTTGCATGTTACTTAAGCACTTACATTTTTCCAGGGCAATTTTAAGACCAGAAACCTCTAAGTTAGATGGAAGGAACCAAACATTTCAGCTGATATGAATATGAAATAGCCAGAAAAATGAGCATGTGGGGAAAAAGACCCCAAATAATATTGCTGAGGGAAATGCAAAAATTACATGAGAAGGGCAGTTAGGGGCATTGTGCAAAGGATACAGAAGGAGAGTCGAGAACAAGAGAGGGCTGCTAATTCTGCTTCACAGATTCACAGACTATCAGGGATAGGAAGGGACCTTGAAAGATCATCTAGTCCAATCCTCCTGCTGGAGCAGGAACACCTTCTTAAGCAGTTGGTGAACAACGACCATTCCCATTCCTGCCCCAGCTCCCCAAGGTTTTTGACCCCCAGAGCACAGCCACACAAACGTGTTTCTGCACAACCGCTACGGTCCCACAACCTTCATGCAGCAAGGACAGGAAGGAAGGTGGGAATCAGGGGTGGGAACTTTGCCAAATGGACCTGCTACAAAGGAATAAGCTGTCCTGCCCACAGATGACCTGCCTCAAGAGTCTCTTGCCTCCCTGCTCCAGAGCTTGAGGTTTCTGCTCTATTCATTGTGCCAAATGCCAGATTAGCTCTTTGTGGCTACAGAGGCAGAAAACTCTAAAAATTATAAACAAGGGGTAAAATGATTATCTTACATGACCTGATTTGATATAGAAAATAGCATGGTCCTGAACAGACAGTTGAAGAAGACAACCCCCAGATGTCCCTTCCAACCCAGTCTTCTGAATCTGCCACAAGTTACCAGTAAAAGCTGCAAAGACACAGAAAAACAACTCTTCTATCCTGTGGACTACGAAGACAGCATTTCCAACAGTTGTTTCTTTTTATTATCAGAAGTCAACCTACACCTAGATCTCGGGGGTCCAACATCCCCAAAATCCTGGGGCAACAGAGTGTCTCTACAGAGACATTGCCAAACTACTCGGTGGCTGACAAACCTTTTGTTCCCTGCTTTTGCAGTGGGATGTCACTAGCCTTTTATCTCCAGTTCATTTACCTCTTAAGAAAAAAGCCAAAGCCAAGTGACAGCTAAGCTGCAAACGCTGCAGACTCCACTCTTGACAGTCTCCCACAGCAGTCAAAGAGTGGGCATTGCAACATGGGACCAGCAGAATTTCTTCATTTGTTTTGAAACTCTCAGCTGGGTCACACACCCCAGCTTTCTGCCTTATTCTTTGACTGTGCTTGTAAATGCTGTACATAGGACCTACAGGTGTTTAGCACCTCCAGAAATACTGCTTAACTAAAGTATATGCATGCCACCTTGCCAATCCAGATTGTTTTCCCCCCAAATTTGGCCACACAAGCAGTCAGAAGCAAAGTGGAGAGTAGGAAGTGTAGGGCTGGTGCCCAGAGCTGCAGCCACAGAGCAAAGCTCTGGGGTTAGGGGCCAAGCTGGCAGCCCTGTGTCCACATGGCCGCAGGGATTTGGGTCCCGGAGGCAAGAGAGCCACATCTCTGCAGCAGTGGCTCCTAGCTCTTCCAGAACTGATCTGCATTGCTCAAGTGCCCACATTAAGAAGGTACGTGCATCTCAGCCTGCACCACTCGGCACGAGGTCAACACACTGTAACGACCTCCCAGCTCTGCACAGTGCTCCTGGGACACAGGTCAAGGTGGTTGACTTCTGGGGTTGTGCTCAGATCATTAGAACAGCCTAGTCTCGAGACGTTCAGACTTTTATCATACCACCTCAGAAGCTTAAAAGCACTTGGCACTAACCACAGTGATTAAAATTGTTAGAGGCATAGAGGGGACTCTTATTCCAGCTGCGGCAATTTAAACCAAATCAAGATGGCAATGCACAAGCCCAGTCACAGTGGGGCCAGGTCAAGCTGTCCCCTTTAATGCTGGCCAGTGAATGAAGTCCCTAATAACAGCTGGAAAAAAATCTCTCCATCACAGATGAAACTTTGCTCAAATAGGTTATCAATGGGACCTCAGGAGAACAGTCACTGTGAAGCTTTACTTCATTCCAGAGATGTTTTGGAAGCAATTACTTCATCTTGTTCTTTATTCACAGGATTCACTTAACTGATAACATTATACCTCAGTCCATTAAGTAAATGGGCTATATATTTTCTCCAAGTTTTGAGGAAGTAATGTTGCAGCCTGTCACTATTACCGTCAGCAGTCAACGGGGACAGGGACAGATCTTCCTTTGTTTAGTAAGGTTTACCTCTGCTGAGATCTTAAATGTGATATATCTGGCACCAGGTCTTTTATAACATTTGAGCAGGATTTAAAAAAAAGAAGAGCAAGCATTTTCACAAAAATTCCTGGCAGCTGTACCATTTATTATGAGAGGAAAATGGAGCAAGAAAAATTGGCATGTCATTTCTTAAATGAATTTATATCCTCATTTCCTTTAGAAAATGAATCCATGCTCCATCTAGCCATTTTCCATCAGTCTGCAGGGGCTAAGTTTGCAGAGCACAATAGCAATACACAGTTATAGCACAGGCCAGTGTGCCGTATATGGCTCTCATAATAAGATCCTCCCCCACCCTTGCTGCCGGTAGCACTTATGAAGGTTTTATTTTCCATCAATTATCCATGCAGTAGGTCTTAAAAGTCAGCAGCAGCTCAGAAAATAATTAGGGACACATGATCAAAATTCTGGTCACTGGGGCTAAAACGATGCCAGGAGGCATCACTCAGCTACAAGCCCATTTGCTGAAAACTGACACTTGAGTTGCACCTGAGCTATGGGGGTATCCTGCTGGGTATTTCTTTTGTTGTTGCTTTGCAATGCCTCTGTATCCCAAGGAGAAGAGGCAGCAGAGGCTGAGATTTACCACAAAAGCAAATTCGGGAGCCAGTAAAAAGCCCTGCTTTTGGAAACTGTCACAGAATGCTATCAGTCAAAAGTTTCACACAGAATCTCCAGAACAACCTCTTCCTCCTCCACACTTATCCGCCTCCTCTGAGGGGTGGTGCTTAATATACTAAATACAACATAACCACTTGGAAAGCACTCTTCATTTTGAGTCATCACCTTGCTATTTCTGCAACCACAAACACAGACTAGCAGAGTTGATGTCATTAATCTGGTGCAGACAGGAACAACCTGGGGAGCCGGGGCTGGAGTTCTAAGGAAAAAGGAGGTTCCTGGGAAGTGTCTTCTGGGGAAGTCAGGATGCAGGCAGTTCAATGCATCCGTGCCAATCAAAGGAAGGAAAAAGAGGATAACAGCACTGTAACATCATTTCTGGTTGACTCCAGTTTGGAAAAGGGGCAGGGGGGAGGAAGAAAAAGGAAAAAAAAAAAAAAAAGCCAGGAGGGGGGGGGGGGAACACTTAATTTGGCCCCAACAAATGGTTTTGTTTTGGATACAGCAAGACACCCAGGAAAAAAGTTCCCCCCACCCCCCAAGTTATTTCAAAATGAAAAAATCCAATGCTTCTGTTCCAGCAAAAATCTCACTGGGACTGGGTGGCAGACAGGGTGTGAACTCTAGACATCAGTCCCTGGAAGCCTGACAAGTAGAAGGGAGGGCCTGAACACAATAAAGCTGGGATGTGAAATGCACAGAAACTCCTGATTATTTGGGTCAACATATGGCTCTATGTACTACCTTTGGCCATCCTCAATGTGTTTCACTCTCCAGGGTAGCATATGCAATCTTCTCACATCACAAGTGGAGATCACTGATGGCATTATGGAAGAAAAAGCTACTCTCATCATACCTAATACACATTTCTTTATAAATGGTGTGCTAAAGTGCTGTTTACTTTTGCAATATCTGATGTACAGCTCTCCTGTATTTACATAAAGCTCAGAGAAAGTGTTCCCATTGGTATTTTGGTTGTTGTGAAAGAAAGCAGCACAACCCGTATTAGCCAGGGTCTTGCAGTCACAACAGAGCGTCACTACGAGTGCGAGACATTGTCCCTGACAGGGTGCTGGGGCCACACATCCACCAGGCACAGGCCAATATCAATGGAACTATTATGATTTCTCCCAGCCTCGCTGCTCCAGCTGCAGTTTCCCTCATTCCCTGAACAGCAGGGAAGGTCTAGACTGGAGCTACAAAGATTTCCACACACAAACACATTTTTTTTCTCCCATCCTGCCAGTTTCACCAACCATGACAGGAATCCACACAGCACATGAAGACTTTCTTTTCTCTGACCTGCTTGGCTGGCTTTTCTTAGCCTGTCTGAAAGGCTACACCAGCCTAACCCTGAACATACAGAAAACACATTTAAGGCTCTCTTGTAGAGGAGTTAAACTTTGGGAGAGAAGAAATGCAGGTATCAAAGGACCAGTGAAAAACAAATACATCCCAGCTAGTAGAGAGGGGAACTCTGTGGGATGGAGAGGGACAGCCCAAGGCTAGGACTAGATACACAAGAAGAGTAATTTCCCCAAACTCCCCATAGGTAGATGCACTCCTGCTGTGTACTTTGTGCCTGCTCTGGTGAGCCCTGAAGTGTCTGAGAGCATTCAGTTGGGCTCTTGTGTCTCTCCTCATCCCAGGGCAGGACAAGCAGCTGCCTTCCCCAGAGAGAACCATAGGGAGAAGTGGCCAGGAGGGAGGAGAACTGCCGTGCTCAGGTCCTTGAGCAAGCCATCCCTCACTCTGGAGGGCAGAGTGCCCCTCTAGAGAGAGGGGTAAATAGAGGAAGACCATGGATGCAATATCCAAAGCAGGGATTTGCCCTGGGAATGTTAGTTGGGATGCTTGGGCTAACCATCAGCTATCTACAGCTGAGACCAAGAGCTTGCGTCCCACAGCACACAGGCAAGAAGCCACCAAGCTGCTCCACAACCCGTGACAGCAACCACAGGGACGTGACTGCTGATGGGAAGAACAGCAGCCATGGTACCAAGCTCCCCATATAAAGGTGCAGAACCACAGGCAGCACAGGGAAATGCTGCAGTGCCTCCTGTGTGACTCTACAGATCTGCTCCAAACAAAGGCAAGGCCAGTGATAGAAAGAGAAAAATGCCACAATGATTCATGTACCCATAAGCAACCTGAAAAAAGCAGTCATGACCAGGAGCACTTTCAATAGATACCACATCAGACTTGGGTGCTCTTAATTTTCTTGAAAAGAGATTATTTTGGTGTAGGCAACAATGAAAACAATTTTATAACAGTCTGACTTATCAACCTCAGGGTTTAAAAAGAAAGTAAAATGGGGGAAAGGGACAAACATCCACATGCATGGGGGAAAGGACCTTCATGAGGAACACAAACAACTGGGTTTGTGTTTTACAATTTTTCTTAAGTAGAAAGGCATGTAAATGTGAATTAATTAAATAGTGAATCAAAGCATTCATACACTGTAAGAAGAATAAACCAATCTCCTGCTGCCCCTATTCTTAATGAAGTACTTTTCTTTGTTTTCAGATTCTGAAAGGAGAAATCAAAGATTTCTTCTCCGTGCTGGGTTGCAATTCCAGTCCAGTGCAACTGTTCAAGTTAGTGTTAAAAAACCCAAACAAAGAAAAAACCCTTCAGGAAATGAAAATCAAAATAAAACTTATTTCATTCCATGATTCCTCCTTCTCTGATACGTTTAACATATTTGCATCAGGTATTACAGTTGGTATCAGTTGCCATTGTATTGGTGAATATTTGCTCTTCTATTTGAGTTTGTACAATCCCTATCTCACAATGGTGCACACCAACAATTTGTGCTGGAAAGCACAGAAATAAACACCAGAACAACTGTTCTGCATTACTGCATAGCGACCAGAGAAAATTATTCCCCACCCCCCTTCTTTCCTAATGACTCACACCTTCAAAAAATAATTTATATATAAATTGCATAATCTGAAGTCCACGTAACCTTCTCCTCTGTAAGTCACTTTCTTTTTCCCATTCCAACTAACCAACTTAATAAGAAAAAATTCGCATTTCAATCTTTTTATGCTCTTTTATAAAAGTGGTCTGATCTCTATGAGAAGCAATAGGGAAACCTCCGAAGGTTTAAATTAAATTTGTTTGAAGCTGAACTTTTAGACATCCTACCCTTCTGCCTAATCCCTCAACAAGCTCACATTTCCCCTTTACCCTCCATGAGCTCATCTACAGGGAAATACCTTGCCAGAACAGTATTACTAGAATAATTAATCCAGTATAGATAGACCAGTAAAATACCCTGCCTGGATATTTCCCAGAATAAAATTTAGCTTATTCTGGAAGCAAGTCTTTGTGCAGCCATGGCTTTTATTCTAGAACAATGTTGCAGGGATTTATCACAGAATGATATGAGGTTGGAAGGGACCTCTGGAGATCATCTAGTCCAACCCCCCAGCCAAAGCAGGTCCTCCTAGAGCAGGTTGCACAGGAACTTCTCCAGGCAGGTTTGGAATGTCTCCAGAGACAAAGACTCTGCCACTTCTCTGGGCAGCCTGGCCCAGGGCTCTGCCACCCTCAAAGTAAAGAAGTTCCTCCTTATGTTTAGATAGAAATTCTTATTCACCTTTCAAGATGATGGAGAGTGGCCCAGCAATAGCTTCTGCCAGCTCCCTCAGCACTTACAGGTGCAAGAGACTTGCAGATATCTAGTGTACTTAACTGTTCCCCAACTTGGTCTTCCTAAATCAAAGGGAAGTCTTCTTTTGTCCAGACTTTGCTTGCACCAAAACACTGGACTCCTGAGAGCTGGCCTGAGCAGTAAAGACTGAAGCAAAGGCGGCATTCAGCAATTCCAGCTTCTCTGCATCTTCTGCCACTGTGGTACCTGTCTCATTCAACAGTGGGCCCACATTTTGTCTCATTTTCCTTCTTGTTCACCTCTAACATACTTGAAAAAGCCCTTCTTGTTGACTTTGACATTCCTTGCCAATTTTAATTCCAAGGAGGCCTTGGCCTCATTTCATCCCTACATTCTCTAAGGGCATTCTTGTAATCTTCCCACGTGGTCAGTCCCTTCTTCCACTCAATGTAAACTTCCTTCTTCCGCTTGAGCTTTTTCAGAAGCTCCCTGTTCAGGCACACAGGTCTGCTGCTTCCCTTGCCTGACTTTTTTTTTTTTTTTTTTCCATAGGGATGCATCAAACCTAAGCTTGGAGAAAGAGGTATTTGAATATTGTCCGGCTCTCTTGAGCTCCCCTACCTTCCAGACCCCTAACCCACAAGATTTCTCCAAGCATTTTCTTGAGGAGGCTGAAATTAGGCATCCTGAAATCCAAGCTTTTAGTCCTATTAAAAGTGTTCTTGTTTTGTGCATGCTAGCCGTGATCCCAAACTCCATCTTTTCATGATCAGTGCAGCCAAGGCTGCCCCCAACCTTAACGTCCTTCACCAGAGCCTCTTTGTTTGCCAGTAGTACACCTCTGCTTGTTGGCTCCTCCAACACCTGAGTCAGCAACTTATTATCAATGCAGTGGAGGAACCTCCTGGACTCTACATGTCTTGCTATGTGGCCTTCCCAGCAGATACCGAGACCATTGAAGTCCTGGTGCAGCTTGCACAGAGCAGTTACCGGGATATAACTACACCCAGAAACTTCCCTGCACAGGCCCATTAGGAAGGACAACCCACCCAGAAAGGGCTCGAGAGAGAATAAACTGCAAAGATACACTAGGCTTAACACTGGGGTCATTCTCTTCCTCCAGGAGCTGTTTTGCACCCCACTGTCGTCAACCTTCTTAACATCTGCCCAGTACAGTGAGGTCTTCAGAGGATGGAGCAAATGCTTGTAATGTGGGACAAATCCAGTTTCACCAAGGTTAAAGACCAGCACCTTTTCTTGCATTGGGTTTACAGATCTGTAAGTTTTTCAGGCATATGGCTACTCCTAAGTGTGTTTTTCCATAATATATGTTTCTCTAAGGAAAATTTTCAGTGGTCTGAGTTTTTATTTCTAGTGCCTGGCTGTCTCTGACCTCCTCCCTATGAAAGCTCAGCAATTCACATGGACTGCAGGCCTGTGAGACATATGACAAGTTTTTTAGTTTCTCTTACAAACTTTTCTTTTTCTCAACTGCCACCTGGCCTCCAAAACCCAGGGGAAACCATATCCTGCTGTGGGATCTTTCCAGGACCTTGGAGGTGATGTTTCTTATGATCAGGATACAGTGAGGAACAGGCAGGGAAGGACCCAGGCTCCTGCTCAGATGGTGCCACCAACAGCCCTGGCGCCTCTTCCTTTTGGCAAGTTCTTCTCATCCTTGTGCTTTGGTTTCCCATTTGTCTAGTGAGAATGTAATACTGCTCTGGGGATTAATTAATGGATAGAGAAAGCCTGAAAAGCATGAAGCACTACACGGGAGCTAAGTGTGGTAATTAGGAGCAGTTCTGATTGTGATTACAGTAAGGTAAAGCTGGAAGCCCTGCACCATAGGAAGATTTAAACTGATGGGGGGAAAAATAAAAAAAGATCAGAATTTGATCTTATGATTTTAAACAAACTTGGGCAGATTCCCTGCTGAGGTACATCTGCAACTGTAGTAAGATCGTGGAACATGACAACTTGTCATTTCAGTACAAGATAGAGGGGAAAATGCCCTTTAAAAAAATTAAATGGGAAGGAAATTAATTTTAAAGTATTCTCTTCGGCTCTGAAACATATGCCTGGGGAGAAACTGTTCTCCGCAGTGCAGTGGATCTTGAAGTATTTACTGGGTCTGGCATTTAACTTACTTTCTTGTATAGATGATACAGAAAAAACACATATTATCTTAGACTGCAGTCTAGCATGAGGATGAGATGATATTTTAATAGAGCTACATTCATCAACTGTAACAAGAGAGGGAATGCGCTCTGGTCCAACATGCCCTGTGGGCAATGTAAATAAGAGCCAGTGACTTCAACCATCAGGTAAGTACAGCAGCAAGAGGCAGACAGACAGACAGTCTGCTGGGGAAAGAAGGCAGTTTGGAGAGCGTGATCAGTGGGACAGGTTAGATCCCACTGACCATCTTACTGGGATCCCATCCTCTCACTCCACCCTCATAAGTGCACCCAACAAGGGTCCTCCTGGAAACATTAATTTCTTACTTGGTTTGCAGTGGGATTTGCATGTCTAGCCAGTGACACTACTATTTTCAGAAGTAAATTTTTAATTATGCTTTTCAATAGCCAGTAGCTACTGCTTTGCAGTTTTGTTTCTATCCCTGTTGGATGCACCATGGAGCAGCGTCATGAACCTCCAACCGTTCTTCCAGCAAGATTTGAGAGGTTGATCACACAGCTGGTGAGGGGGTCAGGATGTGTGCAGCTGAGTTTACAGACATGCATCACAGTTGCAGACTGAAATCAGAACTGGGTATTACATTTCAGAGGCACAAGGACATCCCTTCAAGAGTTTCCAACACAAATTTGGAGAAAGAACAGTAAGGATGGAAAGGCCTCAACCGTTATCAAATTTGCAGACAGATATATTCCTGGGAACAATGTACCAACTTTCCTTTAAACCAGGCTTTCAGACAGCGCTAACAATTGTACAAAAAAGGAAACTCAACATATACAGGTAACCACAGTAAAACACAAACTTTCTAAAGAGGACTTGTACTGGAACACATGCTGTATTAAAAATAATCAGGGAAAGACTGTGATCCATTTGTGACCTTGGGCAAATTGCTTAATCTCTCACTAGTTCAGACAGATGGAGTCACACTCACAGCAAAACCACAACCACCTCCCCATTCATCCTTCACAGAAAGGGACAGAGGTGTGGAAGAATGACCAGGTGTGTGTTTCCCAAAGAGATTCAAAGGAGTAAGTCTCAATAAAACACGATGAAACTAAAAGGCAGCTCATTGTCTGCCTTGTGGCTACACGGACATCGGTGCGAGATCCAACCGGATCTCTCCAGCTTTTGACATTCAAAGGTAAGCTGACCTTCCCACAACAGCCCCAGAATCCCCTTGCACCCATTTGCAGGGAAAACAAAAGACCCTAAATGCCAACAGTGCATTAATCTGCTTTTCTTCTCCTAGAGTTTGCTTGCTGGCTTGTCTGAGTGGGGAGATGGAGCAGATTTTTATTATTTCCTGGCCATTACTTGATCCACTGGTGGTAGGGACCATTGACAGGCAACAGGAATGGAGCATAAGTTCAACACCAGTCAACGCTAATATCTGTAAGCGCATTGTTAGGGTACGTCTTCCCAGAACCTCTGTTACTCCCTCACAGACACCGATGACTCGGTGTTTTAGCAAACACCCACAGTACAGAGAGATACCAACCTGAAACCCTCAACAGCTTCAATCCCCTCCAGGAATCAAAAACATGCCACATGTAGTTGGCACTGGTGTGACCCACTGTGCTGCAGGCAGGGCTAGCACAAACATTTAAGGCACAGGAAGCACATTCACAGCCATAGATGAAGGAGCTCATGCACAATGACAACTGAGCAGGTTGCACAAGGAAGACCTGCTTCTTGTATGTGTGGCCACGGCTCTGCATTTGCCAGCAGAGTTCTCAGGGGCACCTCTCCTTTTCCCTGCTGCAAGATGGTCAGCAGCCAGATCAGTGCTGGAGGCCATTTAGCTTGAACACTAATCATCTGATCAAGACTGTCCTGCCAGAGGGCAAACGGCTCTGCCCACATGCCTGGCCACTCCTGACATGTCCCCAGATGCTGCCATCCAGACCCAGCCACATCCCAGAGTCTCCCCACTAATGGGCTTTACCAGCCAGGCACAGAACAGCAGCACCACTGGCTGCAACCCGGCTTCTAATCATCACAACTTCAGCAAGTCAGGTAAGCAAATTGCTGCTAATGGCTATTAATTCATGTACGAAGCAGCCCAACTGGATATACAGCTAGGGCAGCAGAGGGCAATGCCTGGTTTGCATGTCTTAATTTTATCTTGCTTTTTAAAGCATGGTCTGAAGCTCCAAAGGTTTGTCTGCTTCAGATCCCCTTGTTATGAAGTTATGAGAAAATGCTTGGGGGGGCAGGGGGAATTTGCGCAGCTGTCAAAGAGGAGCAGAATGGCCCAAGGCAAAATGTGACATGGGTGTAAGGAGTGTCTCAAGCCAGTAAATTAAACCAGCAGGTTAGAAAGCCTGAGGAAAAAAATCAGCCAGTAATTGCTGAAAATCTTCCTATTCTGTTAAGTTTACTTAGTCAAATTCAATGGCCCCCCTCCAGGCCTTCAGCCTTCTCCACACCTTAGAAAATAAAAGCAAAATTATTAATAATGTTATTATTTAATTACCCTAAGCATCAGCTCCTGCAGAGCAAACCCCTGTCATCTCCCAGCCAGCAGCATCCCAGCAGTGCAGCTTTGCGAGTGCAGTGTCTGAAGAGGATCTGGTCCCAGGGAGCAGCAGGCAGGTGCCTGCCCTTGCGTCCCTCTACACGCGTGCCCATGCAGGGCTGCCTTCCTCAACCCCTGCCAGTCGGCCATCGGGAACCTTTCCTGAAGTTTAAGCCTCTCAAAAGCATTGTTGCAAATGACATGTCATAAACCAGGAGATCAAGCTGCTGCTTAAAATCCTCCAAGCCGACTTGAGAAATGCAAGCAGATTCTTAAAAGCCTCCACAACTCCAGGTGAATCAAACTGAAAATACCTGTTGCCTGTATGTTGTCTGGAGTAAGAAGGGATTAAATATCCTTTTTATTACACCCTAGTAGTTCTGCTAGAAGATTCATTTAGTGACTAGTCTCTATTGAAAATAGATGAAAACTCTCCACCAAACATTAACAGAGAAGGAAGTGGAAAAATGGATTAGCAACTCGGAGACAACTGTCACAGAACTTGTTTGTTCTGGAAAAGCCTCAGTTTTAACGAGCAAATGCACATCTCACCTTCAAAATATACTACTAACTGAAAGAAAACATAATTGAGTAGTCACTATTTTCACTGGTATTTTGGGGCATTGCCTTTTGTCTGCCAAATTGAAAAGCTAGGGCGAGACACGAATGGAGGGAACAGGCAACTATTTGATTCAACATTTCTACAGGCAGTAGATGCAATGAACGTGTCCTCAGCTCTGGACACCAGCAACATCCACTGCTGTGCATAAACACAAACCCACATAGTTGACAAGTTGCTGCTCTTGGACTGAGGTCATTGCTGTTGGGATGAGGGGGATGTGGGTGCTTGAGCCCACCCACCCTGCACAGCCCAAGGCCACGGCAGCCTCCAGCCCCATCTCTGCACCATCCCTTCTGTTCAGCAAACATCTGCCATACAAATGTAACCACCCTTCTCTCCAGTAGCCTTTGCACTTCAAATAATTGCTTTGGAATGCTCATTCATATTCAGTTAAAAATTATGTTTATAATAATAACAAATTATTTTCTTTTGTTATATAAAGACTCTTAAAATTCAACTTTCACTTCTGCTAAATGATTGTGCATAGAGCTGTCACTCTTTGGAGGCCTCAGTCTGAGCCTTTTATGAGGCATCCACTGAATATAGACTAGCTGGTTATCAGATAATATTTTATACAAACACTAAATCTTTAACAGAGTCTTCTATTGATTCATTCAGCCAGTGACTAAGAGAGCTGTGATTCATTGGCACCTGTTGGTGTCTGGGGTTCAAGGTTTTGTTTCACTCTTTACAAGCTCTTCCTTCTGATTCCCTTAAGCACACACTTGCTTATTTTTTCCTAAATGCAAAGTAATAAAACAGGAAGACTTTTTTTTTTTGGCAGTAACTCTACAATTGTAGTAAAATTTGTATCTTACCTGCAGCTACTTCAGAGCCATCTGTAAGTTCCTAAAACCTCTCAAATTTACCCACCATGCTATTTATCTTTTTCATCAGACAGGAAATATGAGGTGAAGTCAACCATATGGGCTATAAGAAAAATGCACGATTCATGACAGTTACTAAGCTCAAAACTTAGCTGTTCCTTGCCCATTTATCTATGTACACAGTACCATGCCTATACAAGATCTGCCAATTCAACATATATATAAACACACAATAATTCTGCCAATTAAAAAAAAAATTACAACTCAGTCATGTTTATATGCAGCTGGTAATAGTACTATTGAATCAGCCAGCAAAAATGATTAGCAAGGCATGAGTCTCCAAAGTAATGACAAAAGCCTCAAGCAGAAACCCCATACACTTTCAAAACAGTTCAACAGCGAGCTGACAAACTCGGAGCGGGTTGCCCAGGCTGCGGTACCCAAGCTTTGGGGACACCCCTGTCCCTACGAAGTTATGTCAGCATTTCCTAGCACGGAGCGAGACCTTTCAACAGCATGGTCTGTCGGTGCTGTGGTCCATAAGCACCAGCCAGCTCGAGACCCAGTGCTCATTTTTGCTCAGAGAGATAGCAGCATCTCCAGGAGGGCATGGCCCAGGACATGGAACAGGGCCAACCAAGACATTTTTGGTGCACAAACTTTTGCCAAATCCTCTCAGTTGTGCTCTTGGAGATGGAAACAGTACTAGTCTCAAACTTTGCTCTTAGTGATCTGAAATCATTACCTTTAATGGCAAGACTCATCCTTTAATGACGCTTCAAGTGGTCCAATAGCAGACGACACCCAAACCTTCTCCCCACTAGGGAGACTCCTTGGCTCTTCAAGCCAGCTTTGTACTCCCACTTCCCCTAATCATCCTCCTGCCCAACGAGATGATGAGCACGAGGCATGAAATCTTGGCCTCCTTAAATCAAGTCTGACTTTTATCATCTGTGTCAGTGGGGCCAGGATTTCATTATAGGCCTTATTTCCCCAGGTGTAACTGGTGGCAGAGAGAGCTTCACCTGGGGTAAAGCTGGGTTCTTGCAGGATTTAATTCATTAGTGGGTCACGATTTAACACTTGCAGACACATGACTGTTTCTGTGGAACTGCGAGCAAAATAAAACCCAAATATTTGAAATTCAAGCTCTAAGTCCACTCAGACCAAACCTGCTATTTCTTTCTTTGCTTTTTTATCTTCATCCTTTGGTTCGCAATCCACCTTTAAAAACCTTTTTCCCCCTGGAGCCTGCCAAAGCTGCCTCCCCAGGGCTCTCCCATGTTAAGCATGTGTTCATGCAGTCCCTTTGTAACAGCAAAGCTGTGCATTCAATGCTCAGACTGAATTAGAAAGCAGGCCTGTGTCCGATTTGCAAACATGCCTTATTTTCCTTCCCTTAATGTATTCCAGTCTATGCCTGGACAGTTAAAATCTTCAATTCCTACCACTCCCTCCTTTTTCCATGGCTGCTTTATTTGGACAGTCATTTCACAGTCCGGTTGTTCTTTCTGATCAGGTGGCCTATAAAATATTTCTATGACTAGTTTACTCTTTGAAACATCTCCAAATGCAGCCCATAATTACACAGCAGCCCCATTCCGGTCTCTCTCAGATCCCCCTTTCAAAGGCTAATAAATCCTTTTCCTTCTCAAATAGCTCTCTCTTCTCTCATTGCCTTCTCTTCCCTCCCAAACAATCTAAACAATCTCTACTCTTTAATGCTGATACCTCTGTTACTTTCTAAAGTGCAGCTCCATCCATACCTGTTTCCCAACAGACAACGCCTTTGTGTACAGCTCAACTCCCAGCATCCACACTGAGACACCATAATAAGCATCCTCCTCCTCCCACTCCCTATAAAATATAACCTCTTCCTGACCTTATCTGGCACTGATGACTTTGGCACTCCTGAGCAGGGTAAGCAGAGCTAGTTCTTATTTCTGTCCGTCATGCTGCAAGCCTCTACTTTATCAACTTCTTCCAATTTATCTGGAAAGGAGGATCCAGTTAGAGTCAAGGATTTTTACTTTTTAATGCACTGCTTCTATTGTATCTCATAAATATAACTAGCCTTTCCCACTCCCATTGCAAGAGCCATTCTTCCATACGTGTTGAGGTGTAGGCTGGTAATTGAACCTAGTGTGCATGGCTGAAACTGTCCTTCAAGTTCTCACTGCATACATTGACTTCCAAAGCCTTAAATTCCTCCAGCTGCATTTTCTTAGTGTGTATTTCCACTGCAAGGGAAGAGAACCTCATGAGGTTCTGCCCAGCCAGGTGCCTGCTGGGTTTCAGGTTCTTGCAGTCCTATGGGAGCATACACAGCTTTGTGCAAAGCTGTGGGCTCTCCCTTGCCATACCCCAACAACCTTGCAGGTCACTGGCATGTGCTTCATGGAGAGTTGTGACCAAATACCCTTGGATGTAAGGCACAGGCTCAGCGTGATTGGCAAGATGCCCTCTTGTGTTTAGTCTGCCAGGAGCTCCACATAGGGTATCCTGAGTAAGATTTTCTGAAGTAGCCAAACAAGTTCACAAACAGCTCGAAGTCCAGAGCTTCCTAAATGATGCTCAGAACATCCCTGAATGCTGTGACACCCACGTTCATTTGTGATCACTGATATGGGAAACTGTAAGAAACAGCAAATCGCCTCACACTGGGGAAAAAGTCAGAGGAGACAGGAGTGTCTTAGGATTCACTGCCATGTGCCAAGGATTACTGGTATGTTTTTAAGCAGTAGGCCAAAGTCTGAGAAAATTTAGTCTACGCTAAACTTAAATACGCTGAAAGGAAATTTGGCCCCAAATTATTTGATCTTATGGTGACTGTAAAATGGGATTTTAAATGTATTTATATGAAGGATCTGTGAATCTGCGGAAGAGCTTGGGAGGGATGCAGAGGGATATATAGCCAGCACAGTTCACAGCACCCAGCAATCCATCCTGCTCACTGCTCCAGCTTCTTATTTGCCAAAAAGGAGAGGAAAAGCAATTTCCACTTTTGCTGCCCTGTGACTGGAGTCTCTACACTGCCACATGGAGCTCCCTGGCATCCAGGGAATCAATTGTATTCTGCACCACAAGAAAACTCTGTCAAAATTATGGCTGTTGTTGACACAGACACCCTCACCCCAAACACCCGTGCCACGCTACATACATCCAGCCAAGCTGCCAGACGGTTTTGAGCCAAGCTGTGGTCTGAGAGCCAGTAACATACAACTCTGTGAAATCCCCGAGAAGAGGAAATGCAGCACATGTCCACCGTTCTCCACTATGTCATGGGGTGCTCCAGTTTCCCAGCTGTAAGTGGTGATGGTTTTGAGGACCAGGCTACCCCTGATCCCATCTGGCTGTCCATGAATGCATCACGGACCCAAAGCCCAGAAGCTGTGTTATGACAAAACTGCTGGTAGTGGTGGAATCTTCATCTCCTCCTCTTCTGGCTCCAATGAGCTTGTGGTATTTCTAGCAAGCACACAACCTAGGTGATATTACCGGAGCCCAGTCCTCCAGACTTCCATGACATCCTGAGCAGGACTTGCCTGAAACAACCGGACTGGAGAGAGGCCTGGAGCTACCAGCCTCTTAGCCCTCTTGTGTGAGGCTGGGAAGATCCAGAGCATATCTCTCCTTATGAATCCTGGAAAAGTTCCCATTGTGGTTTCCCCATCCCTGGTGTTGACACATTTTGTTGGGCCTCGTAATATAGCAGTCAGACTGGGTCTTAAATGAGTCAGACAGATCCCACTTTTACCCTAAATCCATTAGCAGAACATTTTAGTCCTTCTTACTCCTTTTATAGCTTCCAGTTGAAGTTCCTAAAAATCTGTGAATCTGCTTTTCTTTGTAAGCCAAAAAAAAAAAAAAGGCTTGGGAGAAGTTTCAGTCAACAAGGACTAACTCATGCCTCTGATGAACACATATGCATTAGGGGTCAAATAAAAGACTCAGTGTCAAGAGATGTTAATGGTTTGATCCTACCACTGATTCTGCATGTGACCAAACTCAATTAATTTTACCTCTCTATCTGTTAACTTTTCTCATCTGGAAAATTTGATACTAAAGATAATCCAAACCCATACATTCTCTGGTATCAAATTAGCTGACAATCATGCAGTACTCTCAGATAGAAGGGTGAGTTTATTAATAGTTATGTTGTCACCCAATAAAATAAAATTATTAAAATTGTTTTTTCTCTTCCAAACAGAAATTTCTACCGTCATTTATGAGACCAGAGGCAATACATTGGGACAGGTTATAAAGCTCCAGTGCCCTGTTAGCATCACCACAGCTACAAGCAACACCAGTATGTGAGCCTGGGCTATCAGGCAGGCACACCAGCTCCTGCCCCAGCTCACTGCAAAGACCCTGTGGGTTCCGGAGCGCTGAGCCATGTCTGGCCTGCTGGAAGAAGTCGCCCCAGGACACTGCCAGGAGAAGGTGCAGCGGTGCAGGGCTGAGCACCTCTGCCCAATCTGTGCCCTGCGGTTTGACCTTCTCTTGTGCAAACGGTGCAGTTTGCTAAAAGCACTCCAGAGTAATGCTGGGCAGCTGTAAATCTGTGCAGGGACCCCAGCATTTATGGTGCAGAGCATATAGACTCAGCTTCACTAGGGGAATGACACCGTTAAAACATGGTACATCAACAATAAGGGAGACAATGAGAAAATGCTATTGACTGTAATGTTTACAAACATCTGTCACCTTCCAACTCACTGATGAATTGGTAATTTTTTTGTGGGAAGAAAAGATTGCTTTTGCTTTAAAGAAAACTGATGAGGCATAAGGGAGACAAACACTTAATTCCATTTGACCTGCTCTGTCATTATTGCTCCTTGTTTCCCCATCTCTTTCTTTTACTCTGACCTTCAGGATGTGGTACTTTGTGGGTTGCTTTTTTTTTTTTTTTTTTGACCAGGTCAGATCAAACAGATCCTGTTTCCCAAAGATAACATGAACACGGAATATTTATGCAGACCTCCCCTCTTGTGTCCTTCTGCCTCCCTTCCCCAGTGTCCCTGCGCCCCGCTTGCCCCCCCCGCCCGCGGCTCATTTGCACAAGAGCACACCGAGTCCCCTCACAGCCCACCTTGAACAAAACACTCCAGGACTCTCCAGGCAGAAGTGCTAATCAAGCCGGGCCCTGCGCTGTGCTGCTGCAGTGGTTGCCTGGCATAGAAATGGGCTGTCTGGCCGCAGCTATGAGGTAACGTCTGGCTTTTTTGCCAAGCTGCAGAACTAGTCAGACACTCCCTGGAACAACATTTCTTCAGAAAAAAAAAAAAAAAAGAAAGAAAGAAAGAAAGAAAGCAAAGTTAGGCAAGAAATGGTCTTCCAGAAACTTCCTTGCGTCTTTCGCTGCGTTTTGGTTTGGTGGTGGTGGTTTTTTTCACTGTTTTGTTGTTTGTTGTTGGTTTTCTTTTTAATTATATAACCGAATTACTTCGAATGCAATGGGTTTCATCAGCTGATTTTTGGCAATAATCTTATGAAACTGACTTCTCACATTTGCTAGGCAAACTGGAAATTTGAAAAGGGGAAAGAACACAAACAGACAAAATACATACACGCACAGATGTACCCCACTCTTTTTCCTGCAACACTGTCTAAATCTATCAGCTATTTTTGGATGCAAACTGCAATACAGCAATACAAATTCAAGCAAGGCAGAGCTAACCTGCATCTGCAGCATCTTTCTTGCAGTGCCACCGATTAGTCTAATTAACCAGTTAAGACAAATTTTGTGTTACACTGCAGCGGCAGCAGCCCTTCTCTTTCCCTTATAAATTCCTTATTTACCAAGGTTGCATGGTATTCTTCATTCAGCCTATTCTAATTTTTATTATATCACTGACAACTTGACTTTTTTTCCGAAAGGAGAGAAAATATATAATTCAGTTTTCTGCAGTGAAAGGTGAAAAATAATCTGAACTGAGGAGACGTAATTGTTCCTTTGGAGTTTCGAGCCGTGATTAACAAAACCTCATGTATTAAATACGTGTATATATCTGTATTGGTCAAAAATTTAAACTTGTGCCTGGGTGACATCCTCAAAGAGTTAATTCCTGCTAAGCAGCAGCTTTGAAAAGGTGCAGGAAGGAATGTCTGGTCCTTGGGGTAGGACCAGCCAATGAAGCCCTGTGCTGGTGACGTAATGCTGCAAACCTGGTGCATCATTGGTTCCACAGACATTAGGCTTGATACGATTTTGGAGAGTTTAGTGAGAGGAGTGTCTGCAGAAGAGCCTGTACATTTCCCTGCACCAAGGACATTTCCCTTCAATTCTCTAGTGTTCTTCAGCCAGGGCACGTCTAGCTGGTAAAAGTTTGCTCTGATGCTAATACTTCTGTCTTGTGTCTTTTTGGTACTTTTTAGCCGTTCTGTATCCTGCTATCTAGAAGGCATTTCTCTGAAGTCAGACTGTGCTGGAATTACTTCTCCAGCCTGCCCATGACATTGAAATGAATTTTTAATAAAACACAGTTGTTTTTTCTCTGACTCACCTATGAACTTTTAATTGTTTCACAGGCACCAACTTCCATTCCCCAGCTTCTATTACCTTCCCAGGTTTTCATCTGCTCAGTCTTATTTCTTTGGCTGATTGCTTCATGAGGAAATAGCTGACGGTGTCTTAAACAAACCTCTCCAGCCTGGGCTTGCTCTGGAGGAATCTGCTTAAACCACCATCATGTCAGTCAACTCAGGAACACGTCGCCTTCTGCCTGTCAAGGTCTTCCTGCAGGACTTGCAGGAATTCAGCTGCGGTCCCTGCAGCTGCCTGGCCACTCTGGGGCACCGAGTGGTTTGCTTGAACTCTAGCCATGATTCAGTCACAGAATCCTCTGGGATTCTCATCCCTTTCTCTCGTTCTCCCCTAAATGAAATAAGGAGTCTCACAAAGCCTATAGAGATGATTAAAGCATTTGTCAAAGAGGGAGGAGGAAGCGACGGCACAGACGATGTCCACAGGCTGCCTTCCCCAGGTCCCCTGGGATGCAGGCACTGGCCACGGCCAGTCCAATCCAGCCCAAACCCCTGGAAGCTCTGAGCCACAGTTTCCCGTTCCTTCCCCGGGCACCCTGAAGAGCTCTGCCAGTTGCCAGAGGCCAAAGATCACACAAGTGCTATGGAGAGTAGAGCCCTTCCAAGACACAAACTCAGAACTTCTGAGGTTTGCTTCTTTTCCAAACAAGAACAAGGATCTAAAATCCTGAAATTCCTTGAAAACTATGGCTACATATAATTTCTGCTCCGGTTTTTTATTTCATTTCAATAAAATAAAAATGTATGTTTTGATACAGACTTTTGAAAAGGCATAAAAAATATCGTTTACTGTCAAGAAAATCAAAAACTAGATAATTCATTCCAGAAATGGAACTTTTTCTGTACCCTCCCATTTTTGTCTGAAAGAAAATAGAAGTTTCAATGAAACTGGGTCAGGTTAGTGGCATGTTTGAATAGCTATACACACCTTCCATGGGCCAAACAGGCTCTGCTTCTTCTGATAAAAGAGCAGAAAGATGGACTGAAGCAAACTTCGTGCATTCTCTCCTTGCGCTGTACAGTCCAAGTTATTTCCACATGTGGATTATCTCTGGTGTACTACTGTCGTCATTGTGTAACACAGTCCTTAAAACCTTTCAGAGAATGGGATCTAAAACTGGCCTAGAGAGGCTGTTCCACTACCTAACTCTCCTAATAAGCAGAAAGCTTTTCCTAATATCCAATCTAAACCTTTTTTTTTTGCTGCAAATTAAGCTGATTTCCTCTTAAGCTGATGTCCTACCTCTACTGCAGATGGGAAATAATTAACCATCACCCTCTTTATATCAACCTTGTCATGCCTTTCTGTAATCTTTTTTTCTGCAGACAAAACAAATCTAATCTTTCTATCTTTTCTTCTTATTCATGGTATCTAAATTTCAGATGGTTCCTGTTGTCTTTTCCCTGGGATTTTGTCTCTTTTTTTTTATAGTTTCCAAAACTGGGCCTAGTATGTTGTGCTCCTCATCAATGTATTGCTGCATCCTCTCACACTGCTCATCAACACAGGCAAGGAGAGCAGTCATTTATTCTCTGAACATGGGCCCATAAAAGCTAGGGAGGAGAACGTGCGAAGAAAAAGCAGTTGTGTGTTATACCTCCTCCCCGAGGAGTAACAATGCACACTGTACCCTGAAGAAAATACTTCTGGTACTTTGCCCAGTGTTTCTACAACTCAGCATTTCGCTGCACTTTCCATGTGCTGTCAGCTACCTCTTCATTTGTACTGACTTTTCCAGTGCACCGAGGCCAGAACGTCTCATAGACGTTGATCAGATTGTTGTCACGACATGGTAAAGAAGGGAGGAATTTAATAGCAACTCACTGAAACATATGGAAAGCGGAGACCAGAGCCGAGCACTCATCCTGTGCAGTGCATACTGTCATCGTGCAAAGTGTTGCCAGGTGATTTCACTCTTCTGAATGCCTGGGACTCAGTCTGTCCTTAGTCATTTTGGTAATCTTTCTCAGCTGAAGCCTATGTTTGTCATCTGTACCGAGCTGGTAGCAATTTGTTACCACCACACAACAATGGCTTCTGATTTCTTCCTTTGTTCTATTGAGCAAAATACAGTTTTGCTTGCTACCTTGATGGAAACAGTGCATCTATTCACTGCTACCTAAGCAGAGGTATTAAGATGAAGCTACTGTACAATCATACAAGATTGAATCTAAAAAGCCCCGCTGTGCAATTTGTTTTAACACTGTGTTTATGGATTTTGACAATGAAGCTTGAGACGTTAGAATGTAATAACAACGAAATCCATATTCTGTGATTCTACACTTACCTTTCCAAGTGACAGCAAGAACACCTTCACTCTTCCAGACCTTTCTAGCTCTTACAGAGACATTTTGTGTTGGGATTGGAAAATTCCTGTTGCAACAAACAAGGTGCTGTGCTGAAGCCCCTGCCCTCCCTGCCCACGCTCTCTACAGAGAACCTGGGCCTGCGCAGGGGGTTTGATGGGTGGTTCAGAGAGAGGCATCTCATCGCTACTCCAGCGAGCCCAGCCTCCCAGCACAGCTGGAACAGCAGCAACAGGCGTGTTCGGAGGGCTTTTTGTGCTGCTTGGTTACAGGCAGCCTTTCCGTTTACTTCAGGCAGTTTGAGAAAAAGCCTTTGGTCAAGCAGGTACCTGGTTCAGCACAGGCTTTTGTAAAAGCCAGCCATTAAAGCAAACCACAGGGAAGACACACGAACACAGGGAATACGACTATTTCCAAATCCTCTTCTCTGATGTGTCAGGGAAATCCAGTCAACACCCAGATGTCCAGAATGCACTATCAGGTACTTATCCTTCTACATTCTGTTTGAAAAGCCACACAAAATAAGCCTCTGCAGGGACTTGCTGGGGGTGACGGTGGCCCCTGGAGCCCGGGTGGTTGCTCCCAGCCAATCTCATCCCACAAACCCTTCCTCCTCCTTTACTGCAGCCCAAAGCCACCCATGCCAGTGACTCCTGCAGGAGGACACCCCAGTTTGAGATGTTTAGATGTTTTACTGCCACCACGTTTCTTTACAAGTTGCTCACGAGAGTAGAAAAATTCCACTCCACAGGACATGAAGTGTCAATTTAAGTGTTAATTATATTTTCATATCAGAACATAAAGCCCGGCTTGTAGGAACATAGATGTCCTTGAAATACATGGTAATAAAAAAGTGAAAACAGCTAGTGTTCTTGAATCAATTTTCACATTTATAACTTTAAAGAATAGTTCTCTTTTTTTATCTCATTTTATCAATTCTGTATGGCTTTGTGCTTGACTTGTCATCTCATCAGAAATATGTGTCTATAATTTGCGGTGTTTCTTTCAATTAAAACCAAAATGTCCTGAAATAACAACAACAAACACCAAACCCAGAAGCAGAGTCTCAACAATGTATTAAAATATGTGGGCTTGGTGATTTGAAAGAATATGTATAATTTGTTTTATCAACTATAGAGAAAACTGCAAAGATTCAAACTATAATTGTGAAGATAATATCCCTCTATTGCTATTAATGCCTGCTGGCTGTGGTGTATACATTACTCCTAATTTTCACAGCTCATTCGCATCATAAATGAAACATAAAGACTCCTGTTGAAAATACTGTAGATATCACATTTATCACCACAACTGAGGGCTTTCTTTGGAGTCACAAAAATTAGACCTTACACATATATGATTTACTTTAATTATGGGATTGCAAAATTGTAAATCTTTCCAAGGTCATACAGTAATGGCAAGCACAAGGTTAAAAGATGCTGACCACAGACTCTGCAGAACCTTTATGATACCTTCTGAGCACTCATTTCTAATTTCTAAAACTACTGACTTCTTATTTTTAAGCTTCTCCGAACTCCTGCAAATCCCAGGAGCCTGGAGCAGTCTTCCAAACCTCTAGCAGAACATTTACTTTCTTCTGAGTTAACTACTAGACCTAATTAAACAACACTCTCTCATCTGAGTGCATGATATTCTTACAGTCTGAATACAAATTAAAATTCCAGTTCTGTTAACATTCAGGTCAGTTAATAAGAATAAACCTCTTTAAAAACTAAACTAGAAGACTAAAGTGATTTCAAAGTCAATCATACTCTTAACTCATTTCTAAGGACGTTGTTTGTAATATTCTCTATTGGTTCCCATTAAATAACAATAATTAAAAAAAAGATCTCACAGTTCTCAGATCAGTTCAATTCAATGAAAGAAAAATAGGGAATTTTACATGAAGGGTTGCTAAAGAGCTTCAGTTTCCAAAGGGCAGGCATGCAGTTCTGTGTGTTGAAAATTGCACAGACAGTTGCCAAAACAGCATGTGCAAATTAGACATCATTCACATAATGAACTTGTTAGGAGACTAATTCAAGATTTGCATGTGGCAATCTGAATGTGGAGCTACATTATTCCTTGTGAATGCAGATGTATCTATTAGCCTGTGTATTTTAGCAGATGTTATTTTGAAAACAAGATCCAAGTCCTCACAGTACAGAAATTAATAACTAGAGATTGCAATTTCATGGAGAGCTTTTCTGTTGCATAGGACATGATATTAGACAATCAGAAATGTTGAGTTTTCATCTCACCCTCAAAACAGATTTTCTGCCTAAGCTCAGGGAAATCTTACTACTTTTACCTACTTTTGTTTACCTACTGGTGAAATGGCTTTAATATTCCTTATCTGCCATAACATGCACACACATCAGACTCAATTAGTGTTTGTAATTCTCCTTAAGCTCTGCAAATGATGGTGTGTTTTGGAACAGAATTAAAACTTGAATTATTTAACCCAACCATTTTCTAACTGCAAATGCTAATCACTTAGCAATAATTTTCTAGTGTTAAAGAGGGGGGAGAAAAGGGGAGAAGGAAACAGCCACAGATCCAGGTACACTGCCAAACTCTGAGGTGGGCTGGGCCTTCGTAATTGGAGTTGGCTCTTTGGTGAGTAAGTAGACTTTAGGTGAGGGTGTACAAATGCTGCACTTTCATCTACCAAGCAAGAAAACGCTGCATTTGGTTCAGTGTGGTTGGGATCGTACCCCTCCCACTAAGCCCTTAAAAGGGTGAGTTTCAAAATAAGTGTGCCGTTGGTGCTTGGTTTTGGGCTTGGCTGCCAACGACGACAAATGCAAGGCTTTGCTTAGCATTCAGTTTGCATATTGCTAAAATACATATACCTTGCTGCCCAGGTTTTAGACCCCGCAATCACTCTTGAAAGTGCAATGCCCTTTTCAGCTTTATCTTCATTTTATTCCCATCAAAAATAATTGCTGTGATTTAGAGGCTGTCTAATGCCCTGTTATCTCCAAATCTCTAGTAGTATCTTGGCATCCAGTAGTGAACCTAAAAGCTACTTAGATTTTCAAGTTGCAGCATGTTAATCTCATTCACTATGTAGAATGATCTAATTGAAAAGATGAACGCAGCCAGGCTCTGTATGTACTTTTTCTACGTTTGCATTTGAAGTCTAGTAAATGCTAGGAAAGGAAAAAAACCAAACCACCACAAAACCAAAATAAAATTGATGCAAGTATTGGTTTTTAATTCAATAACCACATATGATTTGGCCTGCCCAAGTCTGCTCTCTCCACAAAAACTGGAGATGAACATTATTAAAATCACCTTGTAGGGAAGGAAATTTGCATTCAGGAAGACTGGAGTATAAGGCTAGTGGAGCACTGACATTGTCTAAGACATTATCAAACCTTTTGATGACTTCATTAATAATTAGGTATCACTGCTGGACAGTTTATGCCTTAACCTGTTATACTGAGACAGGAGATGGAAAGATGGACTGACTCAGCTGTCATTAAAAATCAAAACAGATTTTAATTTCTGACTGGGCAGTCAGCAAGAAAAGCAAGAGGAAAATGTATTTTACAGTAAAATCCATAGGATGTAGTTTGTGTGCATCACTATTTTACTTATTCCTTGTGCCTATTAAGTATGCCCTTCCTATGCTTTCTGTTCTCTCCCCTTCACAGAAGCTGTCTCCTGAAGGATATGTCAAGAAAAGTACAGCCTAAACCTTCCGAAGAGAAGCATCACAGTCTCTGGCACAAGTAACCCAGCACAATTCAATTATCAGTGGTGGCTCCATGGTCCATCAGGCCTATCTTGTGGAATATCTTGCGATGTCCCATTGACTTCTTGTTCTCAAATCCAGCCGGGGGGAAACCTTCCCAAGAAATCCAGTATAAGCAGCGAAAGATAAATGCTGTACCATAAATTCGGAATGGTTGCTACATGTCACACACTCACGTCGTTTCACTTACTCTGCTCCTAGTCCTGCTCTCAGCTGGCTGGCGATGCCCACGGCTGCGGTTTGCCTGGCAGGTCAGGCAGGCTGAGAGACAGCCTCATTGTTCCTGCGGCGCATGTGATTTTTGTTTGTTTGGTTGGTTTTATGTGTTCCTAGTTGTAATTTTATCACTTGGTTATCATTTCACAGTGGTTTTTATTGCACTTTTTACTACGTGAGTCTTGTGCGTATTGGCATTAGCAATTGGAGAGCAAGCTTCTGCCGCGGCAGCCTGCCTGTGACAAACGGGTGCTGAGGTGGCCAGCGGAAGTTGGCATTTTCCATCTGCAAAGTCCTTACATTGTGAGGAAACCTCAAAAGAAGCCTGGTGTTATTTACTCAAAAAGCCATCTGCATTATTTTTCCATGCGTGTCCTGAAGAAATTTCTAATACTCTGCAGCCCAGCAGAAGGCGAGCGCTTGAAAGGGATACAGGGAGGTCGGCTCAATTATCTGAATTGGGTCACTCATTCCTAATTATTTATAACCTCTATCTGCAGCGTATCACACAGCATGATGAGTACTCTAAAAATGGGAAACTTCTTGGACATCAAACTTCTGCTGTCCTTGTCCTTTACAAAGAATCCCTAAGCTCTTGGGCCAAGGAGAACGACTGCTGCTCTGCTGGGCCTCCGGGCAAGTCAGTGTCATGGACGTGCTCCCTCCTGACCTCCAGCCAGCCTCAAGAATAACACGTGCAGACTCCTTGTATAGCTTCCCATAATGAGGGCTCCCTCATTACAAAGTCTTAATTATCTGAGTGTGATTGTAGAGGACACAACCTCAACATACAGGCTTTCGTGACCCTTTTCTTTACCCGGTTTATCTGGATGCTTCACCAAGCTGGAACTGGCAGCAGGCAGCGAACATCCTCGCTGAGCACTTTCCTGCAGTCCAACACCAGCAGTCAGTTGAAATCAGTTTGATGAACCGGTGGGTCAGCAGGAGAGAAACATGGCATATTAGTCTTTAAGCTTCTTAGATAAAATGTCCCAGTGAATTCTGACAAAAAGAAGAATCAGAGTGGGACCCCGCAGTTAGGGGAGAGGAATTAATGAGCATTTGCTGGTTTTATTTTAAGGAAATCGATGGACTTGCTTGGAGTCTGGGTGATGGAACACACAGCTGGTAGAACGGACAGCCAGAGATCACTATTTTCCTTTTAAGCAAATCAATGTGTTAATTGGGATTCTGGTGGGATTCTGAAGCTGCTAATGGAGATGGGGGCCAGGGAGAATCATTAGTCTTTATTATAAGCAGTACAGTTAGTTAATTGGGGTGTGACTGTGTTTTTGAAAGAGAGAACAGGCAAAGAATGAAAAGTGATTTTTTGTAAAGCTGTCACTTTAAGCTTTCCCTAATGAAATTAATTTATTTAAAAAGCTAAGGGAAGATAGAATTTGTTACTCCTTCAGGGCTCTGAACTTGGGGAGATCTTCATTTTGATGAGACTATTCTCTTCTAAGGCAAGTTTTTCCAGCTTTCCAACCAAGCTTAGAGTTTTAAGAGAATTAAGTCATCCTTGGAAAGTTACTATTTCTCAGAGGCTTGTGAAGTTGCTGGCAATGTTTCATCAGGTCAGATGAGATCAGGCTTCTCCAAAAAACCATACAAATATACACACAGCTCCATGCTTTATTTCAACATGGAATTTTTCATGGCTGCCTGGGTGAAGATGCAGTTTCATGCAGATATCAGGGTTGTACCTCAGAGCTGATTTTCTACCTACCTCACAGGTATCCTATAATCCCACATTACAAAAACCTCCTGGATGGATTGTGCAGTAAAATCTAGATTTTGCAGAACATTGGGACAGTATATATGAACCTTCTTTGCACATAAAAGGAGCTGCTTACATGCAACATGGACCAAAAGAACTAGACTCAAACATCCGTGAGATTTTTGTATTAATTATAATTTCACGTCAACTTCTCTGGAGTTCTACTTTGCAAACAGACACACAGTGCTGCATGGATTTAATTGCCTAACTTCTAAAAATCCAGCTCACGGCTTTAGAGCAGAGCAAATTTCCGCCGCAATTTCCCCCCCAGCTCACCTGACTGCAGGAGCTCCACACCGGTCTGAGCACGGCAGGGTCATCTCAGCCACCAGCAGCAGGACAGGTAAGGAGCTGGTTTATTCCCACTGAAAGAGAGAAAGAATGTCCCTTGGTGAGCAGGTGGAGACCAGGTGGAAGAATGGCTGTTTCAGTGGCTGCCCTAAAGGGTTTCTCAGGAAGCAGAAGGCAGTATTTGCCAAATTGTACTGAAAGATTGTGGGGAAAAAAACATTTTAGGGTAGATTCAAAAGCAAATTATTTTTTTTCACATTTCAACCAAATTAAATGAATAATTTAAGATTAATCAAATATGTCACCTTGTTTGAAGTAAAAGGTATCATTTCACTTGTAAGCATTTAAAAAATAAGACCCAGTACGTTACTGGAGGTTGTAATGTTTCATGAAAAACTGCTGAAAGGGAACATTTTGACTTGCTTAAATTTTAAGAATAAACTGACTTAAGTTGAACCTGAATTCACCTAATGTTTCAGTTGACCCAAATCTGTTTTCTTCAAAGCGTGATGTTTTAGCAAAGCGTGTCTCCCAGCACTAGCAGTAAATCCCAGACCTGTTCTGTTCCCCACGCAGAATTAGGCTCCAGTTCTCCTGGAGCCCTGCTGAGAGGGTGCTCCTTTTCGTTGCAGGCCAGAGGCAGGTTACTGAGCAATCAACACTGGACTTCTCATGGCTTCACAAGTTTCAGACCAGCTTTTCTGTTCCCACTCAAGCAGGTAGTATCCATGCTTGCTCCTTTGATTCCCTAATTGTCTTGTTGAATATTGAAAGGAAAGCCGGCAGACTTTGTAGTGTTGCTAAAAGCCCTCAGGCCAGGCTGGCAGATAACAGCCCTCTTATTTATTTGTCTAAATAAGCATACAGCATGATGTCAAGGAGAAATCAAATCAGTGGGGACATAGCTTCAAGGGAATTACTCGCCATCTCTCTGCCAGTTCTGCTGCGCTTCTTTTAAAAAATATAAAAATTAGCATAGTTGGTGGTGAGTGGCAGGAATTACATTTCAAGAATAACAGTGTTATTTTCTATAGAACATTTCAGCTGGAAGGGTCCTGAACTACAGCATACAATAAGCACAAAAATACTTTTAGAGAGGTATTTAGCCCAGAGAAAGCAGAGTCTGCAGGTGAAACTGCAAATGACTCCATGTAGGTGATTGACAGGAGGCAAAAACAATGTAATTGTTCCAGATTTTCAACTCTTTGTATATATTCGTGTATGTGTGTTTGAGAAGAAAGTACAGGGGCTGCTGAGAACCTGAAAGCTTCTAGCAAACTCATAAAACCAGACACTATAGGAAATGAACTTGATCCAAAAAAGAAAAGTGACTTTTAGAAATATAGTTTCATGTCTGGCCACAAAGCAATTAAGGTTCTTAAAGCTTTCCTGTCCAGATGAGTGACTGGCACAAAAATAATAATAACAGCTATACCGTAATAACAGCAGTGACTTCTCACTGAAGGGAATAGGTAGCAGTAAACAATTTGCAGTAGAAGGGGGAAAGCCAAGGAGTGGTGTGGCTAAGGGGTAGCAAGAGCATGTGTCTTTGAGTGGGTGGGTGTTGGAGGAGATATAAGGGAGGAGACCAGAGACTTCTCAAAAAACAATGCAAAACGTCTTGTCTTAGAGTTCAATTCATAAAAAGAATATAACTGAGTCATATTCAGTTTGCATGTGATGCAAGATGCAAATTTCACATGTGATTCATAGAGAAAAATGTTGTTTTTCAAAAGCCCAAGAGCTGGTACAGGTCAGAATTCAGCTATTTCAGGGAAAATGGCTTTTCTCTTCTATCTGCCCAAAGGCAGAACCTGGGGACCTGGCACAAACAGGGGTCACCCACCTCCTGCAGTTTGTTTAGCACTTTCCATTCTTTCTAGCACGAATGGAAGAAACTTGTCACTACAGAACTGGATCTGCAAAACTCACCCAGTGAACCGGAGTTTTCCATGAACACTGATGGGAACTGGACCAAGCCACAAAGGACAAAAAAAGGTTCAAATACGAGCAAAACACACTGCAGAACATCTTTTCCCAAACTTCTGCCAAATTTTTGATACCTCCACTTAGTAAATATGTGTGCCATGAATAACAGAGCAGAAAATTCAGAGAAACTGCAAATTCGAGTATGGTGACATTTCCTGATCCAGTATACATATTTCTGGACTGATGCTTACCTCAAAGTGAGTTGCAGTACTGTTACACTGCTTCCTTTTTGCACTGGAGTTAAGTAAAAACACACTTAAAACACATGAGCGATGCCTACTGTCCTTGGATGGAGCACTTTGTTTAGCATTTTAGTGTGTCCAGTTGAGCAATCCCCCATATCATGACACAACCTGATGACTTCATACTTTCATGGACTACCTTTGTTTGAGATGTCATTGTCACAGATGAACACCCATTTGTTTTGAAAACGATACAGTCTCTAACTTTGCTATTTTTTTAATTTTTTTTTTTTTTATAATTGCATTGGGAAAAAGAAAGCAGAGCAAATTTCTCAGTGAAATAAATTTCAGGTTATTTTCTAACTCAGTTGATCAGAAAATACACCTTTTTCTCAAGAAAATGGCAATGAAAATATTTTCCATGCAAATATATGTCTTTAAACACATGCACACATATAAATGCTTTTTGATTTGAATGTGTATTCTGTCTTCTATAAGCAAATGTTGGCAAGATATTCCACAACAGCCCTACCCTGCTGGCATGGGGAAGTAGTTCATCAAAATAAGCAGTAAACAGCTACAAATTATGTTTAAAAGAAATTATAAAGTCACTCAAATCCCACTGCTTTGGCAGTTTTACCCTCCTAAGATACTTCCTAGGGAAGCTGCTAATGAGGCCATATACATTCATTTGGTGCAGAAGCCCATTGAGAACGGAGAGATTCGAAAAGCCCACGTTCTGCACATTGACCATTCCAGCCGAGGGCTCGGGTTTTGCTGTTGTTTGAACATCTCTCTGAACATGGAACGGCCACAGAGGGTGACTTGGAACATCCTCCTAAGCCATCAAGCCCATCTGCGGTTGCTGTCACTGGGTACAAAAGGGTATGCTGGAGAAGCAAGGGAGGGAGGGCTGTTCTGAGAGAGCTCGGGCTCATCTGGCTGGAATCACTCCGCAGCCTTCAGAGGTCATTTCACTTCAGCCACTGCAAAGAAACAGTTTCAGGCTCAGTTCACGGACTGGCTTTGTGAAGGGGTCTCTGTGGAGCTCACATAGCCGGGACAGGAGGATCCACGGTGTTACTCCTCTCTTCTCTGGCTTTTGGTCTACCAGCCCTTGTTTGGTTATGATTCACCCTCACAGGAGGAAATGGAAGTGCAGCAACTGTTGACTTTTCAGCCAGGGAGACATACAGTTCATAGAGCAAAAAACTCCAACATGAACAGAAATAGGCTGAACTATAACCTTATTTCAGATGGAATAAACAAAGGAACAAAATTATCAGGAGCCAAGAGCAATGGCATCTAGCATCTTTGAGCTCCAGTTTGGTTTTTGGCCATCACAGGGTCACAAGCCAAGTGAATGTTTATATGAGACTGAGGACATGGACTGCAGTAAGAGCACAACTAGGAAAATACCCTCATGGTAAAATCTACTTGTGTTTATATTTTGCTTCAGTTTGTGTCTGGGCATAATGAGGAAAACTCATCCAAAAAAATGAAAAAGGAACTAAAATTTACGTTTTAGGAGGTGGGCTGCAATCTACGAAAAAACAGTAGAATACCAAAAGGGAATGTGGCAAACTTCGAAGGTGTGGGGCCTTTGCCAGCGCGCTGGAATATCTTTGTGTCTGCACAGGCTTTTTTCGTTATATAAGCTTCAAATGGTGGACAGAGAATTAAACATTTCTTACTGTGTATTTCCACTTTGCCAAACTTTCACCAAGTTCTGTGTCATGGTTTAACCCCAGCCAGCAACTAGAACCACACAGTTGCTCGACCCCCTCATTCCCTGTGAAGGGTGGGGAGAAGAGGGAAAAAAGGAGTAGAGAGGGAGAAAAAAAAACCCTCATGGGTTGAGATAATGACAGTTTAATAGAAACAATAACATAACAAGAAAAAGAACAGTATTAATAATGATGGGAGTTACTCTCACCACCCAGTGATTCGACACCACGCCGATCACTTCCTCCCCGCTAAACCCCCTTTATATACGGTGTAGGATGTCTATGGTACGGAACATTCCATTGGTCATCCCATCATTCTGTCTAGCCTTCTATGGGGAGCTGAAAAAATTCCTTGAATAATGTAAACATCACTTAGCAACAACTAAACCCAATATGCATTATTGGCATTCCTTTCACAGCAAACACTGGAAAGAAAATTAACTCTTTTCCAGCCCAAACCAGGACATTCTGATAGAACTGTTAACTCTCTATGTCCTCCCAGGTGTAAAGGCCACCATGGCACTGTTACTGTTTTGAGATACCAAGGAACATGAGAATTGGAATGCCAGCGTTCTTCACCTGAGGGTTACCAATTCAAAATAAGCCCAACAGAGGTGAAAGATGCTTTCTCCACGACAGCAGTTTGGCCTTAATCTACCTACCCCAAATTTGGTAAGCTGTCTGTGTGCACGCACCAGACAGCCAGCTGTAGGGAACCTGAGCAGACACACAGCACAAGAGAACTCAGACAAAATCACCTGCTGAGCTAAGATCAGCAGTCTACAGCTCTAAAGCCAACTGCCTCTGAGTGATGAGATAAGGGAAGAGTAACTGTTGAGAGCAGGCCCTTTAAGAGGGAGTTACTGAAAGGGCACATATGCAAATAAGTGGAAGTAAGCGAAACGAAGTATAGTGAAGGCGAAACAAAGTGTGGGAAACAGCAAATGACACAAATGTTGTAGCCAATCATGGGGCAACTTTAAGCCTGTGGAAAGTGCGTGGAAAGCTCGTGGACAATACCCCTCTCCCTATCCGAAATGTAGTGCTTAGTGAATGAGGACCTGTAACTGTAGAACGATTGGGGGGGGGCTTCCTGAATGTGTGCTTCCCGACTTGGTGTGGGCTTCCTGGGTGCGCTTCCGGATTCGGGTGCTGGCCGGAATGGCTTCCTGATTGATTGCGTCGGGCTCGACTGCTCCTGGCCGCGGCAAGTAACTTCTTGGGTACCACCAATACATATTTTGTTCTTAAAAAGCAATGTAATGTAGCTATTGAACTGAAAACTGCCTCACAGACCTAATGGAAATAACCCGTACATGTTTAAATGCACCTAAAGCGAGGATTGATGAGTCCACATCTAGTCTTCTCCAATTGTGACACTGGCATCTGAGTGATAGCCACCTTGTAAAGCTGCCTGAATTGTGAAATGTTGCCTGCCCACACTCCTGAATTGCCCAAGGCATCACAGCAGAGCAACAGGACGCACTTGTTCTTATCCTTTATGACCACAACCTCACACTTTATTGAGTGCAACCCAGTAATGGCCACAGGCTCCACATGCATCCCCTCTCTAGAGCCCACTGTTGATAGAAACAGGAGGTGGCCTATCTCAAATCTCCATAGGCATAGCCTGAAAGGGTACCTGCTCTTACAGTTGTTAGGTCAATAAACCAACTCATTCATCTTACTCACAGAATTTAAGCGATGTCACAGTTCCTACTGTGTCCCCATGGCACCACAGTGCAGTATGAAAGCTTTGTTTGCTCTGGTTTAGAGACAGAGAACTGAAACAAAAGAAGAAAAAGTATCTGGCTGAGTCGGTTGGGAAGTCCCTAGCAGACCAAGAAACTGAACCCACTTCTCCTCCTCCACTGTCTGACTTCTGTTCTGCTTCCTCACAAAAGGGAGACTGTCCCCAAACCACCCTGAAGTTCCCTGGCACAACTGGGGGTGAGCTTGAGGTCCAGCACGCCTATACATGAACATGGTTGAAGCTCCCAACTCCGCCAAGACAACAGGAAAACACTGCCTGACTGAACTTTGCTGCCTGCTAATTGCAAATTGGAGAAGTGAAATATACTCCTTTGCCCTTAGCAGCTGATTTAGAGAGAGGAAGGTCATTAAAATCATGACTGCAGTAGATCAGCTGTGAGCACAGCAAAACTTATCTGACACAAAAGTAAGGCCACAGTGGCCAAGCCAGGTGGCTCTCATGTCAGTGCCAAGCTGTGGGGTCCTCTGCAGCCTCAGACAGTGCCAGAGGCACATTCCAGCCTGGATAGTGAAGGGGGAGAGAAGGATGAGATTCATCATACAGCTAGGAACTGGATTCTGGGAGATGCTTGTAGCAGGAGACTTATACATAATACAAGAGTAGGTCAGCAATTCAGGTGGGTTGAAAATATACTGGGACCCTGGATCTTCCTGAGCATACCTCCTACTTCCCACAATTTCCTCTCCTTAAAATACACTTCATTCCCTGCCTCAGTGGGAGATACCACTCAGTGCCTGTCCTCAACTCAGGGTTGCAGGGGAAGCTTAGAAGTCCTGTGAATAATAGGCTTATATCATCATCTTGAAGATATGGGTAGTTTTCTTCTTTTAACCTACTCATTCAGAATAAAAAGGGTAGTGGAAAAAACTTCTAGCTGTAGATCTGCAAGTAGATCAGACAAAGTAGCTCTCTCTTCAGTTTGTATTTTGGAAAGTGCTCTCAGTAAAACTACTACACTGATTGTAACTATTTCAGAAAACCTATGCAAATTCTATGAAAAAATATAGAATTAGTCAAGGAAAAAAAAAAACAGTAAAAGAACTCTTTCAGGTCTAACGGCCTAAAATTTCGGCTTTGTAATAGTAAGCTTTAACAAAACTTGTATTTCCATGACATTTTGTTTTAAATTCCAGTGGGGAGGAGGCAGAAGATTTTGAACAAAGGTTCTCTGTAGTCCCTGCTTTGGGAGGAAAGATGCGAAGCCTGAGAACTCTGCAGTGAGAGTGCCTTAAGGCCAGCCTGGGTGAATGCTGTCGGGAATTTCTGTTCATCTGAACATACGCTGTGCCCATGCTCCCTTCCGTAGCCGTGCCAGCAAACCGCTTAAAAGGCACTAATCACCGTCAACCCAGCAGAGCACAAAAGCCGAGAGCAAAAATTGCTCCGAGCTGGGTTCAAAGAGTTGTCTGGGCACACTTGCCTGAACTCTGGTCATCTGAGGGCCTAGTTCTTGGGTGTACTCCAGGTGGTCAAGAGCCAGGGTTCAAGCAGAACTTTGCTGAAGTCAATTGAGTCTGTACGAGTTCCACCTCGTCTGGGTGCCTATTTCAGGGTTATGAGCTCCTTTCCATTAAAAGAATGGCCAGCAAAGAATTTTTCACAGAAAATATTCAGAAAATAACTGGGTATAGTTAACAAATGTGAGAAAACAGACTCCTCCAAATAATCAGCTGAAAATCCTGAGAGGTTAATCTTCAGCAAAACCATCCCTTTCTCTTTGTCCTTCTCCCTTGGGACTCACGACAGAATTTTGCCAGCTCAGAGGGGATCTCGAGTTGCTCTGGGGAAAGCAGGCACAGCCCCTGTGCTAAGCTGTTAAACTACCAGAAAGGGCTGGGAGGATTTTTTCCCAGTGAGGGTGGATTTCTTTTCTCCAGATTTTTTGTGCATCAGAAGTATTTATGCATAAATGTGAATTTATAGCAAAAAAGAAAAATTCTAAGTACAATTCTGCTTGAACACATGGCGACGTGCACATAAGGTGCTGCGGGACCTAATACGGATGCCTACTCGCTGTGGCCCCCTGCGATGGGCTGCCTTCCCTATGCTCTGTGTGGAGCAATGAGAGGTGGTGAGTTACAGTCTGAGGAAGGTGTGGATCTTGGAGATAAAGTCAGGCTGATTAAAATATTGAAATAGGAACATGAAACACAGGAACTGCAGCTCCTACCATGCAGTGCATCTCAGTCTGGGAGACTTACTTCTTAAAAAAATCAACATATGTTTTCCATAGTCCTTGCAAAATATTTCAGTTAATACAAACTCCATTCTTCTGTCAAAAAACAAAACAAAACAAAAAAACACTTTTCATTAAATCCCAGATATGACGTTATTCCTACAGTCTACAATCGCAGCAGGTACATTAGGAAATCAATTTTGATATTAAAGATATAATGCAATACAACATTATTTTATACTGAAAGGCAATTTAGCTTTTATGGAACTTCTGGTTGCCTCCTACTGAATCTAACTGGGAATCTCACAGCAACAATTTGGGTAAAGCAGCGGGATGATTTCTTCACATAAAAAACATCAGTGCAGTTGAGTGCCCAAAAGGCAACATCTTTACGAGTGTTCCCAAGAACTATATGGCCACTGTATTAATTCGTAGTTTTACTTCACTTGAAGTACCATTTTAAAAGTATTTTCTAACACTTATTTGGCTGCTACAACAAGGGGTTCTGATAAGCGCCAGTGTCTCTGTTGTGCTGGGCAGAGCATGGGCCCCAGGCTGGCATTTACTTTAGTCTGGGGCTGGACCATCCAAAACCTGCTTGAACCTTGTAAGGGTTCAAGGATACTATTAGACAGATTTTTAATCACAAGGGGACAAAAACCTGAAGTATTGGAAATATTTATTCATGACAGTGTATTTTTAGAGAGGAGGCTAAAATAAACTTTATCTGTAGGAATCCTTAGCCTGACTGAAAACCTCTCCATATATTCGGAGTCTTGTTTAATAAGCCATCCAGACAGAGGGAGCATTCTTCTGTAAAGCCCGCTTGGCACAGAAGCCTGCAGCAAAAGCTGAGCAGGCAAATCCCACGGCAGGGGAGAGACAGCACTTTTTGACCCAAACAATGTCTAGACAGCCTGAAAACAGATAAATTAACAGGCAAGCAGCAGCAGCAGCATCACACAGCAGCAAAGCAGTAGACATTTGTCACCTCAGTGATGGGTTAAATGAAGATTCAAGGCCCTGGTATAGTCTTTATGAAACACAATGTACTCCAGCTGTCTCCTTCCCTCCTCCTGAGCTATTTACTGTGCTAACAGCTCCATGCAGAAAGTTCACATTCACTGACATAGTACACATCTCCCATCTTTCACAGACTGCCCTAATGAGGCAGCAGGATCAGAACAAATTAGTGACAGA
Source organism: Jacana jacana (assembly GCA_013400555.1). Classification (NCBI taxonomy): domain Eukaryota; kingdom Metazoa; phylum Chordata; class Aves; order Charadriiformes; family Jacanidae; genus Jacana; species Jacana jacana. Next base: position 191,110 of record VZTM01036038.1, read on the forward strand.
ATTGCCCCATCCCCTTGTTCACGGTGCAGGAACAAACACCCTCTCCTCCTTGGCTGCCCTGCAGAACCTGAACTGGGAGCGGAACGCAGCGATTTGTGGCAAACAAGGGGGGAGCTTCTGCAGCCCAATGCTGTAACAATACTTTCTAATGCAATTCCTGCTTGAAGATGCTGCGTTTGCTTTACAGTCTGGCTCTCCCATTTGAGAAAACATGTTTTGCTATATATAGTGGGGCTCAAAAAATAACTTATGTTACTAAACCATGCATAGTCTCAGATGACACTTCTGGTAGAGAAGATATGTGATTTCATTCACTGTGTTTACTGAAAATTATGCACACGACAAATTACCTTAATGAGATGCAAACTGTGTCATTTGCATTTAGTGCACCAGTAACAAAATTCTGGTAGCTGCAATGATAGTATATTTAACATACAGAAAATAAATTGTTACATCAATGCTGTCAAAATGAAACAAGCCAAACTGTGATTAAAGCAGTTATCATTAAAGCAGAGGCTGACTTCCAGAGCTGTTGTGAAAACAGCAAAAGAGCAATTTTCCTAAGTGCATTTCAAGTGATTGAGTAAAAATTGAACTTATGGCAGACTATATTATACAATACTGCTTAAAGTGTTTGGATGATGATACTTCATAACACAGAAGCCTTCACACAGTCCAATTTTAATCCTTTTGTGTTGCTGAGCTTGAAAGCACATTGAAGACTGAGAGACTTCCTGTCTGTGAGACTCAGCCCCACCATTCTCAAATATGACAGTGAGGAAGTTTTGTTGTCTCTGTGAGATTCCTTGTGTATGTAGAGGGGCAGAAGGGAGGGAGGCAGAACTTCTTATATCATGCAAGATGCATGTCTTGGCTCCTGCCAAGCAATATTCTGTGCATCTCCAGCAAGGCAGCAGTTGTAAGCATGTCATATAGCTACCTAACTGGGCTGTGACTCATTTGTTAGCAGCATAGGAAAAAGTCACAGATAGTCTCTTCAGATGGGCAACCTCAGTCTGTGAAGTACGGATCGTTCATAAAGGTGCTAAGGACATCTTCTGTTTTTATATATTTACATATATATACAACCCCTGTTTAATTAATTATCAAGCACCAGGAAAATAAAAGGAAAAATAATGCCTTCTTTTAGAGTCAGTAGAGAATCCAGTGACTGTAGCCACAGTAGAGCCACAAGTAGCGCTGGGCAGCCCTGAATGTGCTGCCCATTAAGCATACATAAGGCGAGAAGCACAGCAGCCCCAAAGGTAACTAACCTTAGCAGTCAGTCCCTCTCCGGAATTCAAGCGCAGTGATCATCCCAAGTGCCAACGCAGGCAGTGATGGGCCACACCAGCAAGTCAGGATATCCTGTTCCTGTCATAAAGGCCACCCACGCAGGCCTTGTACTTTGATTTTGTGGAATTGAAGAGCTGCTGTTCATCACTTGACTGGGCTCTGCCACCAAAGGTGGTTGGGACAGCATCACTTGTGCCCCTTGAGCCAGGCAGAGTCTGAAGCAAGTGCATCACTTTCAAAATGTGTTATTCATTACAGAATGAATTATTAACAGCCAAGAAGCCCCATTTCCTGGTGTAGTATCCCATTTTTGTGCAAAGCACATACAAACCCTTTCCTAAAATGTCTGAAATCTCAGTGTCTTCTTAATAACTTGGATAAGCATGACCACTGAAAGCTGAGTGCAGGTAACACTTCTTGCCTTGAGTCCAAACCCATGGCATGGGTTTTCTTTACTATATTCTGTTTATATTCATCACTTTGCATGAGGCCCTTTCCTTCCCCAAAGCTCGTGCAGATCTGGGGAGGATGCACCATTGTTGGTAGGTACCTCCTTTGTTCTAGACTTGTAAGTTCTTAGTCTACTGCTGTAAGGCTCCACTGGAAGGATTGTAAGGCACACTACCTGTCAAAGTTAAGAGAATGCTGAATCATTTTTATTTGGCATCAAAGGGGGGCCCTTTCATTTCTTTAACTGAAAGCTTCATTAGATTGTAAAATGGCACCTCTGTGCTCAGACAGGGCTGTGGGCAAATCAGGTTCTTTCCTTTGTTAAATCTGATTGATTTATTACAAATAAAATGAACAGTAAATGTTCAAGTTCTAAACAAGTGTCTGAGTGGAATGAAAATAGCTTTCTAAAATAGTGCAAAAACTTATCAGGAGCATATTAAAGAGACTCTTTTCATTTTCGGATGTTACCAAATGCCCATAAATTCTTAGATATTCGAGCAGTCAGGCATCTGAGGAAGCTTAGGATAACAGTTAATTATGAGACATGCTGCTCAAGCAGCTCTTTGCAACCCTGAGTTCTGCAGCAATTTAGGAAGAAGGTGGGTACTATTCTGCTTATTTAGTGGCAGAGAAACATGATACAGACAAGGGACACTGGTGTGAGCTGGGGTATTATCTCAAGTCTCCCTGCAGCCAGCCCCAAAGGTACCCACTAGACACCACTGTGCTTCTAGAGGACTTAGGAAGGACGATGCAGAACTGTAGTCTGATGGTAGATTCGGGCAATTTGTCAGCGATATCACTCGTACAGGACCATGTTCTTTTATTTAGTTGCTTGGCACGTAGTGCCTCGTATATGCTTGCCAAGTGTCATGGGCAGAGATGGGCACTTTGCAAGAGGCGTGTATCTGCCTGCTGCATTGTGCCATCTCCCTTGGGACAAACTCTGGATGTTCAGCAAAGTGTCTGCACCTCACCTGGGCTAAAGATGAGATAGATCCTGGGGCAGGGAGACCTTCAAAAAGGCAGGAAGATGGGAATGTACTTTGGGCTCAGCAGCGACCTGGAGGGAAGAGTGGAGAACAGACACGGAGATGTAAGCGCCAGCTTGTAAATCAGCAGACTGTGTCAAATAGGGAGTTAGAGAGAAAAGCAAACATGAAGTTGCAGGTGAGCAAAGGCTCATTCCTATTTCATGCTAATTTTGCTACAGATAGTTTGTCCAACTTCATAGTTACCATGCTCATAACCAGTTACTTTTCTAATGTCCTTTCACCGCATAGTAGGAGAAGAAAAGCAAAACAAAAAGGAGAAAGTGCATCAGAGATGAGAAAGGACTGAAGAAAAGAGAACAATTCAGTTGCGACAAGGTGGCAGAGAACATCTAGGGATTATGCTCTGTAAAAATAGCTAAGAGCAGAGACTTTTATAGCAACTGAAGGGGAAAATATAAAAAAGCACAACAAAAACCCTGTCTCCTGTAGTGAAACTTTAGTGAATGCTATTAAGGATATATCTTTTATTGTATTGTCCTACAGGCAGTCTGGTAAAAACTGTGTTCTCAGCATAAATGAACTCTCCCATTATAAAAAAAGAAAAAAAAAAAAGTCTGCATTCAGGACTGACTCTGTGTAATGGCTGCTGAGATACCCACAATGGGATATTCAGGAGGAGTAGCAAGAAGAAGTAGGTCCAGATATTTCCTGCTGAAATAGGGTCTTCTGACTGAGCAGACACATCAGATGTGTTTGTCATCAGTTTCCCAAGGGCTGGCAAGACTGCAGTTCACATAAAGGATTTACCCCAGCGAGAGCATTTAGCGAGGAAATAACTACCTTCGCGCTGTGATTTGACAGCATCACTTTTTAATTTGGTCTTTGACTGAGAGATGGGGAAAACCATGGGCCAAATTAGCCTTGGTGGAATTACAGGAAGGACTTATTTGATCGCTGATCTGTGGAAGAGAGAGAAAGCATTTTCAAAAGGGAAGGGAAAATAAAAGCTTTTAAAAATGTTGGTCCAGAATCAGTAGTCTCCATTCAAAGAGACGATGATGTAGCAGCCTTCTGAATTAGCACTGAGTCACCCTCTCCTAGAAGGTGACATAAGCAGGACATGGACATGAGCTCAAACAGCTCATCTAGCTAAAGGCAGAACCACAAAATCTCTCCCCCACACCCCTCCCTTTTTTTTTTTTTTCTTTATTACGTAGTGGGTTATTAAATTCCTAATGCAGCTTTGCCCTCATAATTTACATACATGCGTTCTAACCTCAGCAAAGCTGTCACCAACCAGCTAACCTGCAATTTTCAAAGTGATTTTGAGGTGAGATTATAAGATGTCTGAGAGGTATCATGATGTGTATAATGTCCATGTCTCATCAAACAATCAACTATAAACTTGATAATGATACTTTTCACACACAAACCATGATCATCAAATGCATGATGTGCACACACACACACACGATTTTTGTGTGTCAGTGTCAAACCCTGTTGCATTTGGAATGACAGGCTCATTCCAGTGTATCTGGCCATGGAAATGAAAGTCCATTTGGAAAAGCACAAAAAAATGCAATAACACACTAAAGATACTCTCTACAACACACTCACTACAACTCCCCAAAAGGAGGGTGTAGCCAGTGGCAGGCAGCCTCTTCTCCCAAGGAACAGGTAATAGGACAAGAGGAAATTGCCTCAGTTGCACCAGGCGAGGTTTAGGATGGATATTTGGAAAAAATTCTTCATCAAAACAGTTGTCAAGTGTTGGAAGAACCTGCCCAGGGAAGTGTTGGAGTTGCCATCCCTGGAGGGATTTAAAAGGCGTTTGGATGTGGTGCTTAGCAGTGTAAGGCTGATAGTTGGTCTTGATGATCTTGAAGGTTTTTTTTCAACCTATGTGATTCTATGATTCCGTGCTGTTAGGTTGGGGAGATTTCTGCTTCAGATTCAACCATTTTTCTTGAAAAAACAAACCAGCTACATGTTTGGCCACCATACACCACATTTTATTCCTTTGCCAAGTAACCACTCACACCTTCTGAGCTTCTCCCGTGTCACCATTCTTTAATTCTACTGAAACAGTAGTTCCCTCAAAATTCTTGTCAGTCAGTACATCTATTGCCAGCCCCATTTGTTAGTAACAGCTAACAAATAGCCCATTCGTATCACCTTGCTTCCACATTCCTCACACAACACTCCTGATTCTGGGAATGGCCAAATTTCAGGCATCCAGATGACATTCTGGAGGGTGTCCTTCAACAGAAACTGTCAAACCAGCTATCCTAGTGCTCACCTTTCTAATGTTTGAATAAATAGTCATAAACCAACGGAGTTAATGTAGGTTAGGGGGGATGTCTGGAGGTTGATTGCTCCAGTCAGGTTCAAGGGTAGCTAAGGGCCTTATTCAGCTGAGTTTTGAGGATCCTGAAGTATGGAGATTTCACAGCCTCTCTTGGAAGCCTGTTTTGTGCTGCACCACCCACAGTAGCTCCTTCCTGAGGGTGTGTGCCATCCCCATTATCCAAGTTGTTGATAAAGGTATTAAACAGCACAGACCCACAACAGACAACTATACCTGAAAATCCCTTCTGCCAGCTTGTCAAGTTAAGAGTTTTAACCCTCACTGTTCCTACTGAAAAGCACTTGTTTTATTGTCATCAGACGCTTTTAGTCACTTAATTCAAATTTCAAGCCTTTAAGTATTCATGACAAACACATACCCATTTGCACCAGTTTATGCCCGTGTCTTACAGTAATTCTTAATTTCCTTGGGAAATAGGAATTCAAGGCCTCCTGCTATCAGAACTTTCAGAATTCAAATAGCCTCTCTTAATCACACATTAAAGGCATTTAAAATATATTCTTCTAATTACAAGTTTTGTGCTCTCAGTCTTTGAACACGTAGGGAGTTTACCTGAATCGTTTTTTATCCATTCCCTCATGGTTCTGAACCCTTTGTTATTTAAGTCAGTGCATCCTCACTTTCTCCTTCCACTTCAATAGAAGATCAACTTGTTAAGTATTTCTTTAAAAAAAAGACTTTTTAATATCTCATCGCTGAGATGCTATTGCCGTTGCTACACTGAGTAAAGAATCGCTTTACCTTTTCAAGGTAACACAGACCACATTTAAAAATCTTGTGGTCATTAGTTCTGAAACTGCAAAACTGCCTTCTGTTTGTGTGCATTATTATTTCAAGAGCAGATCACACTTGGATCATGGGTACAATCTCACTGCAGTTGGAAATGTTCAATCTCAAATTTATGCACAGTGCTATAAACTTACACATTTCTTTACATATGGCACTGTCCTAAAACCTCCTTTGATAATTATATAATGTTTTTCTGATTGAAGCTTTCCCTGTAGCTTTTTTTTTTTTTTTGCTTCTATCTCACCTTGGACAATAAAAATAATTGTTGTTTTTATAGCCTGTTTCATTTTTAGGGATGGAGAGGGGATTACAAGGCAGGATGCTGGATGAACTAGAATTCATAGGTCCAGGACATTCGTACTCAGTCCAGGACATAGACTGGCAGTAGTATGCTATAATTATATAAAATTTCCTGCACAAAGAGAGATATTTCCACGTAATTTCTGAGTGGCCTTTAAAAACTGTATTTTTGTAAAAAACCCTCAAATTTGAGTTTAATGAACTTGAAAAATCCATGACTTGGTAACAGCAGGGTGCAGTCTGGAGGGCGTGGAGGAGCACATGTGGCAGCAGAGCAAAGTCACTGTGGCCAACCTCCACCTGGAAGCGGGGACAGCGAGTTTGTCACCTCAGGAAAAAAATGTGGTTCCTGCTCACAGTCCTTGCCTCACAGCCCTCCCAGAGAGCACTGACAGAGCATCCCCTTGCGATCCTCCTGGGAACAAAACGTCCTCTGTGCAGGGCCAGCCTCCAAACGGGCCCTGTCTGCAGGGCAAACAGCACAGCCCCTGGCAAGGGAGAGCCTGCTGGAAGCTGAAACAATGGCAAGGAATAACGCTGGCTGTGTCTTTGTTAGCATTTTAGATTGCGGCAGGAATGTGATTTTAAAGCAAATCAAAAAGGAGGAAAGAACTGAAACCAAGAAAATTTTCCTAAGGCCTGTGCTGTAAGCGTTCTGCTCAGGGGATGTGGCAGCGCGGCCTGCAGAGGCTACTCCTATGCGTTGAGGTACGGACACTTCAGGTCTGCAACTTCTCCCAAAGAAAGCTACTTTCCTAACGTGAAACCTCATCTTAAAGGCCTGTCGAGCTTTTTGTGAGCTTCCCTAAGCAAAGAAAAGCACACGCAGGCACCAAGTTAATGGTGCCAAACTGCTTCTCCTTGTGCCTGACCAGCGCAGCCCTATCAAAAACTGCTCTCAAGGCAGTGCCGTGCCCCAAAGGTTACCTGTGACTTTGCACATTTGGGGCTCTGGGACTAAGCTGGGCTCATGAGTGTCATCCCCACACGCTGTCATACAGCCTAGAGAGTTTGCTAGAAGGAAAGGTAATTTCTCTGCAGAGTCAGAAGGTCTGATCCTTTCCTATGGAAGCTCGATCAACTTCGACTGTTTTGCGGAAGCTGCTCATCCCTAGGCCTGTGAAACACTGGACAGTTTCCTGCAATGAAACATTAGTCTATTAGCATGGCATTGCAATTACTAGCATTAGAGATCTCTCTTCAAGATATTCTGGAAGATCCAGTTTGAGCCAAAGAAACTTTTTACTAGATGCTTGAGCAAGGAAATAACATTGTTCAACCATTTCCTGAACATTTGCATAATAACCTGCACGCACAAAATTAGACATGGCTCATCCTCTTACTTGGAGGCTATTGTAGTCCCTTGTAAGCACTATTTAGATTTTTTTTTTTTATAAGGCTTTAATACCACCCTAACTTGTTAGCATCAAAATATAGAGATATAAAACTCTGTAGATGCATTTTCTAAATCCTGGATTTCAGACAAATGCTGTGGTGCGTTTCTGAATTTTTTTACAGCCTTTTATGAATAGTACAAGACTCAAGACAAGCCCGAGAAGGGATTTCACATGGCTTAAATTCAATCAGAACAGGACTAAATGCATGAGGCTGGACAGCCTGAGTTAGACTCCAGAGCATCCCACTCAGCTTACCCGCAATGGTCCCATTGCTGCTGCAGTGAGGGACTTGTGGTTGCCGAGCTGTTCTTTCTCTCTCCTCTGCCTCCACTAAGCTTTCAAGTCTCAGTATTAACACCAAGATCTGTGATTCACTGTATATCAGATGCCTTTCAGGAAAAAGAGAGAAAGGGGACAGCTAGCGATGGCAGGAATAAAAAGATTGCTTTAGCTTTGATTTTCAATTTGTATATGAATTCTTTGCAAGTTTAATTCAATTCAGAAGTGGTAAAACTCTCTTGCAATTCTGCGCCTAAGCTAAGTCTATAATGTGAAGCAGGGGTGGTGGCAAACAGAAGAAAGGATGCTAGAGACTGAGTGAGTGTCAGAGTGGGACCAGATCAGGACAGGGAGGCTCACAGTTCTGCCAGAGCCTAGACAGCTTCCACATGGGTGTGATGGGGAAGAGATGGGGAGAGCAGAGAAAGAATCATAACGTTATTTTCTGTTGCTTCTGGGGAATGTGTAACCTCACAGACCTTACTTGTTCCCCCCAGCCAATTACTATGCTGTGTTTTCTCCTCCCTTCTCTGCTGCGCAACATTTGCAAGAAAACCTTTTTCCAAAAGACGTAACTGGGCCTCAGCAGAACTGTAGAATATTTAGACAGAGTTGGGGGGGTGTTTTGTTTTGTTTTGTTTTTTTCCCCCCCTTTCACTGTGGCCATGCATGAGAGAATTCACATGAGAGATTTTTTTCTCAGATGATTTTTAGGAAGCAGAGACCAGCTTTGCCACTCCAAGAAAAATACAAAAGTGTTTCTAGGAACTCCGGGAGGTAACTTAGATGACTGTTTCGTGTTTTCATATAAGTTGAGGTTGAACCATAATTGTAAAATGCACAGGCTTTTGCTGGATAACTGTTTGGTGGAGTTATCATAATCATTATAGAATACCCCTGCAGCTGAACTTTTATTCCATTCCCTTCCCCTCTAAATGTTAGGAAAAAATGCTGTCCTGCTTTCTTGGTATAGTTTGAGATCGCATCTTCTCCTTGGTTTCTCTCATATTTAGAATCTTCTAACATACAAGCAATATTAGACGATTCTAAATATGAGAGAAACCAGTGTTGCCTGATAAAACTGCAGATTGCTCAGCTGAATTCTTTATTGGTGCATTGGTTCGCAGATATTAGAGGTATGTGGAGCACCAAGCACTAAGGGACCATTTATTCCAAGCTAGAGGTATGATGCAGTTAGTGAAGTTATTGAGAATTTTACTAGCCATCTGGGTCAGAGAAGTTAAGTCCGAGGGTGTTGCAAGTATGAATGAGAAATTACAGTAAAGCAAATTTCACATCTGAAAGAATTTAAGCCACAGAAAACAAATTGTAAACTTCCCTCTTCCTCGGTCTGTTCTCAGAAAAAACTTTAGATGCTTTCAAAGACAACATTTAGTCCCTTTGTGCTGAAGTAGCGCCAGATGACATATTAGGAGTCCTGGATTTACCCACAGCAACCAATGAATTCTCTATTAGGAAAAGAATCTTTTCAGTTCTGTCAAAATTAATTCATTGGAAAAGATCCGAGTATAAATAGAAAACACAGGCTCAGATAGGTGGAATATCCTCTGAAAGTTAAGCAAGGGTATTTTTTTCCCCTCTACTTACAGCTAAGGTGGATTAACAGAGGCATATGGGGGAGATCAAATACATCTTGAAATAATGCATGTTTAAATCTGCAGACTAAATCTCTTGAGTACTAGATGAGAGAGGGGGAAGAGTGAATGTAAAAATGTGAGGATCATTTACAGAGGGGATATAATACTGAAAAGCCAGAGGGGTTCTAAGATCTTCAATATTTTATAAGAGGCAGCTTAAAGCTATTTTAATAAACCATTGAGGCCAGTTTTTAAAAAAATGTAAATGTACAACTGTGCACACAATATGCATATGCAAATCACCACAACTGGGCAAGCATGCAAATATGCCTACTCTCTGTGCCTACGTCTACAATGGTAGTAGCTATGCATGCAAATTAGGTATACATTTTGTACATATGAAGGTGCAGCTTAAGTGGCATATGGCATGAAAATAAGGCATATAATGTAACAAAAGAGGGAGAAGGAAATAGCAAGGGATACAGAGTTGGCTGTAAATAATAATATGGAGCATACACAAACACACACATGAATCTATAAACAAGAAAATACATGGGTCTTTTGAGTGCTTCAGGAACTGAAGTGACACACAACTTGTGGAGCAGGCATCCACCCAAGCTCACAGAGCTCCCCCGGAGACCAAGTACCCATTCACGACGCAGCATGAGAACACTGCTGATAGCCATACCAACTCCTCGTGTGTTTGAACAATGACCCTCTCCTTAAGGAGAAGGTGGAGCTCAGTTTCTTGTACTTCCATCAGCTGAAGATTCAGCCCTCAAGTGAACACCAAAGGTGGTGGTGGTTTCTTGTGACATATGGACAAATGTCTTCAAGGAAAAAGGCTTTAGAATCTTTTGTCTTTCAAAAGTATTGATTTTGCTTCAGCTACCTTCCTTCCCGCTTTGGAGGCAATCAGTGTAACCTCATTGCCTGTCTCCATTAAGCTTATTTGGATTCAAACTGCACTATAGCAGGAGGGCTGGCAGACAGGGTGGATGGATGGATGGGAGGGAAGGTTTCTAACTTCAACCATATCCTTGAACTTAAAATCTGTGTTAGAGTTTTAAAGTGCTTAGACCTTTAACTAGATTAATGAGATGCACAGACTGACATTTTATTTGAAATTTTCCAGGCAGAGAAACAAAGTGCTCAGCACGAAGAGCAGACTGAGCTGCAATGACAGCAAGCCCCCTCAATCACTCCAGGCTTCACCATGCACAGAGACGCAAACAATGAGCACGAGTTGGAGAACAGAGTACAAATGTTGAATCAGTTTTCATTCAGTCCCTTTCCTGTGTGTGATTCCACATTCATGCCACACTCAAACAGCCGTAACAGCAAAGATCACTAGCTCTTTGTTGCCTTTAGTATTGGGCTGGCAGTACTTATGGCTTTGAAGAGTTGTTTTGCAGGCTCACAACCCAAAAAAATCTTAACGATTCAGAGACAAGTGGAATCACAAGACTCAGACTGACCCATAGGTATCTGAAACGCATGGTTTTATAGGGAACTTAGATGGAAGGTGGACAGATGTCCAAAATCATCTGTCTCCAGCTTTTTCAGTGTTTTTGTTGTCTGGTTTTCCTTTGTATCTCAGAAACCTAGGTGAAGTTTTGCCTGTCCCCATACAGCTCTGCAAATTCACTGAACAGTCCCACCATGAGGATTCTCCTGGCCCAGCTGCCTTCCTCAGGCTCTAGAGGATGGCACTTCTGTGGGAAATACAGGCACTGAAAACAAGGAATGCGTTGGTGAACCAGTTAGGCATCTTGCTGTTTTCTACACTAAAAATACATCCCCCTCCCTGCAATCCCAGCCCTGTTTGCCATTCTTTTATTTTTCAATTGTCCTAATCCTCTAAAAACAACAGACAGAAACTGTGGAGATGTTTCTGTCACGTGCATAGCTTGGTTCTGTCCACCCTGTGATACACTCAAATGAGCTGCCCGTTATACACAACTGATGTCTTAACTGTCTACTGTTTTATTTCAGAGCAAGAGTTTTAAAAGTTTTTAAATCAGCTTGGCCCAGGTTCAGAGTACGTATTTTCCCTTACAATTCTTTATAGCCTTACAAGCCAGAGCAACAGAAAGTTGGAGCTACGCCAAGTATGGGTGCCCATGCATGCACTGAGCTTTCGCTTCTCAGTATGTATCTAGGCTAAACTGATTTCACTTTTAAGAAAGGAGGAAACACAGTGCTTAATGGATTGTTACTGAACTTCAGGGTAGCTGCACTCAGCTCTTCTGTTGTGCCTGTGGGTAAGTCTTTGGTACTAATAGCAAAAGGTGGTATGCTAGATGCTAGAGGTTATCAGACTGCTTTTTGGATAGGGCTGCCACAGAGGCCGCAGTGAGTGGGGGAACTGCTGCTGTCGAGGGAAGGCAGCAACTGCCTGTTCTCAGGTGGAAGTTCTGCTCACCATGGTCGTTGAGCTCAAGGAGGAGGTGGAGAGACTAAGAAGCATCCGGGCATGTAAGCAGGAGATAGATTGGTGGATTAAGTCCCTGGTGTGCCAGAGGGAAGGGTGCTGAGGGGATGTGCCCCCGAGTGAGGTAGAGTCCCTGCCTTGTCGCTGCCGGGCAGAGGTAGGGAACCAAAAAGATAAGGGCGGTTGGAAGCGAGTCCCAGCTCGGTGTTGAGGGCAACGCCCTCCCGTACCTACCTTGCTTCCCCAGCTGACCCCTCCATAATAGGTTTGAGGCCCTGGATCTTGAAGGAGAGGTAAGTGAGGGGGTGGTAGAAGGCCCATCTAAGAGGTCAAATAGTACAAGGCAGTTGACACCACGCCTCAAGACAGCCTCCAGTAAGAAAGAAAGAAGAGTCATTGTGATAGGCGATTCCCTTCTGAGAGCAACAGAGGGACCAATATGCAGAGGTGACCCTCAACATAGGGAAGTCTGCAGTCTACCTGGAGCCCGGATCAGGGACATGACCAGGATGCTCCCCAGCCTGGTATACCCGACAGACTACTACCCGCTATTGATATTCCAGGCGGGTGGGGAGGAAGCTGCATCATGCAGTCCCAGAAGAATGAAGAAAGATTTCAAGACACTGGGATGGTTGGTGAAAGAGTCTGGGGCGCAGGTTATTTTCTCATACCTCCTTCCATTTTCAGGTGAGGACATGGGACGGAATAGAAGGATTCAGTCCATAAATGCCTGGTTACAAGACTGGTGCTACAGGCAGGGCTTTGGGTTCTTTGAAAAAGAAAAAAAAAGCAGTGGATGTGGTGTACCTTGACTTCAGTAAAGCATTCGACACAGTCTCCCACAGCATCCTTGTAGCTAAACTGAGGAAGTGTGGCCTGGACGATAGGGTAGTGAGATGGGTTGTGAACTGGCTGAGGGATAGAAGCCAGAGAGTGGTGGTCAATGGGACAGAATCTACTTGGAGGCCTGTATCTAGTAGAGTCCCTCAGGGATCAGTATTGGGACCGGTACTGTTCAATATATTCATCAATGACTTGGATGAGGGAATAGAGTGCACTATCAGCCAGTTTGCTGATGACACCAAACTGGGAGGAGTGGCTGACACGCCAGCAAGCCGTGCTGCCATTCAGCAGGACCTGGACAGGCTGGAGAGTTGGGCGGGGAGAAATTTAATGAAATATAACAAGGACAAGTGTAGAGTCTGGCATCTGGGCAAGAACAACCCCAGGTACCAGTATAGGTTGGGAAATGACCTGTTGGAGAGCAGCGTAGGGGAAAGGGACCTGGGGATCCTGGTGGACAGCAGGATGCCCATGAGCCAGCACAGCACTGTGCCCTCCTGGCCAAGAAGGCCAATGGCATCCTGGGGTGTATTAGAAGGGGGATGGTTAGTAGGCCGCAAGAGGTTCTCCTCCCCCTCTGCTCTGCCCTGGTGAGACCCCGTCTGGAGTATTGTGTCCAGGTCTGGGCCCCTCAGTTCCAGAAGGACAGGAAACTGCTGGAGAGAGTCCAGGGCAGAGCTACCAAGATGATAAAGGGAGTGGAGCATCTCCCATAGGAGGAAAGGCTGAGGGAGCTGGGTCTCTTTAGCCTGGAGAAGAGGAGACTGAGGGGTGACCTCATTAACGTTTATAAATATGTTAAGGGTGAGTGTCAGGAGGATGGAGCCAGGCTCTTCTCAGTGACATCCAATGATAGGACAAGAGGTAATGGATGCAAGCTGGAACAGAGGAGATTCCAATTAAATATGAGGAAAAATGTCTTCACAGTGAGAGTGAGGGAACACTGGAAGGGGCTGCCCAGGGAGGTGGTGGAGTCTCCTTCTCTGGAGACATTCAAAACTCACCTGGAGGCGTCCCTGAGTGACCTGATCTAGGTGTTCCTGCTCCAGCAGGGGATTGGACTGGAGGAGCTTTCGAGGTCCCTTCCAATCCCTGAGGTTCTGTGAATCTGTGATCACAGACCTTCAGCTTGCTAGCACAGAGTGAAAGACAAAGTCTTGCATGCTTTACAACCCATTCCAAGTTCCTGTGGGATTAATTAATTATTCTTTGCAATAATTAAGGCACAAACAATTGATATGAGAATCTCCATTTGTTTACAGTGTGAGGATTCCTTTCCCTCAAGGCTAGAGAAAGCTCCAAATACATTTGTACTCCAAAGCTACTGTTCTCCAAAGGGAGATTGTTCTGCTTGGCTGCGAATGAAAGCCCCCCGTGCTGCTGTGGCAGGTATGGCTATATTAAGGCAGTAGTTGGGGGCCCTCAGGAGTTCCTTGATTACATGTTGGAACAGCTTCATTCTTCACAAACTGGCATCCAGCCAATTAGTCTTATAGGAAGACTGATGTTTTAACTAGACACAACTCAACTATCTACACTGCGGCTTTATAAATATGCTGTTTTCTGGGATGGATTGCATGCATGTTTCTATTTCTGATTTTCTAGAAAGGTCAAGGGACACCTGTGATTTTTTTCAAGGCAGATGTTCCAGGAACCCAAAAAACATGTCAGTGAAATTAAGACTCTATCCTTCACGTACTAATTACCTGCAGCACTCACTGAGGCACAAGTAAGATCTAAAATTACTCAGTTTGGCCTCTGCCTGATAGCCTACCATGGCTCTAAGGAGCTAGGAATAACATAGGTGCAGTTTGTAGGCATCCAGTAAGTTCTTACTCAGGAAATCTAGCAAGAATAACACAGCCTTTCAGGAGCCTCCAGACACATAGAAACAAGAGCAGAAACGTACAGTGGCCAAAGTAATAAAATCTCACACATAAAAACCTCACATAAGGACCACAACCCTGGACATGTTCAGTCTCAGGCAGAGAGGGAAAGTCCCAAAATCACAGGATGGGCTCTGATTTCAGCTGTTAGCTACAAATACACCCCTCTTGACAGCACTCCACGATGGTGCAGACACAACCCATGGGGAGCCAACAGGGCAATGAGAGCAGCTACTGATGCTGCCCCTGCGCATGCCCACAAGTGCCACCAGGCCAGAGGGGCCTCCAGACGGGCCTCTCCGCTCCGATGGCCTCTCCCTTTCACCCTCCCACCTTCTCCATGCCCCGATACGAGACATGCAGGCTGCACAAGGAGGACCCCGAGAGGTCTTTTTCCAGTCCTTGACTGGACTCACAGGGTGTGTTCCAGCCTGGAAGCTAAAGGCTTCCCAGGTTTACTGGGAATAGGAAGTGCAGATTCTCGGCAAGAAAGCTGCCTTTGTCAGTCTCCCTTGCACCCAGCAAACGGGAGGAAACAGCCCTGAGATTGTAGATTTTTCCTGACACACACAGTAGTCGTAAATGAGAGCCTCTGTAGGTTCAAACATTAAGCAATCAATTACATTAGGAAAGAAAACCGAACTAACAATCCCCAGTGTTACGATCTGCAGAAAATACGAAGATAATTTTAAAATACTCATATTACAAAAAGTAGTCATCTTAATACTGAGCTTATTACAACCTGCTGGATGCAGATTGCAATTGGGCTTCAGTTTTACAAGTATTACTATGGGCTAGAGGCTTTGCTTCTTCAGAACAGCACAGACAGTGGTAAGGATTAAGTTCTTGTTCCTGCAACACACCAAAGCTGATCTGCAGGAACCAGGAGAAGTTTTGGACATAACATATTTGAGCAGATAAACCAGGAGCTGGCCAGGCTCTGCTGGACACCATTCTCTCTAGAAACACTCTCAACACAGAAAACCTGAAAGGGCAAAAAAATCCTGACCTTCACACATCAGGTTGTGCTGAGGATACCAAACGCAAAGCTACCACAATACATCATCTGGGCCCCTGCACCTATGCCTATCAGCCACTTGAATAATGAGTGCTGAAAGAGAAAGACCCTGTGTGCACAGGCACCTAAGGAGGGTTAAATTATACCTAAATTTGAGGTATCTCCATCTGAACTTGTTGGCCAGACTTCCTCTATAGCCAATGGACAATTACATTTTGCAGAGTGGGATTCTTCTGGTAAAGAGGCTCATCTTGTAAGGAAACATGCCTGAATTCAAGACTGTTTTCACACACATTCCCAGTTGTCTTCACTTCCTTTTAAAGCACCAGTCTCTTGTTTACTCATCAATGTACCTCAGCATAGGAAACTCCTAGGTTCAAAGCTTACCTTCTATTATTTATTTGCTGATATAAGTATTTCTTCCAGTATTTACCCAGCTTATGTGAGCCCCTATAATTTTGTCAGTATTACCTTTTCAAAGGTATTTTGTCTGTTCTAATACAGTAAATGTAAAATGAAGAACAAAACCTGCATGCAGGTTGAAAATAAGGCTGCAGAAAGCAGTAACAGCACCGCTGAGACAAGGCTACTGGCAGGGGATTGCCTTTTCATTCCATGAGGGATCCAAGTTCACAGGGACTTAATTCTAACAAAGGCAATGGACACGCCCTGCAAGCAGTGAAAATAAAAAGCTCCAATAGGAAATATGGGCCCTTTTGTAAGCTGATTTTAAGTGCAGTACAACGCAATACCTTTGATCCGAGTGCTCAGTTCCAAGACTAGAAGCCTGAAGAATGATGCGATATTCCTCCAAATATGTAAATGGCTACTGCAAAGGGAAAAGGAATTATCTGTCCTCCGATGGGAGGTACAGGCAAGACTGGGCTAAGTATGAGGGAAAGATTTCTGCTAGTAAGATGTGGAGGCTGTAGCATTTAAGTCATGGGAAAGGGTAAGACAGACACTGTTGGAATAGGCTAGACTGTCTTGGGACAGCTGATAGAAAAGATGATATCCTGATGTTTTCTAATCACCATCTCACCAGAAGGTATTTGACATATTAGTGTTGTTTGCACATTTTTAATATCTAAAGCAACTCAAACCGTGCCCTGAGGTTCTCAAAGTAGAAGGTGTGGTAAGGTGGTTGTGCTGCCTGAGCCTCCCGCAGAGTAGGACTGCAATGGGCAAGGCCAGGACATGTCCACACATGCTGGGGGCCTTCAGCCACCCAGGTGCACTCCAGCAAAGGCTGAAACTTGGACACAGTCAGGAAGGTGAAGGTATTTTCCTAGAGTTGTTGCAATTTAAATTGCAACAAATGTTGCAATAATAAATGAATAAATGTTGCAATAATAAATAAATAAATAATAAATTGCAATAAATGTTGCAATAAAGTCAGTGCAATTTACTAATTTAATTTTAATAACACGAGTTTCTTCACCCTTCCACACTCTCCAACTTAGCACTTCATATTCAACTGCAAGTGTCACGACATTTCATGATTCATGTATCAGCTGATACATTCCTACATTGCAAACCAATCTTTAATTTTTTAAAAAATTGTATTTCTAGTTCATATTTCTAGGTTTCATAGTTGTGGAAAGAAGCCTGAAAAGATGAAGTGCCAGCACCCTTAGAGCTCCAAAGAGAGAAGGCAAATAAAAGGAATTCAAAGTACATTGGCTTAAACCAGTCTCGTGAATTCTTTTTCCCCAAGGCCTGGCTCATGATTTTTGAGAACTGGCATTTTGAAGTGCTGGAAACATAAAACTCTCAATAATGAACAGGAGGAGTTACTAAGAAGCATTAAGAAAGGCATTCACTACAGTAAAAATGTGAGCATTAAAGATTTGAAGAGGGGGACTTAAAGGCTAGCAAAATTCTATTACTTCCTCACTCAAGTCAGCTACACAGTCCTTGGTGACTTAACTGGGCATCTTTTTCTTACAGTTTATTACCTTTAACTGCACTGTCAGCTGGATAGTTTGAACATGACAAAGTCATTTTCTTTATTGGAGAAAGCAAAGGGCCGCTACAGAGAGCTTGATACCTATTTACAAAAACAAACAGGTCAGACAAACACAGATTTTGTATTCAGTGTCCGTGACCTGGTTAATTTTGCTCCTACCCAGCATTCTTGTTGCACACATCACTATCACAAGGGGGGGGAGGGGGGAATTAACTTTAGAAAGAGTATATATTTTTATGATAAACAATTTGTTTTTTAAACCCACCCTAAAGTCAAGCTTTTCTTACAGAAGACCTCAGAGGCCCTTCCCAGCCCCTAAAGGGGCTCCAGGAAAGTTGGGGAGGGACTCTGGATCAGGGAGGGGAGCCATAGGATGGAATAGTTTTACCTGAAAGAGGAGAGATTGAGCAGAGATTTGGGGAAGAACTTCTTTGGTGTGAGGGTGATGAGAGCCTGCCCAGGCTGCCCAGAGAAGCTGTGGCTGCCCCATCCCTGGAAGGGTTCAAGGCCAGGTTGGACTGGGCTTGAAGCCACTTGAGCTGGTGGGAGGTGTCCGGGCCCAGGGCAGGGGGTGGCACTGAGGTGGCTTTAAGGTCCCTCCCAAGTAACCATCACACACCTGTGTCAGCCTAAGGCACAGAGGCTACTGGTGCAAGTTCAGAGCCAAGAAAGAAAAATGCAACACAAGCTACTACTTAGGCAGCTGCCTGGGCTAGAGCTACCTGAAGAATCAGAAGTTGAACCAAAGATTCCTTTACCAAGATCTTTCTAGGCAGTGAAAAGTATTTGTATTCATGCCTGCCTAGCATTTTTAAATAGAGCATGAGACGTAAAGGAACGTGTAGAATAAAGCAGCTGGAAAGAGAAGACACTGCAGGTATTGCTCTGGTGACTGTGCCGTGTTGTGTGTGCATGGCTGCTCCAGCAGTCTCCCCATCAAGCTTGCTGCTGCATTTGTGTGGAAAGACAAGAAAATGCAGAAGATTTAAAAGAACTTGCTTAAGAGGTTTTTAAAGAAAACACTGCCTGCACTGAGCAGCACTGTGTTTGACTACCTGAATTAGATTTCATCTGGCTCCCCCAGCAGTAATAATAATATAATGTGCTGTAAAAAGGAATCTAAAATCCTTAAATTGAATCTGTATGTTTACTATGAAAGTAGCTGTGTTGACTGTACAGTACAAAATTTTAATATTTTCAGCAAGCAAGTAATACATTTTGTCTAGACACTGGAGAAATTTTCAGACATAAAATTATTTTAAATGCTAAAACAAATAATGCAGACTTCGCCTCCCATCCCTACCAGATTGCGGAATGTCATTTACTTTAGATTTGGAGCCAGACATCACATAGCCAGAGAAATTGCCTGTAAGAAAAATAGGCTGACACTTATCGCTGCATTCCAGTGGGACCGGGGGTGGGGGCAATGTCAGCTCTGTTTCTCCCAGATAACTGAGCTTCCTACGAATCAATAAAAACAAGGTTTATTGGTATGTTTGCTTTATCACACTTGAGCCACTTTCATTGTCCTACTGACAAAGTATTAAACACAGTAATTGTGTTTCAAATACATTTTAGAGACGAGTAAGGGAAGAGAGTGTGTAAAAGATTATTTGCTACAGTATTTATGGCTGCATAATTTAGATTTGTAACAGTTTGCCATATCTAGATTTTATTTTTTAATTGAAAAAGCCATCAGGGGAAGGGGGCAGAAGAGGGACCCCAGTAAGCAGAATGAACAATTAGTCAAATTCGGACCAGCTCAGCTTTAATAGTTTGCTGAAGGAATGTTATATAAGGAATTTCTCAACAGCTCCTTGCCCAAAATGTCAAACTTATTTTTAAATTATTTTTTTAAAATAGATGGGCTTAGAAAGAAAGCCTGACCCTGGAGTCAGGATCTACAGGCTGTTACCATCCTGGTGGTTAAAATAATTCCCTCCCCGCGTTGCTCAGGCCCTTACGCAAGCCCGTAAACTCGTTTTGCCCCAGCACTCACTCCTTGCATGTGTGACTGCAATTTACTGCCACCCACATTTACAGAGGTATTGACACTTTCAAGTGGTCTATTTTAGCCCCAAATCTAAACTGGTATCAATCCCACTGTATTTCTTCACCGAGGAGCCAAGGCCCATGTCAGTTGCACACCCACCACCCCTTCCCGCAGGCCGGGGCCCTCAGCAGCCTCCCATTTCCACATTTACCAACCCGGGGGCATGGGGCTGGGTGCCTGGGATCAGGGTCCCTCTTCTCACTGCTACCCTGTGAACTGTGCCCACGAAGGGCAGGGCACAGGCAACCTTTCACAAACCACAGAGCATTATTCATCCAAAGGGGGTGTGATGGGCACTGCAGGCGTGGGGAGGCCCCATCAGCCATTGTTGGGTGCTCAGTAGCGGTGACCTGTGCAGGGCAGGGGCAGGTCAGGGCGGCAGCTCCTCAACATTCCACATGTTCCGAGCCTGACTTGGGAGTAAACTGGGGATTGCTCTAGACAATGGCGTTTGCTCTTTTGTCTCTGGCAGCACCTCGAGAGCGGGGAGGGGACAGGGGAACAGCGGAGGCTCTGTTGTCAGAAAAGCCAGGCTCAGCTGCTTCCACCCTGCACCAGCCCCTCCAAGGGGACACTGTGCAGGGTGGCACCGCCAATACCATCCTCTCCCTTTTACTAGGTTCCCTGTGGGAATCAAACACGCCTCCCTCCCCCCTTTTATCTTGCTGCATTTTTCTTACTCAATTAGCCTGAAATGGAACATGATCGTGCTTGTAGCTGTAGCTCCCTTCCAGCACAGTGGTATCAGACCTTTCCACACATTATAAAAGTTGTAATCTTACTGAAAATTAACTATAGAAGGCAATGATGCCCAAGTACAGAACACTATAAGGACGTACAAGTGCTTCCTTCCTGCGTTGTCTCCTTAGATGAATGGAGGAGTGTGCCTCAGGAGCCTGCTCTTCCCACAGCTCCAGGGCACCCGGGCCCCTCCCTAACTGTGCCGAGGCTAGCAGGGCTGTGGCCGGGCAGAGCCTGGGGACCTGGGGTGCCACGTGCTATGCCCCACAGACACCGTGGAGGGACGGCTCCTCACAGCGCAGCAGTCCCTGTCGTCTCTCCGCCAGCAGCAGGACTGCAGCTACCTGCCCGTGGGATGCACAAGTCTCTTTGGCGGGGACTAGTTCAAGCTTCTCTTACACCACATGTACCACAGCACCAGGAACCACCAGTGTAACTCTTGGGTTTTATATAGCAATGAAATGAAATCTGCGTCACTTGTGCCCATCCCAATTCACAGCAGCAACCACAGCTCAGCGAAGCCTTTTGTTAACTATAGGGAAGGAGGTAATGCACACCCGGGGAGGCCCCAGCTGCTCTCTGCCACCCTCCACCACCTCTTTCCAAACAGGGAACACATTTGGCACCTACAGCCATGGCCTCGGTAATGGTCACCATCAGCCCATGCCCACCATGGTCTGGACTGAAGGAACCATTTCATGGTATCCTTGAGAGAATCCTTCAGGCTTGTTTTTCTGGAAGACTGTCACTTCTGCTCTCTTTTGATTAAACCTCATTCTTTCCCTCTTGCACTTTGTGTGTTCAGACGTTGAATGCTAATTATTTGCTGTCAAATTACAAATTGTATTATACACAATTGTTTACTGTCATTCACTTGCACATACCTGTTGGGTAGAGCTGTTTGCCTTAATGCCTAGCTCGGGACATAAAATTTGGTGCTCTTAAATGACACCATTTCTTCTTACAAAGATATTGTCTCACACAGAAACAGTCTTGTATGTGCTCTGCCAGAGATTTGCTATTTAAAGATACAAAATGGTTGGTGATCCACTTTGATCCTGCCAGTGAAGCATGTACGTGATCAATACATGCGCTTGGTGTCCCTCCTCCCTTTCCCTTTCTACAGCAGGAGCTGAGGCAGAAGTTCCCGGTGTGTGCACAGGGATGTTCCCCAGGGGCCGGCACTGTCTCAGGACTTGAGTGTCCAGGAGCCTGCCCTGCTGTCACCCAAAGCCACTGTGGAGTCACCCACTGCCATCCTTCTGCACCTGCAGTAACATGACCCAGCCACTCTGCTGCCACTCCACTACTCACAACAAGACGCCACCCATTGGCACCAACTATGAAAAAAACTGTCTTGAAACATAGGAGAGGAATATACATATCCTTCATATGTTCATGTCTGTGAACAATAAAAATAAAATCAATCTGGGTCATTTCCTTGAATCATACCAAGACAAACACAGCCAGCAAACAATCCAGAGACATGGGCTCACTGACAATTAAACCAGTGTTTTAAGATTATCATGGTGCAAATTCGTTTTTGACTATCACACCACATTTATCTTGGAGAAGGTCTGCCCTGGATTGAGAGTCTGGGTTGGGTACGTCTGTCAGCAACGGCTCCGTTTCCCCGTCACATCAGACACAGTGAGTGGGTTTGCTGTCAAACTCGCACAGCACAAACCCCACAGTTCCAAGTTCCCTTCCCTAGACTAAGGTCAGACAGGAACACTGAAGAGATGTACTTGCTGTAGGTTATAGCAACCTTGACAGCGGTGAATGAATGATTGCTCCTAAAAAGTACATGTTGAACTGACATTATCGCTTCATTGCGTTCTAAAACTGGCTAAACCAGAGACACCCCTCCCCATCCCTCCCCACCCCTGCTGCCATTCACTCTCTCTTCTGGTCCAGTAGTCACTGTTTTCAGACTGATTTGAAGGGGCTATGGATTTACATCAGTGGGACATGATGCATAGTGGTAACATTTAATGTGTAACAACTACATTTTTCCAGAGAAGCACTTAACATACTGATGAGAGAAAAAGTATTTTACACCCTCCTGTGTGTCTAACTAGTCAACATCCCTATTGAAATGAATAAAATTCCCATAATCTGTTCTACTGGAGCCTATTTCCATTATAGCTGAAACCAGGAAATGTTGCTGCAGACTTTCACAGGAGCAGCATTTGCCCCATGAAGAACAACTGGTAAATTATTGCACCATTCACCAAATCCTGACTTTAAACAATACTTCCTTGTCACTGTGCACCAAGAAAGCCACAGTGTTTGTCTTTGGGGACAGCCTGGCCAGATCAGCAGCACTGGCAATAATAAAATGCTGTAAAACATGGATATGAAAAATAATTAATTGACTTTATATGACTATTTGTGCTTAAAATTAGGGCAGACACTCAAGAATTTTGCTGAATCAGGGCCTTGATTATCAGTACCATGATGAATGCAGACATTGGGGAAAGTACGTTTTTGCTGCCTTCATATTTTATTTTTGGAGATGCTGAAGAGACATCACAAAGATTTGAAAAAAGTAATTAAGTTCCTGTTTTGTGTAATGCAGAGCAAATATTTCCTTTGAGTTTTATGGGCAAATCAAAACCATAAAGCCAGATGAGCTTTGGTTTAAAAAAGGAACTCTGATGGCTCAGCAGAAAAAAGACTTCGATTCTGGAAGAAAAAAAAACCAAAAAAAACCTACCAAAACCAACCAACCCACCCCCCACCGCAAAAAAGAACAAAACCACAAATGCATTTCATTAGATGACACTAAAAATTAGAAACTAATTACAATTAAAGAGAACATGTTGAGAAGGATAGGGGTTGTCAGGTGCAAGTGTCCTCTCACATCTCAAGTTTGTGTGGAAGTCAAGAACACAGACTTACTGCAGATCAGATGTTTGATTTGTGTTTGCTCAGGGAAGTGCTCTGATAGCTTAGCTAGAAGGAATTTGTATTTCATTTGAGTAAAACTTGGAGTAGAATACAGCCAAGAGAATACCGGTGCTGGAACGGAACCAGCAGTAGACAATGGAAACAGGTCAGGGAACAAGTTACTAGGGAATATTTGCTGAAGCACATTCTTCCTCACATGAACCTTGTGGAAAGTGAAATTAAAAATGCCAAAACCGCCTGTTTGAGACAGTTTTGGACACAGAAAAAAATCAGTTTCCAAAGAATACAGCTCCATAATTTTCTGCTTTCTTTTATTTGTATTAACACTTTCTTACCCCTCTAAAAATTACCTTGATCTTGACCCAGTCAGAAGCTGAGGGAATATAAAACAGCTGTTACAGTTTTCAATAGTATTTTCAAGTTTAGGGGAGTGAGGAAGGAGAAAGAAACACTTGGATCCTGAAAGGCGACTGTTTCAAGGTTTCCTAATTTTACACTCCTCTCTATACAGTAACTCTCCCAGCCAAGCCTTGCTGGCAGAAAAGGTGGTGGTGCACTGTTTTCCAGGCACGTGGCAATCCAGCCAGAGAACCGGGCCCCTAGCGGATTCTGGAAGCATAGATCAAGAGCTTGCAATTCCCCATCAGGCACTGCAGGCATTCCTGGATGTACATATTTCCATTTCTTAGACAAAATATGTCATTGATCAGCTCTTGTTCTCCATAGTTAACTCATTATGTTTGAGATGGGCATTTTTTCACCTGCACTATTTTGGACTATGTCTGCGTAAGTTTTTCACCTCTCCACTGACTTTCCCAGAGCAGAGGTCTAGCTCGGTATCAATGGAACATCCATGTTTAACATACCCTTAGTCACACAAGAAAGATTGCTGCTTTTTGGTAACTGCAAAAGCTCAGCCGTACCCATATTTACAGCAGCAGACAGCAAACATACTGATGTGTTTTCTGCTGTTTCATTATCAGGCAGGGTTTAAGTGACAAACTAGCCTCTGTAAGACCCAGAGCAGAGCGAGCATTTATAGCTTAAGCGCCATCCTTTACCTTGCTGCATGAACTGCACTGACACCGTGGTATTACAAACCTATTCTGCTGTAGGATTCCTCTAACATCACACCTCAATCGAGCAACAAACCTGACCCAGGAAACGTTCCTCTACGGACACACGAAGCACCCCCTTGTCCCCGTGGGGTGTACAGGTGAGAGTCCCTGCCATAGTGACTTTTAGCATATGGTCAATGGATGGAATTTGGGAGAGTTCCAAAGAAATTTGTTCTTCCCTGGCTTTTGTCATTTGTAACACTGTAACTGTGCCCTGGGGGTAAATAATCAGCCCCATTTTCCTGATGAGGAAATCACATGGTAAGTCACTGGTACTGGGAGGAAAGAAATTCAGGTCAGAGGCAGGAATTACCTACTTGTTTCTCTGCACCTTAATTGCACTCCAGAAACTACATGCATTTGGTATGGTAATACACCATCACCTGTTTTAACAGGAATGTACAAGAACAGCAACCAAGAAGAGGCAGAAATATGTCAAAGAAATGTGGTAAGCAATAGTAACTAATAAGACAAGGCTAGGGAATTAGGCAGTAGCTAAGAATATTTCTGGAAAAGAGCATTGTTGCAAAATATTACTGATCAAAGTCTGCAGGCTCTAAACCTGCAAGTGCTTCCCTATATGTAGAATCATCTTAGAGTAGTCACATCAAATTCAGTTTAGTCCCACACTATAAGGTTATATATAGTCTTTCAAAACTCTTTCTAAACTAGTCTAACTAGACTGCTTCAAGATGTGAAGTTGCCCGAGGGGTATGTGGTCTCGAGTCAAGGCAGGAACTGATCCTGTGTAAAACCAGCCATTGCTTTTTCTTATTTGTACTTTTTTTTTTTTTTTTTGCCACTTATCATTAATACAGAAACTTGGCAAGATAAAAAGGTGATGGGGATTCATCTTACTCTGATCTTTTCCTTTCTGCTTGAGTTTCCCTTACCAACATTTTTTAATATGGGAATACTTAACTTGTTAAGCTTTCTGAAATATAAGAATACATAATTTGTTTAAATTAGATGGTCCCACCTTTCCTCTATGCACATAATGGGCTTAGACTTTCTGTATCAAGCAAAAGAACTCAAACAGAATAAGATAAAATTCACGTTGGCCCCTCAGTAAGTCTCACAGTCCAAGCAGGGTCAGTTCTGCGGTCAGACACGATTGCTCAAGGTTTTATCCAATGTGGTCCGGCAAACCTATGTGGCCCCGAGGGATTATTAAAGCCTTTATCCATCAAGTGTTTGCTTAACAAGATCATATATCCCCATTACATCCTGATTAAATGTTTCAAGTAGCTCATTTCCCTCTCCATCTACAACAAATCATAGAGAAAACTTTATATTCTAGTTAATTGCACGGGGTCAGACTGAGATCGGCACATACAGATCTAACTGATTTCAGTGAAAGCCCCATCCAAACCTCCTCTTCACACAGAAGCTGTTAGCAACGTGAAAGCTCCAAAAGCAAGCAGATTTTCCTTCCTCATGCTGCATTACAGCAGAGGAAATCAAAGCTCTAACACCAGCAGGCATTTGTATTTCAGTGTATAACTGTCCTACCCCCACATTCCTCAGCGGAGAGCTCTGACCCTAATTGGATGCCACTGTTTTCTGTACATATGATCAAGCTTAATGCAATCTGAATACTAACCACGTCTAATTAGGTTGCCCTATTACAGAAGAACCAAGGAAATTACAAAAAACTCCCAGAATCTACATACTAAGGCACAAAAGTATCGTGTTTGAGGAAGTCACCTGTTTGAGCCTTGAATGATGGCGAGCACAACAGTTGCACAGAACGCTTGTTCACACTCCCTCCCTTCCAACACACACCAAAAATATACTGAATAGTCCTTCTCTGAAATTCTGATTATTCCTTCCCCCCTCCCGGTAATTTCAACACACTGTGTAATCTTCCTTTAAAGATGTTTCCTTACAGTTTCAATTTCTACATTGCAGTGTAGAAGGCAGCATTAACATTCAAGGCAGTAGAGACAAATAAGGGACATTCTTTCCCAGCCAGACTAAGACATCAGAAGGAGACATAGCCCAAAGGGAAATCAGAGATAAGAACTCAACTTGCTAGTACACTGATCAGACACTTTGTGTATGTGTCATCAAGCCTCCTTTATTTAATACTCCAATATTTTTCAATAACTCACTTAAGCATCTGTAATCCGGTATAAATCTGGCTCACTTCCTGACGTAAGTCAAATGATGATACAGCCATTTGTATGAAGAGAAAACACCCACCCAGTTACCTCCTTTAAAAATAGATTAACAATAGATTTGCTGATATTTATACTGACATTTCCCACCATGCTTCTGTGAATTTACTCCTGGATTTTTAATACATTTTATTCTTAGTCTTTTGGCAATGAAAACTGTGGAAAACAGAATTGATGTAACCACGTATGAAAAGAAAATGCAAAGCCTGTTGTAATTTCAGAGTAACGTAAGCATCCGGGGGAACCTCTGGGAGAGGTTATGCACAGGCAACAGACAGTTACTTTCCTAAGTAGTTATGGTAACAGCCACAGTATTTCAGATTTTGAAAAACAGGTCCTAGAAGATCTTTATTCCTTCAAGTCACAGAACGTCAAGCCCCCTCCAACCTGGCCTTGAACCCCTCCAGGGATTGGGCAGCCCCAGCTTCTCGGGGCAACCTGGGCCAGGCTCTCACCACTCACACCAAAGAATTTCTTCCCGAGATCTCATCTCAATCTCCCCTCTTTCAGTGTCAAACCCTTCCCCCTTGTCCTAGGGCTCCCCACCCTTGATCCAGAGTCCCTCCCCATCTCTCCTGGAGCCCCTGGAGGGACTGGAAGGGGCTCTGAGGTCTCCCCGGAGCCTTCTCTTCTCCAGGCTGAACCCCCCAACTATCAGCCTGTCCTCCCAGCAGAGGGGCTCCAGCCCCCCCAGCATCTCCGTGGCCTCCTCTGGACCTGTTCCAACAGCTCCATGTCCCTCTGATGTCGATGGCCCCAGAGCACTGTGGGAGTCTCACCAGAGCAGAGGGGATGATTTGCCCCCCTCGCTCTGCTGGCCATACTGCTTCTCATCCACCAACACCCCCAAGTCCAGCACACCTATAGAGGCTTTTCTTGTTGAAAATATGCCTTGATCAAGGGCAACATCAGAGATACTCTGACCTACTTAAGTGCGCTTTGGTGCTTTCACAGAATCGAGTTACCTTGAGTAGTCTTAGCCTCCTGCCCTACTAAAGGTGCACAACAAGCCACAGATAGTGGCATTTCTTTGTGCTTTTACTGGTGTAATATAAAGAAATTTGGAGGAAAGAGTCTATTCCCCAAAGGGGATGTCTGAATGGGGAGCAGAGGTTGCTCGGGAAATAAAGACAAGTGATTTGGACAGAAAAAATGTGAGAGTCATGGAAACGAAAGTTAAAAGGTGTTTTTGCTGCAGTAATCAAATAAAAAATAAAAAAAAAGCTAAGTTGTTTCCTCCTAAGCAAAATAGCCCACACAGCTGCCATCGGTGTAAGCAATACTGTAATTACTACCGAGTTCAGCGTTTCACACAGCACGAGCAACGTCCCATACCACCCAATGCGCTCTTCCACGGGGAACAGCTTCTCTTCCATCCCACTACAAAACTGCCACCACAAAAATACTCGCTGAGCACTGCTTACTGGGCTTGCCAGGAGATTTTAGGTAGTCCAGTATTAAGTTCACCCCAAGCTGCACCCGCAACCAGAACAGCTTGGTAAAGAATGAGGCATCCATTTGCTGCAGGAAAGAAGGGATGAGAGGCAAATCACACGAATAAAAACTGGCACAAGATGCTTGTACCTGGAGGTTCAACTCACATTAACCCTGGCCAACTGCAAAACTGGTTCTGAACAGACTTAATTCATGATCAGTCTAACATAAATACAAGAAACAAAGTCACAAATGCCTAGTTCATGGACCCAAACCAAAACTTTCTGAGCTTCTACTCGGAATTCATTAAATTCCAAGTTTCTCTGAAAGGTTAAACACTAACAAATATAGTCTGATTAACCGCTGTCCTTGTCCTGGGCTAGAGGGCAGCTCTGCTTTTTCAGGAAAGAACACTCATTAGGCACTTAGGACCAACTGCAGTTGGAAAATGCTATGAAGCTGTACAATCTCACCATTCTTGAAACAACGGGCACATTCCAGAGGAATTGCTCTTTGTAATACAGATCACTCCTGAGGGAGGCCTCTAAGGTGAGATGCTTGAATTTCACAGAACTCTCTCTGTTCTGTTGTATCCCACCTGCTGTTACATTTTTGTTCCTAATCACAGTGAGATTTAATTAGCACGTTAACCTTCCAGATGAGAAGTATTTCATCTTTCAGTACTGCATCAGCAACAAGACTTGTGACTTCCATAATTTCTCTATCAGAAAGAGCTATGTGCAGTGGTATGGATTCTGAAAGGTGGAACCAACTGCAACAGAGCCACTATTGTTACCTTCACGAGACATTTCTAACAGTAGACATCGCTTGAATGGGGGATGCTAATTGATGAATTGCGATTAAATTTGTTCTGTCCCCCAGAATGCTCATGTTATCGCACGCTTCTCATCCACCTGCACTAAAACTCTCCTCAAAACCTATTCACAGCACAGGGCACGCTGCAGTCCCATCCAGCAGTGGAATTTGGCCACTGACAGCAGGATTAACAGCTATGATCCTGTGGCAGACACACACACACACACACACACCCCCAATCCCTCGACAGAGCCTGAACATGGCCACCCCGAGCCACAGCTTCGCCTCAGAGCCCCTCAGAGTGAGCAGTGGGCTCACAGCATCTTAATGCTCAGGACACCACCGAGACCATCCTCCATTTGTGTTAAATGTGACATTTGGTTTGGGTGTTTTTTCTTCATTTTCAGAATTACCAGTCATTTTTTAATTTTCAGTTGTCATTTTTATGCCTGCAGTTCTTTATTGTGGTTAAAGAGAGACTGGAAGCTTGGACCACCCTCCATTCTCCCTGCTGTGGCTCTGGCTGGCTGACTATTTTTATCTATCTATATTTCCCTTTTCTCACTGAATTGAAGAAGTGTTGAGAGTTTTGCAACTATATTTTGGGGACAGAATCCTGAAGTGGTTACTGCCAGACAAATACTAAAGTGAATTAGTGAGATTTCTGCCTTATCAGGAGTACAAATGAAATTAAATAAAGGCTAAAATTATTCACTCCTAAGGCACCTTTGCTTCATTCTAGTAAGCAGTACATTTTCAGAGGAAAACATTTGCCATTTTCCTGCTCTGTCAGATCAGTCACTAACTCCATGATTACCTACCATAATCCACAGGGTTTGCAATTGGGGGTAGCAACTACATGGCACATTGCATAGCGCTACGTAAGAAGGCTGACAATACAGAAGCTGAGGATAGACAGCAGTTAAAAGTCTGCAATTCGGTATTATCCACACCACACCTCCAATTGCAAATGTTATATCCATAATCAGAGAGTTTATTTTCCCAAGCTCCACTTTGATATTATTCAAATCCAAATAAACATGAAGTTTTAAATAACAGGGAAGACACATTGTGCTTTCTGAGAAAGGGAATCGCTACTCCTGCTTGAACAGATGTTAAGAATGTTTCTGAGTGTGCTAGACTCATTTACGAGTCTTTCGCACATTTGAATCTTGGGGACATCGGCAGTTTGTTCAATATTTTCAGCCTCCTTCTTAAATGCCACACTGGGAAAGTGAGATGAGGAAAAAAAAATGGAAAGAGAAAAAAAACAACCCTAAAACCTACACAAAGCTAATCTTCCCTCGGTGTGACAACGTAAGCAAGAATCATGGCAAAATAGCCAACACAGGGAAGACGCAGCCAGACAGTTGGTGAGATACAATCAGGCTGGAGAAACAGTGCAAGGCCATTTTAAGATACAAGTCAAACTAGTCACCCTCCAGACTGTAATCCTGGGGAGAGTCTGCAAGTACAAGGTTCCCTCCCCCTCATGCAGGACTGAGCTGACACTCACCCAGTGCCAGTGGGACCATGCCTGCAGTGAGGACACTCAAAGCAACCCGAGCAGGCGGCACACGGGAGAGCTCTGCTTCCGCTTTTCCTGGTGTATTTTAGTCAAATTTAGAGATGTGGGGAGTCTTCCTGAGCTAGAACTGAAGGCATCCTTTATGCCAAGTTCTCACAGCACACAGAAGCATGGGGCTAAGCTGTGTTTGGTACACAGGGCACTATATAAAACATAATTAAATGACAGTGCACCAGTTCAGAATCGGAAGAATGACCAGTCCTGACAGATGATTAAACTCAGGTACCTCAGTTTCTCCAAAGCACACTGACGGGCACATCTACTAGAACAGGCTATCTAAGCAACAAAAAGGTTTTTCTCTTGTTAAAAATACCAAAAGGGAGGAAGAAAGGTCTCTATGGAGACTATGGTTTTGCAAGACTTAGTTACTTTCCTGTTCTACTTTTTTTCTGTCCTTTATTGATGCAAGTAGTTAGACATATAAAAGGTTTCATATTAGCAGTTATTTTGGAATTCCTCATCAGATTACTATAGATCCCAGAAGACCAGCTGCATTTTGTGATTCCAATTTGTATTTACAGCTGAGCAGACCACAAGCCATCAGCACTGTGAAAGCCACAAGTCAATGCTGGCTTTGAAGGGTGCTGTGGTTCAGCAGAAAGAACGCGTCTCCGTGAGGCAGAAACACTTTGTTACTAGGCAGCTATCACTTCCTTGCTTTGTCTTCCTTCTCGGATTTGGTGTCTTGTTTCTAGACTGAAGTTCTCTGGTGCAAGTAGTTCTCTACCCATGTTCCTCTAGAAATGCTACTTTAACTCAGTGCAGAAGCAAAGTTGATCCACAACTTGAGTCAAACATCTTTCTTTTTTCTCATACATTCTGCTAAAAAAAAAAATCATCTCGTTAATACTAGAAGACTAATGTTTCCTGCCACTGCTCGTTTCAGAAGGCCGAATCGGAAGCACACAGGAAAAGAGACACTATCGGATAATTTACTCTCTGACACTGACAAAATATAACCCCAGTTTTATTCCTGTGCTATTTCCTGTTTTCAGCTGGAAGCATTTCATGAAATTTAACACACAAACACTCCCCTCAAAAAAAA
>VZTM01036038.1:222654-315292 GCA_013400555.1 Jacana jacana
AAAAAAAAAAAAGCCCTCAACAAAACAAACCACAAAGCAAACAGAACCAAACTTTAACAAATATTTTTGTTTAGGTGGGAGGTTTCTTGTCCCTGGTGATTTTCCATCACGTCTGAGGCCAGCCCGAGCAGTGTACCAGCAGTGACAAGGCAGACACGGTGGCTGTGGACAATGGGGCCAATTTTGCTCTCAGGCAGCCCCAGTGACTTCATTGTCTGGTCCATCTGATGATAGGGTAATAAGATAGTAGAATGACTCATCGAGGAAAAAAAAAAAAAAGAATAGGGAAAAAAAAGCAAAGACAGCCAAGTAAAGACACATGGCTGCCTCCTAAGGCTGACTTTAATAGCAAGACAGCAAGAAAGCTCCAAAATGAGCCAGAAATCTCTGCAGAGTGGGGTTTAGGGAAGAGCTATAATTCTGTCATCTATCACATATAGCTTAGGGATCTTCTGGTTTTATTTATTTTGGGCGGGGTGAGTGGGGTTTTTTAGCTTTTTTAATAAAGGCAGGCTCTTCTTCCTTGCTCCCAAAAAGCCAGTTTCTCCTCTTTCATCTGAGCACACATACCGAGATAGGGAAACTGAAGTTAGGCCCCCTTTTGCTTACTAACTTGGAGCAAGAGCAACTCTTCACCATCTCTACAGTTGTTAGATACAAGCTTTTAAAAAACGTTCCTTCAACATAGGAGTCTATTGTATTATTGCTTCATTTTCAGAAACACAGAAGGCCCCAGACAACGTCAGGATGCCTCGTGCAATGCAGTATACAAACCCCTGGTGAGAAAAAGTCACAGCTCCTAAAGCATTGGAAGTGATCCATGGGTCAGAGGGAGAGGAATCAACTGGCTAGCAGCCACACAATGAGCAAGGCATTTAAATTCCTGGTGCTCCAAGTCTCCCGCCTGCTGCACCAGATTCCATTCCTCTCCCTCCGTGGAGGTACGGGGCAGCTGGGAAGAGCAGCCCAGCAGACACTATTCTGCTCTCTCTGGAAACACTGTAAGACACCTTTGCCTTTAGTCAGGGCTGGCTGGGAGTTGCCTGGTCACTAGAATCAGCAGAAAACTTAGGGAGAAAAAATGCAATATTCATCTGAGTAACTGGGAAAAAGTTTCAAAGTTACAATTTCTCAGCTTAACCCACTGCATCTATTTACTCAACTCACAAAGATTTGAAGGAACATGAGAAAAGGGCTGGAAAATCACACTGAAAAAGTCAGAGCAATTAAGCGACAACAGAGCCAACACCACAACACAAAAAATTCCTTGTGGGTATTTGGACTGATACTAATTAATTTTCAGTTTCTGAAAAATGTTCCCAAGCTAAAAATTTGTTTTATCACCTCTAGCCACTTCAACTTTTTACAGCACACGTGTAAAATCCTCAATACAAAGGATTTTGATGGGATTAGGAGTCAGACAGAAGCACACAGAGTCTTGCTGTTTTGGGAGTCATGCTCTAATGTACTAGACACTTGAGAACGTAGTGCTGGTATTCGGGAGTTGTGTAGATAATGTTCTGATTGTGGCTTGAAGTCTGTAATAACAAGCCATATGTTCTCCTTTTCTGAAAAATTATTCTTTATTAATTCTATCAAAAGCTACCCTATGAATTCTGTGGCAAAAAGCTTATGAACTGTGGCATTGGAGTAAATTCTGGTTTACTTTAAAGGTCAGATAATACCAAGAGGTCTGTTCAGGATATTCCTTACTATGACTCTATTGGACTTTACTCCCATTATTACTTTGGTGCATCAGTAATAGATACACAGATCTGCCCTGATTTAACTTGAATGAATCCTTATCACAAAAGAGAAAAAACAATATACGGAACCCTCGCCTCGTGCCAACCCCAAACCCCAGCAGTTGGTTTTGAACACTATCTCAATTGCTGAAGCTGGGAGGCCAGTGTCTGTTACAGCTGGCTTTCGAATGACACGAATCACGGTAAAGGAAGAGGATCTATCACAACATCAGAGAACA
Organism: Jacana jacana; assembly: GCA_013400555.1. Taxonomy (NCBI): domain Eukaryota; kingdom Metazoa; phylum Chordata; class Aves; order Charadriiformes; family Jacanidae; genus Jacana; species Jacana jacana. The sequence goes on from VZTM01036038.1 coordinate 224,639, forward strand.
CAAGCACCAGAATTTGCTTTGGAAATACTGCCATCTTCAACTGGAAGGCTGTATGCAGCACTTGTGGACGTGAAATTGTGATAGCACAGGCAAAAGACTTTTCTACATGTCCTTCCAAGCAATCAATTTAAATAGAGATAGGACCTAGTGAAGCTGTTTAACATATCTCCTCCTAAAACCAAAAGCCTACTACAGTTAACTACAGTCAATTTGAAGTTCAGTTCCTTCATTTAGAAAAAAATCCCCAATTAAATAAAAATGCAGCACTCTGTAATAATCTCTCTCTAATCATCAAGGACACTTACTGTTTGAAAAATCCTGCATACCCAAGTTAATTATCCATGTAGGACAGAAACCCAATGTTCTCAGTTCAGTATAAGACAATGCTTAACAAATAATAATAGTTATTACCGAGTCTTATGCACCAATGCACTTTCTAATGCTGCCTTGAAGTGAAAAGGACAAGACATGATAAGGAAAGCTGTTCCCAGGTTATTGCCCTCTAATGGAATCCCCCAGGAATCTGAGACACAACCTTCCTTTAGGGACGTTTGCTATTTGTTCCTCACTAAATTACTTATCTGAAACCAATTTTAAAATAACTCCCCCACATAAACCTGGCCCACGCAGTATGCCGTGTGCCAAGGAAGACTGTGTGAGTTTCCGCATTCCAGATACCCCTTCATTCCCAATCTCCAAGGACAAGGAGAGACAGACAACATGAGAACTACAGCTTTGTGCATTAGCTATTCCCCAATTACTTTGTAAGCCACATGTCATTTGAGCATACAGGAGTTAATTTTGCTAAGATGGTACCTAATTACTGCATGTTACAGCATAACCAACATGACAGGAGTTTGTGAACAGCCAGAACACTTATGGTAAAAAATAAAATATAAGAACTGAGAATTTGGAGACTCAACTTTCTTTCCAAGCTGGTGGCTACCATGAACAGTGGATTCCTCAAGAAGAGGGGGAGGGGGGGGAGGGGAGAAAAAAAATTAAGAAGAGACCTGAGCCTTTTGGATAAAGACTTGGATTCAGAAGGGAGTAACTCCTTCCTCCTTTCCAGATGGAAATGAACTGCTCTAAGTGAAATAGCTCCATTTCAAATGAAGGAATTGGGACAAAGATTTTCATTAAAGCCACTGTGCCAGGACAAGTGATCTGCTGGTCAGCTGTTTGAAGATTCCCTGTTTGCAAACATTAACACATACACCATCACTGTGAATCCAGTTCCAATATCCACACAAGCTTAGCCTCCTGAAGGACTTCTTTCCCCTCCCTCATTCATAGCACAAAGAGTTGCAGAGGTCTCTTAATTAGTAGGCACTAATATCCTAAAAATTATAAACCAGCAAGAAGGCAGCGTTTTAGCCCCAATAAAAACACATAGAAAAAGGGGGAGGAAAGAGTCATGCTTAACCTTTTTCAGTGAAAAATAATCAAGTGATAGATTAAGTGATCTGGTCAGATTGGGCTTGAAACCAATGACCTCCTCAGTCACCTCTGAATATGAGGCATGAGGCAGGTGATTGTCTTTCCACTCAAACTTTCTCCCCAAAGTGCCTATCTAATTAGGTCTGCATAAGTAAAGGGAAAAATGTATTTTGAAAATTAAATTGTGATATCCCTTAATAAAAAGGGGAGGCTACAGGTAGCCTATCATACAGTATTACTGTTAGAATTATTGTGGCAGCCAGGTACCAACTGACAAAACATCACTAATTGCAGAACAGCACAGAAATTTTATTCTGCCTTTGTGGTAAAACTAAAATCCTCTCAAGGTATTCAGGATGCATCAAACCCAAACGCCTCTGTTCTATGAGCACAGAGGTTTGGTGACAGAACTACCTGGTATCTTTAAGTAGAAAGCAAATTGCACATCTTTTGTAAAAACTGTATCAACTGCACGTAAAGCCACCAGATACGCTCAGTAATTAAGTCTCCAACAGGGACCGTCTTTTACCCGCTTCCAGGCAGTACCGTGTCTTTTGTCCTGTCGGTCCTATGGAGCCAGCTCTTCAACCCTGAGGTTACAGAGGGACAGGCGGCAGAGAGGGCGCCACCCCACAGAAACAGCAGGGGGTCAGTGGGACCCTGCGCTGGTCCCTGGAGATGGTGGGGACACGTCGCCGCAGAAGGACAGGGATTGTGACAAGCAGGGAGTGCAAGTGGTGGAGATGGAAACCCAAACAGCCAGGCGTTTGGCAGCTCACAGGAACAGGGTGCAGATTAGCATCGAGGTCAAATAAACATCATAAAACATTGCTTAAACTGTCAATTAAAGAACAAGCAAGCTCATCATAATTATACAGGATAATTGTTATCTGCTGGGTGTTAATTAGATACATTTTATCAGAGCTGCTGTCACAGAATGGAGAGTAAAACTGGTCAAAGATATATTTTTTAGTTGAAATGAATGAACATTTTTTAGTTGAAATGATTTCATAACTAGCTTTGTTCTTCCTTCAGAACAGACTAACATCTTACTTTCCCTGGGTATATTATTTTAAGACATTTTAAAATTTCAAAATAAAATTATCTGCGTAACTAAGACTACCAAAGAAAAGCGTGTGTAAAGAAAGATTTAAATATCAAAATTGTAAGAGATATTGTCATTTCAAAATAGAAACAAAAATGCAACTTTTCCCTATCCAGTTTCAAAAAATAAAGTGTTCCATTTTATTAATTTTAAATTAAATGGAAATTTCAACCCACTCTGAATAATAATTTAGGACCAAAATGCCTGAAAGATAAGCATGTGGGTCTTGAACAATGCAGTGGCAGATCTGGCCCATTACTTGCTGTGCTTTCCCAAAGGGTTTCTCACGGCATGAGTTCAGCATTAGTCAGAGTCCTCAACACACCTGAGGAAGAGGATGCCCCCAGAGTCCTGGAGTAACAAAGGCTGCAGACTCCCAGTATCCACCCCTCACCCTGGGAACAAGGACGTGAAGCTGTCTCAGAGACACACAAGGATGGATTAGATGCTGGAAAACCTGCAGCTCTGCTCAAAGTCTAATCACTGAAGTGCCGTGAAAAATAACGACAACGGAGAAAGAGGAAGAACGTTACAGCCACATGCTCAGCCCCACTGCCCTTCCATCACACCAGCCTCTCTCCACCCTCAGTTCCTTTTCATCCTCACAAGTCACTGTTTATCTGTCCAGGTAACAGTTGCCTTAATGGATCACTTGCTGGCAAGAAGAGACCAATGTCCAATATTTATTCAATCAATGGAAATAATTAAACTTTCAGCCTTCGAGACAGACACCTTTTGTTCTCTATTTGTGTATCACCAAACACCTGACAGGAACTTCCTGACACTGTTGCAGTTAACAGCAGCAATAAAAAGGAGGGTTAGTAGGCCAGCAGAACTATCAAAATGCAAGTTTCACTTAAATTCAGAATTTATTAAAGATAACCAACATTATTTAATAAAGATAGAGCGCTTGGTATATTGGAACCACCTAAAGGTGCAAAATTCTGCATTGTTTTTAACAGAAAGAAAATGAGAAATTTTTTTGAGAACAGTGGCACAAAGTTTTACCACACACAGCCTAGAATAGTGTGAGAAAGGAACTGACTTCAGCTTGAATAATAGTCATTAAATCCAAACACTGGAAAATACAATCCTTGTAAGAACGTGGCCGCTGGAGGTTTGCCCAGCTCTGAGCAAAGAGGAGCCGTTCACCGCCCTGGGGGCGGGCGGGGGGTACCCACTCGTCTCAGTTTTAAATGTGCCCCACAGCAAACTGGGGGGTGGGGGGTGAGGGTTGGTGTGAAAAGGGTTGCAAGTTGCACTTGTCCCTGTATTTGATAACAGCATTTCTCCAGAGTTCTCATATCTCAACATAAGGTACTGAAAGAGCTTTCTGCTGAAAAGTTTTAAGAACTTGCAGAGTTACAAACGCATGAAACGGTACATCCACTCACAGTATTTCAAGTAATATGAAGTCTTTTCACGGCAAAGCGTTGTGGACATATTCCAAGAAGTACTCCTCAAATAGAGTGACAGAGTTCAACGTGACTCATGTGTGCAGGTAATTGATATTATTAACACAAACAGAAAGTTTTAGGTCACTACTGGCAAGCAGTATAAAAATCAAGTCTGTTTTCTATGAACACTGAAAAGGAATTACAAGAAAGGCAAACTGAACAAAGATAAAGTTAAATATTTAATATATACATGTATATTTAATCCCCATCTAACAATACCTCATTCATAGTTTACACAACCCAAACGGTGCACAGGTTGAAGCCATTTCCTCTTGTTTCACAAGTTAGACATTATAATACAATATCCTTTTTTCCTTCCCTCCTACGTTAACTGTGTTATTGATTAGTAGCAGCTACAGCTGATACTTGGGTGAAGAGATGAGACCTTCATTCTGGAGTTAAGCAAACTCAGACAAGCTGGATAAGGACTTGGGAGACTACATCCTTTGAACTGGGCAGGGCCAGACCCAAAGCTTCAGTGAAGCTGATGGCGTGATCCAAAGACCACTGAAGCAACGAGAACCTTTCTCTGGCGAGATATTGAGCGGCTTTGCATCAGCAAAATAAGCAGCAGTCAGACATTCAGATTACAGAATAGTCTAGAAAGCAGGCAGCAGAGGAAGGAATACAACAGCCAGTCAATAGAGCCTGACTTTTCAACTTTAGAAGTTTGATCTAGAACAGAACTGTTTCTGTGCAATTTGGCTTCTTGCCGAAGGTGCCTTTAGACAGAGGTCTGAGGTAAGAGGAGGCACCTATGACAAGTCACCCTTGTCAGTTCTAGGATGCATGCTTGCAAACTTTCATTTACACAAGATGTCACCAAAAATCAAGTCACTGGCATTCATTGACAATTCTGCCTCCCTCCAAAAGAGTGATACTTTAAAAAGCCCTTTATGTTTAGAAATTAGCAGATACGTGACCTGGAATTCAGACACAAATTTCCTTACCTTGTGGCTTTTGATGACACAAGTGAATAAATATAGAAGAAAGGCAGATGCCTGAGAGAGGCAAGTGATGGAATCCCTCACCTGGGACCACCAAAAGGCGCAAAATGTTTGACTGTATTCCTCCTATCCCAGAGATGTGAGCATTGTGAAGAAAGAGCTGAACAGGAATATTATCTGATACCAGAACATATGGACTACCTGGGAAATAGCAGCACTGCCAGAGGAATTGGGTGCCAGTATCTGTTACTGGGGAAAACAGTGTGGGCAGAGAATCCAAACTTCCATATCCTCATCCCAAATCAGAGTGCAGAGGCATCTGTACTGAAACAGCCAAAGGGCAGGACCAAGCAGCCACAGCAGCAGCATTCCTCACCGCGAGGCAATTGTGTCAGGATGCACACTTATGCTGCAGTAACTGAACTGTATGGTGATTATTTAACAGCAATAAACAACTCATCTGTCCTCAAATCCCAATTTAGAATGAGAAACAGAAGTCACCTAAAATTATCAGCTTGAGAAACTTACACTGAAGTATCTGAAAGACTGGCAATATCTGCAGTCATGCCCTGGCAGACAGAAAGCTGCCTCTGAGGGCTGCTCACCCTGTGGCTCCTGTCTCAGCTCCTAGCACCGAGTTTTCTTGTCTGAGAGCTGGATTGTTGCAAATTAAGTTATAGATTTACCATTCTAGTCCACCTGTGCACCATTTCATTATTTTTTCCCCATTAGATATTTAACATAACACCTACCTCATGCTACAATAACTATGATTTCACTCACGCCATTGCCTTCATATTCAATCATCATTGGTGGCCATTAATGCAACCTCTAACATGATCACACCAGTAATTAGGTAACTGCTGTTATTCCTGAGTGCTGCTGAGAGGTTTCCCAGGCAGCACTTATTTCCACACGGGAGGATGGCAGCAGCCTTCAGAATGCCCGGCTGGTGAGAAGGGACTAACCCCATCTCGCTGCCTCCCAGTCAAATCAGAGGCTTCACTCTGCGGTGGTTTCAAGTCCCAAGAAGGGCATCTGAAGAAACTATCCCCAGAATTCTACCCAAGTTACTAGCATTGTGATGCAAGGATATGTGTATGAATGCATTCTCACAGACTCTGAGCACGCCGTTTCTAGTGCTGCAATCTGATGAAAGCCATGTGTTACATCCTAGAAAGAACACACTGCCCACCTTGTGCAAAAGGCACCTGCTGAGTCATTTCAATCTATTCTTATGTAGCTTTGTCAAGTTTACAGACTTAATTGAACATCTGTACAATAGATATTGTTTAGTCTAGTACACTGACTTATGCTCAAGTGGGATAATTAAAAAAAAAAAAAAATCAAAGAAAATCTACATTGTCTTCTCTAGTAGAGTGTCCTGAATGCTGCCAACAACTACTTCTTGGAATAAAAGTGAACATTTGTTCCCATGTTTGCAATTTTTTTTCTTGCACTAGTAAATCATCTGAGTACTTTTTTGTTGTTGTTGTTCTATTTTTAGGAATTTTGGCAAAAAATTCAAATCATGTAAATATTTCTCCAACTCTTCCCATCTCCCTCATTATATATGCTTAGGGAATTTGTCTTATTGTCTTTATGACTTTCTCTATTTCTTCATAAAAAGCTACAATTAAGCAGGCATAGAATAATAAAGAAAAAACCAAAAATCCCCCACGTGGCTAAGATAACTAACTGAAAAAAAATAAACCAGGCAAATGTGAAGGGCTCCTGACCAGCCCAGTGACTCAAGTGTATTTGCATGAAGCACGCACCAAGCAATACAGCAGAGGCAAAACTAAGAAAATTCAGTCGTGGGAAATCCAAAAGCAGAAAAGGGATAAAGCTCTTGAATAAAGGATTTAATATATCCAGTTCTGCTCCCTCTCCCCTACCCAGGACCAAGGCCCACTCAGATATTCTGAGTATGAAACATGCTTTACAGTTATGTTGAACGAGTCTGCTAGAGCCTAAGGACTACAAAACATTTTACATACTACATGTTTGGTTTCCTCAGGGTTTCTCCTTCCCTGCAAAAGCATTACCAAAAGCCACTTCAGCGCTGGTTCACCAGCACATGCTCAGTGCAGCTGGCAGGCACAGGCCAAAGCCGGCAGAACGCCCCGCACCTCTCCCCACCGCCCTGCAGTCCCTGGAACACTAGTGTTCCGTGTGGAGAATCCAGAGGGTATTTGCTTGTCAAGTTGTAAGTATCCTGCAAATACTTTTTCCTCTCTCCAAAGCATAAAATATCCATCCCAAAGCATAATGCAGAGTATACAGTTTATATAAATATAAGTGTATATACTTGTTTTGTAATGAAAAGGAAGAAAAAACAAAGGGATCAAAGAGAGTGGCTTGTTAAGCTTTATCCTAAAAACGAACCCCCAAGACAGTACTGAACGCAAACTTTATATTTACACAGAGAAACAGATGACTTCCTGAACATTAGCACATGTACTGTGGAATGTGGATTTTAACGTGATACAGTTGCAAAAAGGATAGGCCATTTTAAGTCTACACAGGAGACCTTCTGGCTCATGGTCTGGAGGCAAAGTAATGCATGTGAGGTTTAAAAAGATTCAGATTCAGCTCTTCCGTTCTCCCCCACCTCTGGTGGCTGTTGGTTTCCTAGGAAGCAGAAATAACAAGCTTGTGTGTGCTGCTACAAAACTGAGGGATTTCAAGGATTAAGTCATGCATTTCTGAATCCAACTCCCAAGACTATATCTAAAAAACTTAGCAACACCCTTTGCTTCAGAGATGGATTCAAGGTGCAAAATTTGTATTTGAGCCGTTTCCAAAAAGCACATCTGAGGTATTGACTGCTTTGGGCCCGATTTCAGTCAGCTCCTCCACTGGCACATGAGCACCTCTGAACAGTGCACCTTTATTCTGGCAAATAATGTGTAGGCAAGTATATTCTTCAGCACAACTGAGTATTTTCTGACAGAAAATGGCAGATTTCATCATAGATTTTTGTACAACCTCATGACACTTACAACCTCAGGACTTTTTTTTTTTGTCCTGAGTCAGTCAGTCGAAAAGCCAGAGACGTTTTCCAAACCATGGCCAAATATCCTTCCCATGGGGGAAGGGGGGAGGGGGGGGAAGAAAAAAATAAAAGGAGTTTCTCATCACTTGCTGGGGTGAATTACAAGAATTCTGTGACTAGAGAGAGGAATATCTCTCTGAACAAGACCCACTTTCTCCATTCTGGAGGAACAAAGACATGCAAGAGCATATTTCTTTGTGCTGCTGCCAAGTAGTGGAAATTTATCATCATAATTAAAGAAACAAATTGCCAAAACAAATATTATTTGCAGATGGATTCCTCCGTCTTCTGTGAAAATTCTGTTTACATTTCAAATGAGTAGAAAAAATAAGATTATAGATTTGAAAAAGCCAACTATTAGGAGAGATGGTGAAGCTCTGAACTTTCTCCTGCAAAACACACCAGAAAGACTTCCTAATATCTCAGCATGTTGACATTATTTAAGTTCCTATCTTACTGAAGTAGAGCCAAAGCTGAATCCCTAGCCTCCAGAAAATAAACTATTGTTTAATAACGTGATGTGTAAATGTAACCAGGAAATGTCACAAAATAAATTTGAGCTAAATTAAAGAAAACTGACTTCCTTATGTCAGATGCCTCTAATTTTGGCGGGTTGGGATAACAAAAGAAAGCACTTAGAAATGAAAATGCCTGTTTAGCAACAGAGCTATAAAGAAGTAGCACATTCCAAATCTGTAACAGACTCTAACAACATATGACCTGGGTCCTCTGGCTGCACTGTAGACAGTACTCTCAGTGCAGAGAGAGGGCAGAAAGCACATCATTTCTATTTCCAATGGGACTGTGGCTCAGGAATACAGGTTCAGGAGGGCTACGCACCCGACAACGCTAAAGCCTGCGTTCAGCCCTGCTGTACTGTGCCAGATACTCTTGCCTGGTAAAATACAACAGATTAATATATGGGGAAAACAGAAGCATTTAATATGAGGGAAGGGTAATTCAGGGTCAGAGCAAAACATGAAAGACAGACTGCCGTCTTTTTCTCTGTGATAACCAAACTTCTCCTCTTCCCCACTTAGTTCCTTAAGTTCCTGACACACCCTGTCCCTGTTCAGCACCCTGTCCAGCAGACCCTGTTCTGTGGGCTGGGTGCCCCAGTGCAGGGTCACCAGGGCTCTCAGCAGTGCTGCCTGGCACAAGGGGCAGGATTTGCCAGTGTCCACCTGAGCCCATCCCCTCTCACCAATGAGCTCCCCCCACCTGAGCAGATGCCAGTTGAAGTAATGAAACAATTATCTTTGCGCCTGGCTGAGTCCTTAAGATCTAGCTAAGAGATCCACTGCCAAACACAAAAATATGCCAAATGGTGGCCAAGAGATTATATATAAAATTTTGCCAAGTCTTGTGGGTAGAGCTAATTTTTTTTTGCCCAATTCTCTCTGGATAGGATAAAGAGGTCTACTCATGTCCCAACCTAACTTCAGTCACTACTCTGGACTGGGGCTTTGTTTCTTTATAGCACCAGACACTTCTCTGATTGCCCCTGTAAGCAAGCCACGCTTAGAAATATATTCTGAGTGGGGGTGGAAAAAAACCCCGTAAATCTGTCAAGTGAAAAGATAACTGGGAACTAAAAGAAAATACGTATCCATTGAAAGGAACCAGGGTAAAAGAAGATCTCTCAGCCAAGCTTTGCCCCTCTGGAGATTTAAAGAATGTGCTGTTTGTGTTATTTAGTACATTCCAATTGCCAATTTTCTAAAGAATAATGCGATTTCAAGCCGTTTCCCCACTCACTGCTTTCCTCTAATCTCTTTTTCTGAGCCTCCATTCTTAATCCCTCTCTGGGAGCACAGAGGTGATGCTGAATGCTAATGAGATAGTACCTACTGCAGCTCTGGACCAGCAGGACCTAATTCTGTCCCTTCAGGAGCCGCCAGTGACAGGTACTTCATCAGGCACTACAGATCCTGGCTGTGCTGCTGCTGCTGGTGGTGACTCTGTCAGTGGCCAGTCTGCATCCCCCCAGCTCCTCAAATGTGGGGCTTCTGCCTCAGTTCCTTAGGCATAGCCATACACACGATGAGGAAGATGCAAACAGTAGAATGCCAACAGCAGATGAGAGAATAGTCTTTCCAGCAGATTACTCTAAGGTAGCATCAGCTTCCCCTTACAAACAGCTCAAATACAAGCAGATGCTTCGCTTTCCCATAGCGCCCTCCATCTGGTAGGGGACTTAAAGAGAAGTTTTCACAACAGCCTTCAAGAAAGGAAATATCACCACCTTCACGCAGATGAAGAAAACAAGGGGCAAAAAACAACGTCTGCAGGATCATACAGAACAGAACAAAGACAAAAGAAAAACACCCAGAGTACGCTTGCTCAGCACTGGAGGAGTTCTTGGAAGCATGCGATAGTTCCACATAACATGATCACAGAGCATCACATGGGGTAAAGGAGGGGATGGGAAAGTCTCACTGCTTCCCACAGAAAACCCCACAGTCATAAGCCTGGGGAAGGAGTTTTCCCAGAAGACTTCTTCCCACATCACTTATTTGAGAGGGTGGGACATCAAACCTCAAAATATGCAGCTTGACCTGACATACTTGTTTCCGCACAGTGAGCCTCAGACAGAAAAGGCAGCTGCCTGCTAAAGGCAGCCTGTTACTGCCATGCAATTCCAGAAGTTATTTGGAGGGTTTTCTTAGCCAACTATCTCCATACCCATCTTCCAGTGTCTCGCTGCGGGAGGAGAACGGGGCAAGGAAACCTTCCAAAGGCAGAACAAACCCCTAAGGTCCAACCAGTGGAAGACATTGCACGTCCCACGTGGTTTCTCCTCTGTGGGAAGAGAGGAATGCAGCCCGCTTTGTGCCCTGAAAGTTGAGCCCTCAGGGCCATGTCATCTCTAGTGTTTATCCTGTATTTCACACTACCTGACATCCCTCCCAGTAGATAGATCACTGACCCTCTGTGCCTCAGTTTACTCCTTGTCACCTTAACAAGCTACTATGAAGCAATGCAAGAATGCAAATGGGAGAGCCCATTCAGAATTAAAAAGCATTACTAATTTTCCTGAACTTTCAAGAAAGTTTTGCAGTTACCCTAGGTAGGTCACAAAATGCCTGTTTCTCAAGGCAATTGAGCAATGATACCAGTAAATGTTATGCCACTATGTACTACATCAACATAACCCTTCATAGCTCATAGGTCTTCAAGTCAAGAGGACTGCAGCACCCTAGTGAAACACGAGAGAGAAAGAGGTAGAGACGTCAAACAAATCCAGCTTATTCTAAAAAATAACTGCTCTCATCTTGTAATGATGTAAAGTTTCTAGAGCCACTTGTTTTTTGGCTCCCAATAAGAGCCAGAAACTTTGAGAAAGAAGGGAGCCTTGACATGAATGAATGATTTTTAAAAGCCCAGCCAAGTGCTTAAGAGAAGGTGGCAACTCTAGCCTCCAGAGAAATAACCTTCAAATCACAATTTGAGAAACAATATCAAAAACTATCAGAGAAGCAAGTGATCTCGCTGACTGCGGTGTTTTCATTCCCTTCTCAGCAGTGTGACCTCATCACAGCCGCACTTGCACAGAATCCTATTACTGCTGCCTCAGCTGCAGAGCTGCGAGACAAAGGAAGGTTACAGACATCACTCCCCTCTCTGCCTCGCTAATCAATATTTTTTATCTAATTTCTTTGCTTTAAGATACAGGAAAACAAGGTGCTGCATTTGAAATGGAGGGCTGGGAATAACTGAGCTTTGTGGGAATCAATACAAAATAGAATAGCTGACAATGTCATCCTGTCTGAAACACTATGAAGACAGATCTGAAGTTCCCCTAATTATCTAGATGCTTGTATTTTTAAACATCAACTTAGCGTCTGCAGAAAAACTGATTTTATTTAATAGTCAATGTGGTTTTAGAACTTTTTGTGCTTTTTGTTAGTCTGCTCAATTTCCTTATATTTCTAGTTTGGATGGAAGTCTCCCTTTTGGTGTCAATCCAGGAGTCAGCATGAAACAGCTCTGCTACCTCACTGCATTTAGGTAGTTACTTACACACAGCAGCATCCCAGGCTGAACCTTGGCTAGCAGGGATCCACACAGCCTAGCTGATGGACAGCAGTTATTGCAGGGGAAGTACTTCTTTTACATTCCTCTAAACACTTGGTAACTTTTAAAAATCTCACATGATACAGCTTCCTCAAATTAGCTAATAAGAAAAACAAAAGCCCAGCACTACTTAAGCTAGAACCAGCAGGGTTAAGAAATCCCCTACTAGTCCAGAGAAATAGCCCACAGATGCTTAACTCACATGAGTGCAAGAAATCAGAGTTAATAGATGTAAAATCATCTTCGGCTACACTCCATCAAGAAATGCAAGTGTCAATATTAAGCACACTCTACACCTTCCCAAACACTGACAGGCTTCTCTACACTAGAGCACATAGGAGAGGGTAGAAAGGAGGGCAGCTCAGCCCACTCCACTTGCCTTTGAACCACTCTGGAGAGTCTTTCACCAAGGCACCAGCAGAAACCCCCTCCTTTCCCCCATCTCCAGCTCTTGTAGTGTTCCTGTGGGAGGTCGTTAACTCCCTGCAGCTGGTGGGTCTCTGCACTCAGGGCAGGCAGCTGTGTGCTGCATCCTCCCTGCGCCTGAGGGGCAACGAACACCTTCCCACAGCCCCTTAGCCAAACCAACCTGTACTTCTGCATGTCCCCTCTATTGTCCACTGTGTGACATCCCAGTTACAAACACGGCAGAAGAAGGGACGTTGGAGTAGAACCCATCCTCCAGTCACTGCTCAGCAAAACCCATCTTTGACTTCCAAGTAGGGGGCTTCAAGGTCAAAAAGACAGAAACTTCCCAAGTGCCTGCAGTTTCCTGCTGAATGCGTGACAGTCTCTGAGGCCAAGCAGCAAAGCACCTATACCACCCATGAGCTACTCTGGGATTCTAAGCTGAGCCATTCCTTTACTTGCTTTCCCTAAAGTTCAGCATGAGCTGCCATACTGCAGTCCAATCAGTGCTTTCTGTTGAAAACAAGGGCAAGAGCCCCCTTCATAGAATCGCTTCGCTGTTAGCTTGGTCAGGATGTGGATCCAGCTTCCTTCTTTGCTTGGAGGGATTCAAACCCACTTCCCTGAACATCTCCCCCACTCTGAGGTGAGGATCCTCTCCCCTGTGCTGTTGCAGCAAATGAACTATTCCCAGATTCCTCCTCGCACTAAAGAGGATAGCACTAGTCCTGATTCATTGTAAGGGGGTGACTAGAGCACATACCTTTAACAGAGTGCTACAGAGAGCTAATCCCACAGGGACAGAAATATGGAGCGCTGAGCGAGGGGCTGGGGGGGATCTACGACTGAGGCAGAGCCTTCTCCTTCCCAGGGGCTGCTTCAAGCTCCTTCGGCCTCCATCCAGCTCTCACCCAACCTTGGGTCCTGCCAAAGGACTCAGTGTCTGGGCATCCACATCACACTCCACTCTTGGTCTGAGCTGGACTTAGCATTCCTTCCAGCTCGCACTGCTGTGGGAATAGCATTATCTGAGGTTACGTCTGAAGAAATTGTGAAATCAAGTGAATGCAAAATTTCTTCTGCTGCAGAAAGTAGTTCTTGCATATGAACTGTAACTGCTTCGCAGCTGAAGCTCCTCAGCTACAGTAAAACATTTTTTTTCAGTAAAACATAAGATTTAGGTTTTGTATAATTATGTGTAATTAATATGGCTAGCATACAGCATCTATAACCTCCCAAAAATGCAGTGCAAGCACCAGCTACTCTGTGACGCCACTTCACTTCAGCTTGAAATCTTCTTTTGGAATACTGTGAGTTTGGTCTAGAAGGGGTTGTTTTAATTTAAGAATTTAGCTACCACAATTTCTAAAACTCACTCAGAATTATGGACTTGCTGCGGTTTAATGGATAAGCCATTTTTCTCCGGAATAACTTTGGTATACCTACCACTAGCCAGTTTTTTTAACAAAAGTGTAATTTTAATGTAATGGGAAATCTCTCACTTGTTAAACAGTAGTAATTTATCTCATTCTTACTTTCTTTGTGGACCACAGAATTGCTTGCAAGGTTGCACGCTGGATGCTGTAAAGAGCAGACAGGTAACACTGTGTAAAGACCCGTAAATACTTCACAGGAGGGTGTCAGGAGGATGGGGCCAGGCTTTTTCCAGAGGTGCCCATTGAGAGGATAAGAGGGAATGGGCACAAAATGGACCATAAGAAGTTCCATCTAAACATGAGGAGGAACTGCCCTGGCAGGGGCTGCCCAGAGAGGTGGTGGAGTCTCCCTCTCTGGAGACATTCAAACCCTGCCTGGACACGTTCCTGTGGGACCTGCTCTGGGTGGGACCTGCTCTGACAGGGGGTGGGACTGGGGGATCTCCAGAGGTGCCTTCCAACCCCAGAGCATTCTGGGATCCTGTAACCACTACCTAGTCCAAGTCTGAGCTGCCGTAAAGGCAAGACCCGCTTTATAACAGCCCTTTGTGGAGTTGCGTGGCTGATGTTTTAATGCCAACCTGGTAGGAAGACTGGCACTTACTGTGGAAAACTACCAACGAAGCAGTTCTTATTTTCTAGACACACAGTAAATTCAATTTAAATTTGAAAAACTTTCAGATTCAAAAAAGGAAGACATTTCTCATAATGTCAAAACACTTCATGTTGACATTTTTTATCTAAAATGTTTGTTTCAGAAATGCCAAAAAGTTTCATTTTGACATTTTCCCAATTGAACACTTTTTTCGTATTGGCATTTGTCATGTACAATTCAGGTAATGTACAAAAAACAGCCCTTCTTTAAGACAAGTGACATAGCTCAAAAAATTAAGTGAAATATTTCAGTTCAGGTCAAATAAAATATTTCTAATTGATCAAATGCAATTTTAATGTTTACCTGAAAATACCACTTTTGTTTGAACTCACACCAGTTTTTCTCTAGTTTTTTTATTTGTAAAACAAAAGAGAAATTTTGTCTAAATTTATAGACATCACAATGATGTTTAAGAGTTTTCCTTTGCTTTTCGTGAATCTGATGGTCAGGTTCATATGTGGGTTCCTGCATCTTAATAAATCATTGCCAATCTGAAAGATTTTCGCCCACCCCAAGCATGAGATAAAACATGTAACTTGAGCTTCTTTAGCTAATGTTAAGGCTAATGGGTTTTATTTTGTGTTTGCTATGGCCTAAAATTTTTGTTGAAGATCATTCACCAGCAGAGGGTTCGACTCACACAGGTATCTGTGACGTGGTCTTGGCTGGGGAACAGCCATGATTTTATATTTATGAAGGTACATTAAAATTTAGGAAAGGATCTTAAATCTTTTTTCCTGAAGTAACATCAGCCAAACAAAAGGGGAAGGTAGAGATCTGGAGATGGATTAGATCAATTAGTAGATGAGCTGAAACAATGCACTGTGTCCTCCCTCAATACTGAGATCCTGCCGCTACCGCCAGCTCAAGACCGGTCCCAGGCTTCCTCTCTCTCTGCTTTGTTTTATAACAGGGTGTGCTATGAGCAGGCTGAAGCAGTCTGCCAGCTGTTGGTCAGTATGATGGAGATATTGCCCTCTTCGGAAAGCAGACCAAGAAGCAGACACCTAGTCTTTAAATGGGGGGGAGAGGGGTGGAGCGAGAGGGCAAGCAGCCAGGAAATAGGTCAGTCATCTTCAGTCATCTTGAATTGCCAGAGAAATATTACAGTAACCTACAAAATATATTTTTATAGGTGTCTAGGTGGAAAAAGAAGCGAAGGGTGAAATTTGACCTGATCCAGGGATTTGTCAGCATCAAAGAAGAAGGTCCTACCTTTTCCTCCCCTCTCCGCACTCCTACTGCTTACTTTCCACCTGGTCTATCTCCTACTGATGGATCAGCTCAGCTCCAGATAAAGAAAAAAATCATTGACATTAATGATGTCACTGTTTCATATGGTATCTCAAAAGAAAACGGGGAAAACATAGTCTAGGTCTACAAAATTAATTAAAAACTGGTCATGAAATCTCCTGTAGGTAGTGACATTCACAGGAATGATATAATAAGTGGGGTGCAGTCCTTCATCTGGTACTAGTCAATATTTCGCTTAATTTTGCTGATGAGAATACACGCAAAAAAAAGTTGCAAGCACACTGGACAAAGACATTCAGTATGGCACTTCCAGAAGACTGTGGATGCTAGAAGAGAATCTGGAGCAGTGCTATAAAAGGACCAGAAATTTAGGATCATGGGCAAATCTTGACAGCTTGCTTAGGGTAGAGAGGAAGAGGTGGGAGGAAGACACTAAAGCAAACTACACAAAGGTAGATTACTAGAAGATAAGCTGTTCCTCATGTCCATGTTTAGCAAGGCAAGAAGTAAATTGCGGCAAGGAATGTGTCACGTGAATGCAAACTATTATAAATTAATTATCATTACTTATTTATTAGTACTATAGAGTGTGTCTGCCAACATTCTGCTAAACATTTCCAGGCTGTGGGTACTTATGGTTAGTTACCACTCATAAAGTTTTCCCCAGAGACCAGTTCTGGACACCAGCCAGCTGGTGTAGTCTTTCTCTAATTTAACGGTCGTCCCACTAGCACAGACCTATGAGGGAAGACATTCTACATGTGTAACGTTGGACTAGTAGTTTTATGTCCCTTTGACTGTTTATTTACTGAAGGAGAAGAAGAGACATGGCAGTAGAACTCTTCAGTAGTGCATTTATATTGTTCAGGTGTAACTTGGCCAAGAGAAGCAGCACAATGTGGCTCAGGGTCTGGGCTCCGCTGTGGCAGTAGAGCAGTGGGTGAGCGTCCCAGCTGCAACTTCATTGATCACGGCTAACAGATATTCATTATAATTAATGGGGAATCTCAAAAGAGTTAAGTTTTATTTTTCCAAAGAATGCTAGTTTAAAAAAAACCAATCAGTGCCACTTCTAGAAGAAGCAGAGGAACAGAGAAGTAACAAATCCTTGGGCCTGAGCAGAAATGGAGTCTGGGGACACAGAAATGTCAGAAATATGCTTAAGTCTCAGCCCAGTTTCATTAGCAGTTCTGAGCCTTGGGGGAAAAGAACAAACATACAGCAAAATCCAGGAGTTGCATTAACATTTTAACAAACTATATAATTAACTTGTGGCATACTTTGACTCAGGAAGTCAAGGGGTTAAAGCCTATGAGTGCAACACAGAACTAGTTGTATGTGCACAAAGATTAGTGAGGATCATTCCCAACGCTGATTACTTGCACCTTTCATGTCCAATCTCTTTTCTGTGGAAAGGCAGAATCCAGCTGGAATGACACATTAATGTTTAATGACTGTTTCCCTTTAAATAAAACTTAAGAATTAAAAAAGGATTGTTACAAGTTTCTACATGAAACAGTCCCCCTTTTCAGTTTGAGTTCAGTTTTGTTTCAAAGTTTTTAAATATTGGTTTAAAGCGCACTTTTTACAAAGCTCCAAGTTGAACGTCAAAATGACACGCACCAGAGAGCTGAAAGCTTAAACAATTTCATGTAAGTGCAAATTTGAAAAACATTTTCAGAACATACAGAATTTCATTTCATTCATTTCCCATTCAAGTATCGCCAGGAAACCAAAACCGTCAGATTTCTACCATCTCTAAAAATATCAGAGAAGCCTCTGTGGTTGTGATTCATGAAGGCCACATCCACATAACTGTGGGCAGGACTCGTCTCACCTAGTCTGAGGCATCTACAGTGTTGAAATCTCTCTCTGAGCCTGTCATCGCAACTTCCTTTAATGGCAGTGATGAGAAGCTTGTGTGATCCAACATTATTTTATGATAGACATCTAAAATTGGTCAGATACATCCTATTTCTCTCCACTGACAGTAAAGGGAATCTTTATCAGATATGGAACTTCTGCTTTGGTGATGTCTTATGCTAAGCATTTATGTTTCTACGTAACTGAAGTAGTTTTAACATTAGGAGCCAGTCTCAAAAGTTATCACACAGCATCTGCTAAAACAAGCACAGGAAGACAATGTCTACAAAAGGTGTAATTCATTGCAGAATGGATTATCTTCACCTACCAAATGTGACCTGTAGGATGCTCTTCAGGACACTTGCAAGGCCATCTGCCTTCTCTGCTCATGTCTGCTTTTTATTTGTTGCTCAAGGAGGAGATATGTAGGTGTTTTGCTTTTGTAGGCCCAAGGACTTCAGCACAGAAATAAGATCAGCCCTGAAAGATAGGAAATGTGTGAAAAATCATAATGATGTTCTCAGGGTTGTTGAATTAACTTCCTGTTGCTATCCCTGACAGTGATTTATCCTGGTTGTTTAAATTCTGCTGGTAAACATGACCCAGTGAGGTCAGCGAAGCTCTCATTGTGCCAGGACACAATTTTCCGAAGCCAAGCACTTTCTCTCAGTCCTCTGTTGACCATGTTTCTAGTAACATGTTCAAGGAAAAAAATCCTTTCCACTTAGACAAATATGTGCAGGTCACTTATTGTTTCACCATACTTTTCTGTTGTAACTGTTGAAGTTCCTTAAACATCACAATTGGAAGAAATCAACTAGTGCGTGTGAAGAAGTATCTCCACTTCCCCCACCGGAATGCAGCTCTGCTTCCACTCTTCCACCTCAACCTCATTTACTTGAACCGAGTGTAAATGTCACGACTTTCCAATCAAGAACTCTCCTATGAATTTAGCAGTCGGTACCATGAAATACGTGATGCTAGTACTTAGGATGTATGCACACAACATTTCAGAATTAAATGAAGATAAATTCTTTTCTTTCTTTTCATCCGACGGATGGTATTGGATAAAGCAAAAGGAAGGAACAGCCGTAGTGAACTGTGATACAAAAACCTCCCATGAGGCTGTAATGAGGAGAAGACGAGCATCAACGGTGGAGTGGTAAAAGGCACAGGTGAGCAGTGGAGCAGGCAGTGGTTCCATGCACCACCACAGACCACAAACGTGGTTGACCCACTACAGACACGAGCAGGCCGACAGGGAGCCATGTCAGACCCAGCTCCTCCTGTAAAACAGCCAATCCACCCCTGTAATGTGGAGTCAATTACCTGACGCCTAAACTCTGTCATCAACAAAACAACAGCAACAACAAAAAGTTAAAACATCCCTCTACAGCCTTGTGATGGTTTTATCATCCACAATGTCAGAGAAGCCACTGACAGAAATACTAGCTACTTAGGTATTGATGTGATAAAGGGAATAATCAAATCTGAGGGCTCGGTCAAAAATTGAGTCCTGTGACAAAGTCATAGAGCAAAATGGCAAAAGTGCTCCAAAACCCCCTTATGTACTGGCAGCATTCTCTGCTGAAGTACTCATCTTCAGTTCAGGTCAAACAGATAATCCAGGCTTCAGAGACCGGGATGCATTAGTCCAGTTCTGGTTCCCTGGGAGCTATCAGTGCCATGAGAAAATAAACTCCTACCTCACAGAGCAATTCTGGGACACTCCCTTGTAGTCCTGAGCAAGGCAGTCAGATTGTGTCCCTCTGTGACTGTGACTCTCCTTGTTCATGGAATGCCTGCACAGTCCCACTAAGCACAAGAACAGAGGCTGGACACCCTTGCCCTGGCTCAGCTCCAGCAGTGCCCTTTCCCGTAGGATGTTACTGCTGTGGAAGAATCCAGCTCTGGCAAGACAAGCTGTTTGCCCTTTCTGCCACCTGGCTATTCCGTTCATGGATCAGGGCAGGAGCTGACTCAGTGAGGATGTCCAAGAGGACACAGGGTGGAAGGAAGGGGGTGGAAATCCTTGGCACAAGGAGAAAGTCCACTTGTGGCGATGAGAACTGGACCTCCAAGCCTTGGTATATCCAAGGTCAAAAGAGAGGGACAAGCTGCCCCCTACCCTGAACTTTTAGAGCTAGAATCCAGGAGGGATCATTCTCTCTGGTGAATTATGAATGGTGTTTGGCCATTGTTATAGAGCAGGAGCGAGCCTAATCCACAGAATCCTTCAGCCAAATCTGCCAGCAGTCACAGCACGTGAATTTGCATTGATGCTTAGTTGCCTGGGATTTTTTTAATGGAAAGCATAATCAGCTCACTATATATTCTCATTGTGCAACCATCTATCCATCATCTAGAATATGCACAGCTATAAAAGCACAAACCAGATCATCATTGTTATTTTTTGAGAAAACATACTTTTGTGCAAGTGCAAGCTTTTGTTTCCTTCAGTTGTACTGGGTTTTAGTTATTCTGAAATCAGACTTTATAAAAACCTTCTGCAGAAGCAGATAAAATGAAGGCTCTCTCTGTGTAGGAGTGATTAGTAGTCTGTAGTGTTGCAGTGCATTTTCAAACTGATTTTTTGTGTGTTTTTCCCTCATCAGAATAGTACACTTGTGGGCTCTACATATCTTAAAATAGACTGAAGATAAAAATCTACACTTGGGGCCATTAATTATCTAACTTTTCTGCAACTTTTGAAGAAGGATTATTCATTTTAGGAAATAAAAATGTGGGCAACGACACTTCTGGGGCCAAAAGCAAACACAGTGTTAGAAAGGAAGGTTCAAAGTACTTGGCTCGTATGCACTCATTACAGGTGCAGAAGTCCTCAGGAATGTAAACATTGTATGGTTTTATCGTTTCTGTAATACATTTCTGGAAAACAGATATTTCCTAATTATCTAAAATTAGCATACTGACAAGGACACAGCCCTGCCGGCAGATTCGGCTCCCTCAGGAATGCAGCACCCACTGCATCCTCCCGGCGGCCTGGGGGAGCCGAGATTGCTTAGTGTGCTGGAGAACAAGGATGTAATTGCCTGCCTGTAAAATATCCACAAATGCCCACAATATGGGGTTGTGGCAAAGCCTGGTCTCATACACATCACTGGGCTGTTCTAGTGAGAAAGAGCATCAAGACCTGAGCGAATACCTCAAACAGAAACAACTCAAAGCAAGTGCACAAGCCGATGAATGGGATGCTCGAGTTGGTGCCAAATGGCAGGGAAATAAATCTGAAAAGAAAAAAACCCACAAAGCCAAAAAACATTGTAATGACTTCACTAGATTTTGAATTGGAGCCCTCTAAAACAAAAAATCAGGATTTTTTTCTCTTCTCCCCGTGTATTTCATTGTATGATAGAAAAGATTTATCTTTTAATTCTTGCCCTTGAACAGTGACTTTCCTGCCTGTTGTCCTTATGGATATTACAGACATAAGTAACTGCCTTTAACACCAGTATCACTGCATTGACTTCAGCAATATTAGGAATAGGCTTAGTGATAGGCACTTGCCTAATTACCAAGTAGAAAAGAGACCTTAAATAGCTCCCCAGTAGCTGCTTTAGGTTAACTACAAATGTAATTTGCCTTGTGGGAACCTTTGTCTCACTTCCATGACCGAGGGCAAACCATAATGCAGTATCGGACAGATAATGCACTTAAATACATTTTTTTAAACAATATTTTATTGATTTAACTGAAAATATCAAGTCTGTGGATCCGCTCTCTGTAATGCCAGCCAATAACCGCGTTAAAGCAAAAAAGGGGGGAGGGAAACACCAACATTTGTCTCTAAAATTTTAACCCTTTCAAGTTTTTCTTCCTTTAAAAAGCTCCTTTGTCTCAGAAGCCTGTATAAAACACAGCCATAAGCATTCCATTGGCAGAGCAACTGGAAACACAGCTAGAGAAGAACAGCAAAACAGGGACAGCCCGATCTCTGTCACAGCTTACTACGTTACAGCATGTCTGGATTTTTTCTCTGTTCATGCCAGCACTTCTTTGATAATTACTTTATCTGAAACCGATAAGATATTATGAATTTGATTATGGCATCACTCCATGTGATTTGACAGGGCCTCAAGCGCATCGGTAAATTGCTGTGTGAGCAGTTCCATCATTATTACACAGCATGGCTCACAACTAAGGGCTAACCTGGAATAAATACAGAATTTTAAAAAATGGTAATGGTTACTCTTAGCCTTCAAAGACAGTAACTCCTTTAAAGTTGGAGTGTCTTCTCATTACTTGCATTGTTATTCAGTTAAACATTAATAATTGCTGGCCTGTGTGTTACTTGCAAGTTCAAAGCAACCCCAGAGCTCAGCTCTACAATGCTGAAATGTCATTTTTTACCATCGTTTTAGAATTTAGTCAGTATTTAAACAGTATGGGACTGACAGGGAGAACGGTTGATGGCAGTTGCTTTGAGACTGATCATATAATTTTCAAGCTGCATTTTATGACTGCAGTATTTTACACAGAACAGTACAGTAACTGTAATTTTAACAAGAGGAGCATTTTACAGGGTTTTTTTCCTATGCACTAGTCTGGAATTCTACACACTTAATAGTCTCTTAGTTTAAAGACTTCAGTCTTGGTACAAAGAAAACCAATATACACTACTATTCAGAGTAGGTCAACTGAAGAGCAAGCATATACATCACTTCATTGTAACTGTAAGTTCAGAAAACCAATTATGTAGTATTATTATGCCTTAAAATACAGGAATATAGTCAGAGAGAAGTCTAAGGAATTCTGAAGTGGGACCATTAAATTTCCTTCTGACGCCTTAGAGACACTAGAAGCACAAGGCAGGGAGATTTGTGGAAGACCTTACGTGTTAAACTAAAGACATCCCACTGGGAGAGGGAAAGCTCTTTGTGGATACAGTTAGTTAGTTCTGTCCTGTAAGCATGCAGTAATCTACCTGAAAAGAAATGGTTTCTAGCCCTTTGGCTAGCATGTGGCCACCAGAAGAGCCGGGCTCTTATCAGCTGCATCTGGAGGAAAAGCCACTTCCAGTAGACAAAGAAGAATGTAGCAGGAGCAGAAAGGGGAGGAAGAAATTTAAGCAAGACTAAAATAATTACATTTTTTAAAAATTATCTTTATAATACAATTACTGACTGATCGTTCTTCAGCTAACTATGATCAGTCCAAGTGGTGGCAGGAATCCAAGGTCGCGCCTGACCAAAGCTGGGGGACACGTTTGGGAGCAGAGGAACTGCAGCTACATCAGTGGGAAGAAGATGTATAATCCAAAGGCTAAATCCTTCTTTAACTGGCAAATAATGTCCTTATTTTACTTGATTAAACACAAAGTAAAAGTCTCCCAAGGTGTCTTGAAAGGTGCTCAAACACGGTCATATAGTGTTCTACCTCAGATGGACCTGGTTGGTTGGGAAAAGGTTTAGAAGCAAAGCAAAGTAGGAGAGTAAGGGAACATCCCTACCAAAGTAGGTACACACAACAGAAGAGAACTGCAGGGCAACCACGAGCACATACATGGTCATCTGTGTGTGAACACGTGTGTGAGTGTATGTCTTTCACTTCTCAGGACCTAAACCTAGTTAATTTTCCTGCAGAAGTCCCCCACAACCGACCCAGCTGTAAAGCAGGTGACAAGCGGTACCAGGTCTCAGTCCGTTTCTGTTTCCCGAGGCTCAGAGCTCACGAAGCAAGTCAGAGGTGTTGTTGCAGCCCCCATGCAGGGGCTGGCTCTACAAAGCGTTTCTCCTAGAAATCGCTCATCTCGACCGCTCTCATCGGTCGCCTCCTGCGAGTGCTGCTGTGTGCCAGGCTTCCCCACCTCGGGCCAGGCTGCCCGCAGCACCGCACTCACTTGCCTCCTCCCAGGTGACATGGGGTGCGCGAAGCCGGAGCAAAGAGGGGCCCCTGCTCGGATGTGCTCGCTACAATCCAATCAAAGCGTTGAGACAGTATTTTATAATTAAGAATTATGGTTTTGAAAGCCAAGCTGCTAGTGTTGCCAAGCTCGACCAAAGTCTTTGAAAAGAACTCTGTCAAAATGCGTTTCTAAGAAGAAATTCTGTTATAAATTACTTTTACAGAATGTTCCAATGTTAAATGAATATTTAGGTTGCAGTTCATGAAAACCTCCCTCTTTTGAAAAAAATGTTTTCATTTTTTAGATTTCTCTTTGTCAGCATTTCTAACAGTAAAAATGACAAACCTTCATGGGTAGGTGCCATTGGAGACAGCTGTATTTTATTATTGAATACTTCTGGTGCTTAGTTTGGCACCAGTCCTGTTTATATTGCTAGTAAGATTTCATGCAACCCTTTGCAAGGTCTTGTGTTTAAACTTAAATGTCTGATATGGTTTGTAATTGATTCCACCCAGTTTCCTCCCTTCTCTTTCTCAGTCCAGTTTGTAAAAAGAGAATTTATCACTGTGTTGGGAACAGAAACCTTCCAGTGCTGCAAATTCAAAGACAAAAATTCCATAGCAAAATACTAGAAACCTCTGGTTCTAGTATGATTCTCTTCTACTGCTAGGAGAATGTATTAATCTCTGCTGTTCCTGCCCTTGGATTCTTTTTTTTTCTGTGTTTTGATTAATTGGCTTTGCTCAGGGTTAAATCAAACCATCCCACATGCTTTCCATCTTAGATCAAAACTCTAGCTGTTGGCTCTACCTCCCAGCTCTTTATTTTTCTGTGTGTCTGTGCCATACCCTCTATGCACACTATGGATACACCGGGCCCCTCACTGCCTGCTCGCAAGAGAGTCGGGGTATAGCAAAAAGTAGCTTCACAACACCAGCCCTTAAACAGGAAGATGGATTTGCTTTGGTGCATTTCTGCAGAACACTGGAAGGGTGAACTCCGCTTCTGCCAGGGCTCACATTGCAGGAATGTGAAGTCACTGAGATCAGAGGATTTGTCTGAGATGAGTGAACTTCAGAAGGCAGCTGAGGAAAAGGGGTTTTTAAAGCCCATCCACTAGAGCTCCATAATGATAAACACAGCAGATTCGTCTGCCTTGGTGTGGTCTATGCAGAGCCAAATATAAAGCAAGAATAAAATACCCACTGTCCAATTTGGCATGTAATGAGCAACTCCGAATGGAAGTCACTGAACTGCAGCTGGCCTCGGGAATCGCCTGGCATTGTCCAGACCACTGCAATAGCCAGTCTGATCACACCTTTTCTGTCACTGCCTTGTCGTGAGCAGATACTAGTGGCCTGAGATGCCAGTACAGTCAGCATTACAATGTCTGTCTTTGGCTGGGGTCGTTAGGGTCACTGCAGTATGAGAACTGAGCATGTACCCTGTTTGCAGGATTCTGATCTTATCAGATCATGCACAGAGTTTCACAATATTTAAAATTGGGGTTTGCTTTTGCCTTGTTTTATATCAGAACAGCTTCCATACCTTCAAAACTCATTCTCTACGTGCTGCTGATAAATAATAGGCAGAAAGATAAAACAGATTATTCACAATCAACTCAGGTTCCCATGTTACTCTGTATTCTGTGGTGGGCCCCTGTTAAAACTGTAAACATACTCCCTTACCTCATTACTTTAAATTTTGGTACAGTGAACTGCATGTGCCGCTTATCTTACCGTAAGAAATTTCTCTACAGCCATAGCTGCAATGACAGTGTCTTTCTGTAGAGGAAGGAAAACTATACGGGGCTTTAAAAGTCAGTGTTTATCTCCCACCCATCATAAAAATACGTCCAGAAACTTCCTGCAGCCACAAAACTATGAAGATAGTTGCACAGGGTATGACTGTCCTCCAAGGGAAATGAAAGAATGCTATATAGATTTTGATATGGAATGAAGGCTGTAATTGCATGATATGCAGATGACCATTCATCACAGAATTACAACAAATATCATATGCCAGTAACTCAGATGAAGAGCTGTTGTGTCTAGCAAACCCCTCTCAGGAAATCGGCGCCAGAGTCTAACGGGTGCTCTCATTCAGCCTACTGAGTAGGATGAGATGGCAGAAGTGGGTAAGATTCAGCAAGCAGGGGGGCAGGCAGACAGACCTGGATTAATATAAACTGCAGACCCAATTGTGGTTTGAGAGTGCAAAACACAAACTAAAATCTGACCCAGCTTAATCACACTCAAAACCAAGAAGTCTCGTAACTTCTTTTGCCACGTGTTTCCCTTAACTGTTTCTTTCACCTTCTACTGTAGAGCAAGCAGGGGAAGTGGGGCTGTGGCTGGGACCATAACTTATCCTGAAACATTTCTGGAGCTGAAGGTCATGTAGAGTTCCAGAAGACAAGAGTTCCAGAGGAATGTAATTCCGAGTAAGAATTCCTGTGTCCAGCTCCCACTCCCATCCTGATGGGGATGATTAGCTGAAGTCTCCTAATGAATGTAGGTGTTTGTAACACATCAGAGAGAGAAGTGAGAGATGAGGTCACTCAGCCCAGTCTAACACCACTCTGCGGGCAGGCCAACATGTCACATTTGGCATGGGACGCAGGCAGTACAAGGCACTTAACACTAACACAATGAAGGTCTCTGCCACCTGGAAGGTGGACACTTTGCTGTAACGCAGCCTCCCTCAAAGATGCTGGGCAGGATTCAGTGTTCTTCCCTGGTACAATAGCTTCACCTTAGGCCTGGCTAGAAGCAGATAAGCTTTGCAATTATAACGTCTGAGAGTAAGAAAAACCTGTCAATTCTTGACAAGGGGCAGATAAAACAACTATTTTGCTGGACTGGTTTAGGATTTCAGACTCTTGGACTGAGGGTGCACCCTGTAGGTACCTTGGCATGTTACACACTTTGACAAGAGGCAGGTTTATTGATTGAACACTAGTCAGGTAAATAGAATGTGCTGAGAATTGACTCTGGTAAAGAGAGTTTGCTCCAGTGCCAGGCAAGCCCACATGATAATAGGAATCTGCATTAGACTTAGCATCCATTTAAGTTGAACTTTAACTATGATTTAGAATTTTCTATTCAGGGAAAAGCAGCAAGGACTATAAAACTGTAATTGACTGAGACAAATCTGTAACTGACTGTGATCAATTAATTATAAATACCACTGCCATCGGACCAGCCTTTGTTCCCCAGGGCTCAGTATTGGGGCCTTTCCTTTTTAATAACTTCATTGATGATGTAGATAGGGACATAGAAAACACTATTAGTAAGTTTGCAGATGACACCAAGTTGGGTGGGAGTGTTGATCTGCTTGAGGGCAGGGATGCTCTACAGAGGGACTTGAATAGACTGGATAGATGGGCCAATGTTAATGGCATGGGCTTCAATGAGGCCATGGTGTGCCAGGTCCTGCCCTTGGGCCACAACAACCCCATGGATGGCTACAGGCTTGGGGCAGTGTGGCTGGAGAGCTGCCTGGCAGAAAAGGACCTGGGGGTGCTGGTCGACAGGAGGCTGAACATGAGCCAGCAGTGTGCCCAGGTGGCCAAGAAGGCCAAGGGCATCCTGGCTTGCATAAAGAATAGTGTGACCAGCAGAAGTAGGGGATTGTCCCCCTGTGCTCAGCACTGGGGAGGCCGCACCTTGAGTCTGGTGTCCAGTTCTGGGCACCTCAGCACAAGAGAGATATCGAGGTGCTGGAGCGAGTGCAGAGAAGGGACACGAAGCTGGTGAGAGGCCTGGAGAATAAGGCTTATGAGGATGGATTGAGGGAGTTGGGGTTGTTTAGTCTGAGGAAGAGGAGGCTGAGGGGAGACCTCATCCCTCTCTACAACTGCTTGAAAGGGCATTGCAGAGAGGTTGGTGCTGGTCTCTTCTCACGGGCAATGAGCGACAGGACAAGAGGGAATGGCTGCAAGCTGCAGCAGGGTAGGGTTAGGCTGGCCATGAGGAAAAAGTTTTTCCCGGAGAGAGTGGTCAGTCAGTGGAATCAGCTGCCCAGGGAGGGGGTGGAGTCCCCATCCCTGACTGTGTTTCAGAGTAGATTGGATGTGGTGTTGAGGGATCTGGTGTAGGGGAGAACTTGTAGAGTGGGGCTGATGGTTGGACTTGATGATCCCAGGGGTCTCTTCAACCTAAATGATTCTATGATTCTATGAGACAGAAAGTACCAGCTGGAGAAACTCTAGCAGAAATCACAAATTTCCTTCAGAAAGTGCAGGCTTTTTCTTCATCACCCTATTGACTAAATACTATTGGCAGGATCCAAGAGCAGAAAAAGCAAGAGGCATTATTTACTAACAGCCTTCAAAAAAGGCTGGAAGTGTGTGTTGGGGCATCCCACCATACCAAGACTATTTCTTTTAGTTTAAAGTGAGTACAAAATTCTGAAGTTTTTCCTTTGACTTCCACAGGGGCATGATTTTCCCTCATGGAATGGAACTCACGCAGTCTATATCAAACGACTGCAAAAGCAAGGGCACAGACAGCTATTACAAGGTCCAGACTCATGCTCCAGCCCTTAGCCAGAGATCCCACCTCACCTATCAGAGCATCCCATCAATACTATACAGGCACTTTAAGTTCTAGAAATTCAATATGCAAGAGAAAGAAGCCACTGATAAATTATAGTTAAAGAAATGTGTTCTCTTTTCCCAACGGTGTCAAAGGAAATAGGCCACAAAGTTCTAGGGTGAACCCAGGGAGCACTGTAAAGTCTTAAGATGCAGGAATTACAATTAAACCCATGACTTTCAACAGCAGAGGTGAATCTGGCCCCTGGGACTTGGAAGGAAAGAGATCCTTTCTTCTAGAGAGCATGAATCCTCACAAAGTGATCATGCTCATATTTAATGACGAAGCCATAGCTTATCCGTGCACACTAAGTAGAATGCGCTTCAGATCCCCTTTTCCAGATTGTAATGGGCAAAATTTGTAGGATGTTTTTGTGAACTCTAAACAGGCCTCAAGGGCTACTGATGACAAGAGTGGAGCAATGTGATATTTTGGGGTATGAATGGAAGAGCTTTCATAGGCAACCAAACATATTACTTCAAATTATTAGGTCCGGCAGGCTTGTTTTCATTAGGTTTCATTTCAAAATATAAATGAAATAATACCAGATTTCCAATAATAAAGTCGGTATCTGAAGTCCAGGTTGGATCAAGAAGCTGAAGCTTAGAGTTTAGAAGCTCAAAGTAAGTATTAGCATCGAAGGTTAGATCTGATTCCCACTGACATGTCAGCAGGCAGACCTGGATAAGAAAAATACCCAAATGTACTTCAGCCCAGAAACTGAACCACAGACCTGAAAAGTTCAAGCCACCTCTGCTTGTTCTTTCTTTTCTCATTTTCTCACTTTCACCTTTTTTAGCTCTTTTTCATTTGTCAAAACAAAAAAATAAGAAAATAAGGAAAAAAGATATCCATGGCTAAACTGACCTTCCAGATGCTCAGTTCCAATCTCGATCCAGCTTTTGTGAGTAACATTACAGAGTCTTGAAAAATAAGGGTTTTAATGAAAAGGCTTGTGCAATGACACCTTTAAGCCAGCCTCTGGAAAAAAGTTCAGAGTTGCACATTTCAGCAGAAATACATCTGTTGTCACTCTACAAAATGCAAGAGGTGCCACCCTTCAGCCCACTTGTTTGAGAAAGAGAGTGAAAGAAAAAAAGACACATCAACATTAGTATCTCCCAACGGGAATACTCAGTGTCCAAGAATGTAATAGGTCCAGGCCCTTTTTACCCCAAAAAAGGGGGTGGACAGTAGCAGCAAGTTTTCCCTTGGTCTTAAGCGTATAACTTTTAACAATCATTGGAAGAGCACAGCTTCAGAAGCACAAGTTAAAAACTCTCTTTGACTTGCTTCTGGGCTCTAGCAGTTTGAAAAGATTCCCAAATTGTTTGTTTTCATTTAGTTGTTTATCACTGATTTATACAATTCCCCACCAAAATGGTTTCTTATAATTTTCATTCAGGCAAATGTGACAGCGCTCTTCCCCTTTTGTGCCATTTTCCTCACTGCCTCCTATTGCTTCTGAGAGATTTACTGCTCTGCTGACAGAAGTTTTCAAAATCCACAGTACACAGCATGGAAGCTGTAAGGGCTCTTAATTTATTTGGCAAAACCCATTAAGATTTTGTGAGTGTTGTAGATGTTTAACAACCCTCCAAAGGGAGGCGTTCAGCAGGAGTGATGACTCAGAGGACAACAAACTGCCACGCACCGGCTTGCCGTTAAAGACGAGTGCTGTTCTCTGCTGCATTGAAGGGAAGCTCTTATAAGCACGTGTCAGACTGGGTTGATTCTTGACTTTGCCACACGCTTTCTGTGTGACCTTGAGCAAGACACACAGCCTGTTCCTGAGATTCAATGAGACTGAGAGTGGGTGCCACTCAACAGACCAAAATTACAACTGCCAGCGGCCTCATCGTTCACAAATATATAGAGCATATTCTACCCACCGAAAAAACCAAACCCAAATACTGATCTAATTCTAATGCAGTGAATCTACTCTGAGAGGAAAGCTGCAATCTGAATGCAAACTCTAGGCTTAGTTCAGCAACAGTTCTCCATAAAAGAAAAACTCCTGGGTCTGGGTCTAAGAAACAACCCACAATCATCCCAGTTGCAGGACTCTCCTAACCCAGCCAACAAGACACCTTTATGTAGATCACAGGACAGGTATGGAGGCTTGGTTCAGCTGCTGCTCACAACAGTTGATTCTGGAAACCTATGAAGCATCCCTAAATTTTCTGTGCACCCATCAGTGGTAATTTCTGATGACATTTTGCTTCTAATTGTGCAAAAAAGCTAATGCTTCCCAAGAAATGTGGGACAATTAGCATTTTCTCATCAGCTCCCTTTTCAGTTTAATCTGCTTGGATACTTCAAACTTTCTAGAGAATGAGGAACAGCACAAAATTGAACATTAATGGCAATTCTTGGTGCACGATACAAACACACTTCAATTTTCTGAGCGTGCTGAAACAGAGCTCTGCATTTTAACTTCTGTTAGGTGACTAAATTAAGCCCAGTAAAATATTCCTTGGTTTAGAAAACTGTATTAATGAAGAAAGTGCCTGATTTAATTTCTATGAGTAGGTTCAAAATGACAGATTTGAAGGGAAAGTTTTGTAAGATTTTGGTTCTAACTAGACACTGAAAACTGGTGACTGAAATGATATGCAACTCTCACATTGCCAACCCAGAACATGAACACCCAGGGCACAGATACCCGTGTACAAAGGAATCAGCAGGGGTTTAGCTACATGCAGCAGACTTGGATCACCAGTGCTTTAGGTGCTTAAGAAGATCTCGGGCCCTGGTAACAGATGTGGAATATTTGAAGAGTGTGCTGAAGTGTGGCAAAATTTTGCCCAGAACTTGCAAAATAAAGAAGTATTTATTACTGCTTTATTAAAAGATAGGTGATGCCCTCTCTATTTCTGCAAATTTTCCTGAATAAAGGCTGTACTTTAAAAGATCTTAAGGTTTCCTATCCATGAACATAAAGGTCCTATCTGTGTAAATTAATTGTTTCAACTGTTCCCATGGATTTGGAAGCACCAGAATTGGATCTCAGGCAATGCCATTAGGGGGGTTCTCAGCTTTTGAGGTGTTGGGGCTGGGACAGGTACTGTCAGCTCTGCAAAGGAAAGGCCTAGAGTCAACAGAAAATTTGGGTTCTCTCTGTTGCCAGTTCTTTGGACTCTGCAAACACAAATATTCACTGCAGGAAAGAAGGGTGTGAAAGAAAGATACCGTGGGTTGCTTGGAGTTGTTGCTCTCATGCCACCTACTATACTACCTCTTAAAAATAGGACTGCATTAAAGCAATCGCTACACATTTCTGTTAGGTAATGGTGGTTGAACTCTGGTACCCAAATGTCCATCCCTGTCCTGTGGCACTCTGTTCTAAATTATAGCCTAGCAAATACTGACTAATTTCTGCATTTTATAGAAGGTGTAACAGGAATATTCTTCTTGGGGTGAATCAATATCAGCTTATGCCAAGAAAGAAAAGAAAGCATTTTTCAGTAGATAGTTACTCTTTTTTTCCTCCCTCATAGTCATTAATTACGTGGCTGATTCTAACATTAAGTGTACATGCATGTGGTAGGGAACAACCATGATCCTGGCCTCTGTAATACCCCGTGGCAGTAACTGTGTAAATCCTGGTGAAGCTCTGTATGCAAAAGTTTAACAGGAGGCACCTGCTCTGCTAAGTTTATTTTCTAAAACTTTAGCATTCATATTTTAAAATAGTAAATTCTACTTGTCTCTGTCACTTGTAAAGTGCATACCATTCACCACCACAAAACATTGTGCAGCTCTAATGGCTGGTCAATCTTTCTGCATCCAGAGTATCTTTGGATGGAAAACTGACTGTTCTTTGGAAAAAAACTGCCCATTGGATTTCCATTTCAAAACAAATAGGGAAATGAAAGTGCAAATTGCTTCTATTTTCCATAACAGATAGTTTAATTAAAAAAGGAAAAACTGTATTTTTATAGCACATACATATATTATAGCTTCACTGAAGGAATGTCAATTGTCTTGAAATTCTCTGCAGAAAAAAAAGCCTGACTAGCTCAAGTGTTTGTAAAATGTTCTGAAATCCACGTAGACGGGGCCATATCCCGAAAGCCTTCTTCCCACTACGTGTCACACAGAGGGCCCTGAGCATGAGCAAGGCCAGAAGCATCCAGCAGAAAATTGCAAATAGCTACATGTGCAATTTTAATTAATGAACTGGTGATCTGATAATACAGCATTCAGGAAACACCAGCCGGTAAAACTCTGTATGACAAAATGAGGCCAAGCAACTGGAAAATCACTAACAGCACAGTGTCCTTTTGTACAAAAGCGAATGTTTAAATAAAAAGTATGATATAAGCATCCTTGATTACCAGTATTTCTCTTGTACAAAATATTCTTTTATTACCAGACTAAGTTTAATTGCATTAGTAACAGTGTAAGAAATCTCTTCCAAGCAGTTAAGAACAATAACGAGTTAAGGCTGATCAAACTTTTTACTGAGAACAGGGAGCTTGAAAAGACTGAAGTTAGTTCTGGGCCAACTCTAATAGCAAAACACAGCATTTCCTAGTCTTTCATTTTTACACTCAAATACTGTTATTTCTGAGTAGATCAATTTTAAACGTGAGTGCAATGTATCAAACTTAAAAGTGCAGTTTAAATTATTAAAATTACTTCTATTAGCTTCAAGCACCATGGCTCCATTGAAGCAAATGAATTAAGCACATGCTTAGGTACATTTCTAGTGAGTTAAGCTGTTCAGCAAACGCTTTCCCTGAAGGCCTACTGAAGCCAAAAGCATGTAAACATATGCAAAATCTAGGGATATACTTAACAGCATGGTTTTAATAGAGGTGCGACATTGAATTTGAGATTGATCTTGGACCCAGGATGCCCCTTTGTATGAACAAACAAGCGAGTGCATAGCTTTGTTTTGGTTTTTGACCTTATCACGGAATCATGGAATCATCAAAGTACAGTTGGTAAAGAAAAAAATAACTTAAAATCCTTTCCAAGTATTTATGGAAAGGTAAATTCCAGGAATGATTAATGAGGTGGTACCAGAGGCAAAGACTCCAAAGCAAGGGAGCAAAAAATCCCACAAGCACTAGATCAATCCATCCTCTGTCAGTGCATAATAAACACCATGGTCTTCCAGCCTATAATTCACCAGATTCAGTATTAGGTCATTTAAGAATCCCTGTGCGACACAAATAGAAAAACAAGTTAGCAACAGAAGTATAATCTAATTTTACATGTAGCAGAGAGATCTGCATGCCTATTCAACTCCTCAGAAGCCCCTGGACAGATTTGTAACTTTTCTTCTCTTTTTAGTCTACAATTGACACAGTGTTCCTGATGACTTGCAACGAGGCTGTCAGGGAGGATGAGTATCACTTATGAGGAGGGTTTGCTGCCAATGGGCCTTAACCCAGCAGCAACACTGTCCTGCAAAAATGAATTGAATTAGTAGGCTCCCTTTGTATTGGTGCAGGGCAATATGGATAAATAAACAGCACCACATGAAGCTAATTGTCCTGGGTTGAGAGACACAGGACTAACTTTTCTTCTAATGCTTCACTTTCAGAAGTCTCTAGTGTCTGAATTAATGGAGATACTTACTTTATGGCCAGCCAGGCTCTGTGAGATTCAAGGTTTCAGTGTTATTGGGCCTTGCCAGGTGCAGGGATGAGGAGCAAGGCCTGGGCATTTGACCCAAGCTGGCCAACAGGATTATTTCATACCATGAACATCACATTCCATATAAATTAGAAAAGTTTGCTGCAAAGTTGTCTCTCCCTTGATGGCGGAGGTCCAGAGAACTCCTTGCCACACTGCCGAAGGCCTGGGGCCTTCCCTTCCTCCCGAAGCCATTGCACTCTGTGTCCCACACCAGTTGTCCCCTGCTGGGATTGTATAGCTTCCTGCTGACAGAATTGGCTGAGTATAATTCTTGGTTATCTTATATCAGTAACAATAGCGGTTCTTTAGTATTATTGTTAATTATTTAGTATTATTCTATTAAATCTATTTATATTTCAACCTTTGTGTTTCTTTGTGCTCCCCGGTTCCCCTTTCCTGGGTGGGGAGTGGTCACCAGGTGATAGAATAATTGTCTGAACAACAATAAATTGTTATGAGTTTTCTCAAACTATAACACTTATGACCATTTATAGCAGCACAAAGACTTGCTCTAGTCCCAGCATCTGAATATTTATTAGTTGCTACGATACAGCTGAATGCTAGAACCTACATGACAGTGCAATTCAGGCAGAAGAGAATAGGTAGACTGAAGGAAAGAAATGGGATGCTGGTTGCTCCCTTCCAGCTGGAAGAATGATACTCAGGTGCCGCGGCCAGGAGCAGTCGAGCCCGACGCCATCAATCAGAAAGCCATCAATCCGCCATTCCAGCCAGCACCCAAATCCGGAAGCACTCCCAGGAAGCACAGCAGTCGGGAAGCACACATCTCAGGAAGCACATAGTCGGGAAGCACCCCCCAGGCAGCACCCTATCGTTCTACAGTTACAGGTCCTCATTCGCTAAGCACTACATTGCGGATAGGGAGAGGGATATTGTCCACGAGCTTTCCACACACTTTCCACAGGCTTAAAGTTGCCCCATGATTGGCTACAACATTTGTGTCATTTGCTGTTTCCCACACTTTGTTTCGCCTTCACTATACTTCGTTTCGCTTACTTCCACTTATTTGCATATGTGCCCTCCCAGCAACCCCCTCTTAAAGGGCCTGCTCTCAACACTCAGGAACACATATTTCAATAAATACACAGAGATGATTCTGTTAGGAATTGGAATAGCTGTCGAGTCATAGGACTAATTAGCAGCTTTAGGACTGATAAGTGAAAGAAAATGTTATATAACTTACTGAACTGCTTTATATAATCCCCTGGTCCCAATGAATATTCGTAGCAACAACCTGGGAACAGCAGCAGTGGGGCCAACCCCACACCCAACCACAATGACGGGAAAATCCCCACTAATTTCAGCAAGAATAAGGAACCAATTAAATAGTTGGTAGTAAAAGATCCCCACATTTTTATAAGTAGCATGGAGACATACAAAAGTCCATTTTACCCTAAGAACTACTTAGAAGAGCTGTAGTGTAAAATGACCACAATCAAATGAGGAAACACTTCCATGGGTATCCAGAATCTGTATAATGTCAAATTTTCATGTGAATCCTGTATTTATAACATTTTCTGGTGGGTACCTAATGAATTCTTTCTAGAACCAGCATATATGATAAATAATTTGAAGCAGTGAACAATTATGTTCACAAAATAAAAGGGAATTTAAAAATCTTAACTTTACAGACAGCATCCAGGACAACTAATATCCTG
The DNA here is from genome assembly GCA_013400555.1 of Jacana jacana. NCBI lineage: Eukaryota > Metazoa > Chordata > Aves > Charadriiformes > Jacanidae > Jacana > Jacana jacana. Next base: position 260,134 of record VZTM01036038.1, read on the forward strand.
TATTTCACTCCTCAGCACAGTGGGACTGAATAGTTCCTCAGAAAATCTCAAAAAGGATCAGTGCTCAAAACATGAGCTAACTGATCTCAAACATCGTGTATTTTTGTCATTTGACCAAATAGGGGTGTTGGAGGGAAGGTGGCACTGAGTATGAACCATTCATAACCCAGCTTTCCTCCCGCAGAGCTCTCTCTGGTGGCACTGGACTCAGGGGAGCTTTTCCCACTGAGGTGGCAGGGCTCTGGGCTGTCAATCTCCACAGCATCTGCTCCCTGGCAAACAGAGCAGTCTTTGGGCCAAAGTTCAGGCAAGGTCCTACGTGATAGCATTGGAACCAATTCTTAATTATACTTTAAAAAGACAAAAGCAAGTGTCCAAATCTATGGAATCAAAGCTACTTAATAGCTGGATGAAATCATGCGGCAAACAGACGTTTTCTTTCGAGGAAGTAGTTGTGTGGCTTTGGAGACACCAATGGCCTTCTCAACGTGGAAGACACTGAACGAAGAGTCACTACGCTTACCAGCACAGAGGACTCCACACAGACAGGTGGGCCACCCTCCAGCAACTGCTCCACACGTTCTTAAACCAAACAGTTAACTGGGGCACAGGATACAAATGCAAGCATTTGAATTGCAGCATCTGTAATATCGTTGTTCAAGGGGGAAGCAGCTTCTTACAGTGTTCTGGAACTCCAGGGGGCAAACTATCTGGTTCAGGAGTACAGTTTTATTCTGCAGGAAGACCTGGGGAATAGCAGAAAGCTACAGTGGCCCAGGACAGAAAATTCTCTGAGGCTCTCTCTAAGGGTTCACCTCATGTTAAACATGGCTGTTTCCTCAGCTCATTTGCTGTCATTCCTACCAGGACAGGTTATTCGCTGCCAAGCTGGGCGTGGAACACCTTTAAAAATGCCACTGTATTCCCTTTAGTTTGCTTTTAAGCAATTAGTGGAAGTTTCAAGCTGATTGCTGTTTCTGGAAGGTTATCTTCTATAAGTGCAGCATCTCCATGCCGTCAAAGAGAGGTGAGATGTACAGGACCAAGAAGAAGAAAAGAGCCAAAAGACCTGGAGGATGAAAGACCATCTGGGCATGGAGAAAACAATGCAGCAAATGGAGAGAGAGTTCATGCTGGGCATCCTTGCACCCTCAATAGGAATAGCCCTGGCAAGTGCGGAAGAGAAAGCTATGAAGCGTTTTATCAACAGATCCAACCCCCAGAGTCCTCTCAGTTTAACTGTCTTGTAGGGAAGAGCTCAAGAGAGCATCCAGAAAAGACGGGCTGGATTTCAAAGATCCTCGACCATAAACAGTCTCAACACTTTGTATTACTGATTTCACTGAGGTGGAAGATGGATTAATGGTTAAATAATTACAGTGTATAGATGGACAAAATAACTCCAGTGAATGGGCTCATCAGCAACAGAATGGGACCCCGCACTTGCCAGCATAAAGCTCTGGAGTACAGGGGCTCAGCAGAACACTGAGTTCTGTGCCTTCTGTGCTGGGGGAGCCATCAGAGACGGATGACACCAGCAGCAGACACTGGGGCCTTGACCTCCCCAGTGATGACAGAGTTTGCCCATGGTGGCTTGTACTGAGGGGCAGAAGAAAGGGAGTGCTTTGTAGGCTGTGACGCTTGTACAGACTCCTACCTGTAAAAGCTTATCAGTAGTGAAGAGCTGAAAGTTTCTTTGGCTTGATGAAGCGATACAACACATACAATTATTAATACTGTAATTAGGAGCACTGCTGTCTATTGTGAGTAGACATTATGCTTACTCATAAGCAGCATAAGGAACATGAATACTGCTTGATTTAACATTCTCTGCCTTTCTGTTCTGAAACCTTATTTTCCTGAGATCGTATCAGACACTTAGCCATTCGATTTTATGACTTTTACAAAGGTGGAATCCCTGATTCCAACCTAAATTTGAGTTTGCTTTTCCAGGGGAGCCCCACATTCCCAATGGCAGCTTTGCTTTGGTTTATAATCTTTACCTTGCATTATAAAAGAAATGCCAGGGTGATGAGAGTTGTCTATCTAGGTCAAAAAAATGTAGAAAAGTAGAAAAGTCAGGGAGAGGCTGGAGGGGAAATGCCTGTTCAAGAAAGTTCACTAATGATTTCTAAAATGTCTTAATTGCTTCAGCACAATCTACAGGCATCCCTTTCATGCCTCAGACAGGACAAATAACTTAGTCTAATATTTCAGAATTAGCAACTTGCTGAAATAACCAAACTATAATCTTCCTAGTCGTGGGTTAGAATGTTTAAGGTCTCAATCAGCACACCACAGCTTCTTTCTGTAAGTGTTTTGTGTAATGGCAGGCTTATCTTCAAAGAGCAGATGTATGAACTATCATTTTTGATTAAAGCCATCCAGTTGGAATAAAAAAAAAAAGTCATCTGTTCACAGCCATTAGAATCATCCATTTTAAATACATTTACATATTCCCTTAGCTGTCCAACTATTTTTTTGCCCACTTTCCCTTCTTTTTGCAGCTTGGAATCCTGCCACATTTGTGTTTTGTACTAACTACTCAGGGTCCTAATTAGCAGAAATGGGATGTCAGCAGGGTACCAGCCAGCAAGGGAGGCTTTTTCCTTCATCGGGAAGATGTGCAGCATGTGGCACGGATCAAACTCTTTGCATCCCATGCAGAGAACAGCATGGTGTGAATTGCAGAGCAAGGTAAATGGGAGAATTTGGGTATCTTGGAAATTTGTGAATTGTCAAAAGCTGCCGATTCACACAGTTTAGCTGTGGGCAAAATGAAGGGGGTTTTGCCAGCAACAATGCAAATGATCAAAAATTTAGTATTTGAGCATGTGACACACTCAAAATTAATCTGCAGTTCTAGTTTCTGAGCCCACAGCTGTTCTGCACAGTCCAGTCCTGCTGACATCTAAATAAAAAGAGATTTGGATGTGACAGCAGATATCACACAGTCTCATTTAGCTGCCTGGTCCCCAAGAGAATTCCAGAATCCTCCAGAACACACAGATTGCCTACAGAGCACAAGGGAAGTTAAATGTCTCAGGTAAGGTCCGAAATGAACAAGAAGGGAGCTGATGTGGCAGTAGTATTGGCCACCAACAAATGGTGGGGAGAGAGATCTCATATCATGTCCTTTTCAAAGACAATGATATCCCCTACTCAGTGTTGCCCTGTGCCTTCACCACAGGGAAACCAGTGCTCATGAAAAGATGGAGGGAAGACTGACATCCTCCAGTTTGCATGTCTGTGGAAAATAAATGGGTGTCAATGACATTAGTGTTGAGAAATTGGCATGGAATGCACAATAGAGTCAACAGAAGAGATGATGTATATTCCTAGGTCTATTTCTCAACATTTCTTTGGAATGTGTTTCTGCCATCAGACATGACTAGATCTTAACAGAAATATAACAATGTCAAAAGATGCAATCAGGAAGGCAAGAACTGCAAAAACCATGTGGGTTGCAAGGTCAGATTTATCTAAGAAGTTATCTGTCCTTTTTTCTTGCCTTTGAATTCAGAATAGCAAGGAGGATTTCAGTTTTGCAATGGACAGGAAATCCTCTTGAAAATAGACATGATTTCAGATACACAATGAACCCACATGGACAATGCCAACAGCAGGTGTATTTTCATATTTTTTTTAAATATCCCAAAATATACATGTATATGTGAGTTTGCTTGTTTATAACTAGCCTTTTGGTTTAAAGTCTGTTCTGTTACCAGAATGTTGTATTTCTATCTTCTGCTAGTTTCCTGTTCTTCACATCTGCTTGGAACAAAACTCTGTCACAGATGTCCAGTTAAATCCAGCTGGCGGCCGGTCACAAGTGGTTCCTCGGGGCTCAGTATTGGGGCCTTTCCTTTTTAATAACTTCATTGATGATGTAGATAGGGACATAGAAAACACTATTAGTAAGTTTGCAGATGACACTAAGTTGGGTGGGAGTGTTGATCTGCTTGAGGGCAGGGATGCTCTACAGAGGGACCTGGACAGACTGGATAGATGGGCCAATGTTAATGGCATGGCCTTCAACGAGGCCAAGTGCCAGGTCCTGCCCTTGGGCCACAACAACCCCATGGATGGCTACAGGCTTGGGGCAGTGTGGCTGGAGCTGCCTGGCAGAAAAGGACCTGGGGGTGCTGGGTGACAAGGGCTGAACAAGCCAGCAGTGTGCCCAGGTGGCCAAGAAGGCCAATGGCATCCTGGCTTGCATAAAAAATAGCGTGACCAGCAGAAGCAGGGAGGTGATTGTCCCCCTGTGCTCAGCACTAGGGAGGCCACGCCTTGAGTCTGGTGTCCAGTTNNNCCCCATCCCTGACTGTGTTTCAGAGTAGATTGGATGTGGTGTTGAGGGATCTGGTGTAGGGGAGAACTTGTAGAGTTTGGCTGATGGTTGGACTTGATGATCCCGGGGATCTCTTCCAACCTGAATGATTCTATGATTCTATGTCATTCTTAAATGAATTGACTGATTCTTCAGGGGGCACAAGCCAGCGCCCAAGATCCCACCTGGCTCCTGCAGGGAGCTTGGAAAGACCCTGCCTCCTTCTGCTGGTGGTTAAGGACAGAAGGGACACACCAAGGGGCTCTGACTGCACTGCACAGGCCAGAGTATCTCCCCATGTGCTCTGAAGCCATGTCTTCAGAGAGCATCTGGGCTGGCAGTAACAGCTCTGAGGCAAGAGTTATCTTGGTGGTTAACTGCCCTCAGCCAATGCTGATTTTCACAGTTGGTCATGGGCAGTAAAGAGCTTGTTTTTCAATAGTTTAAGTGGAAGGTATTTGTCAAAATATCCAGACTCTGTGGAAAACTGAGTGGCTTTTACCTTTGGTCAGACTGATGGGTTTGGTGCAGTTTGCGCACACGCTGTCAAAGGGAAATACGGAATGGCAAGTATGGCCCTTTGAAGTTAAACTGTGTCCTGTCAATGAATTCCCAAAGGAATGTTGAGCATTGCTCACTAATGAAACAGGAGTTATGATAATGGTTGGTAATGATAATTATTAATATGCTAACTATACATCCAGTATTAAAATCTTATCTAAGCACTGGAAGGCACTGAAAGGAGTAAGACTGCAAGGATGAGGTTTTGATCTGCAGTGACATTTGGTTTTACTGCAGATACAAGAGGAAAAGAAAGAGAAGACAGGATTCTGCTGATAATGAACAGTAAAAACCAAGACTTTTTTTTCTTTGCTCTTTGAAGAGTTTTGGTTCTGCTTTGAATTCTGTCACTTTTCTCTTTTTTGCTGTTTAACGTTGGTGTTTCTGAAGTGATAGAGAATTCATTTGTCTTTTGCCAGCAGACAAATGTTGGATCTGTTTTGAAATGTACAGAGTGGCATAGAAAAGAGAAAGGAGTAACGACAGACCTTACACTCACTCTTCCTTTGCATGGCTTCAAGCTGGAGGAGAGCAGATTTAGATTGGACATTAGGAACAGGTTCTTTACCATGAGGGTGGTGGAGCACTGGAACAAGTTGCCCAGGGAGGTGGTTGAGGCCCCTTCCCTGGAGATGTTTAAGGGGAGGCTGGAGGAAGCCCTGGGCAACCTGGCTAGTTGGGGGTGTCCCTGCTGACTGCGGGGAGGTCAGACGAGATGACCCTAGAGGTCCTTTCTGGCCTGGACCATTCTATGATTCTGTGATTCTATGATCTAGGGACAAGAAACTGTGAGAGGAGAGAAGCAAAACACAAAAAATACCAAAGCCTTCTTCCTGGTGTTGTGCTGGCGAGAGACTGTATCCCCATATACCAAGTTCCACACGATGAAAGACTGCTCTGTATCTGCTGTATCTACATGCAGCACTGCCAATCACATTGGGCTGCAAAAATTATAATAAAGGTACCTAAAAAGAACAGGTTCTGTGGTCTCTTTATTACTTTCTCCATAGGGACTGGAACACAGCAAAAAAGAGTGGGTTACAAAGACTTCTCTAATTAGAGGCATGAATATTCTGATCAATTCAGAGCTCTTAGGCAGTTGGTTTTTTCTGCCTAGTGGAATGCAGTTCACAGCACTGAATAATCTCAGCAACCCTCTCTGTTTCCTGAGCACTTTGTAGGAGGTTAGATGCTATTATGCTGTCATTACTCTGCATTACCGCAAAACTCAAATCTCTTGTGACTTTCTCATGGAAAAATTAGTCTGTGGCAGGGGAAACATGCCTTTGGCAGTGTGGGATAACCCCATCATTGACTCAAGAGCTACAGAGAATGAAGACAGATAAAGCCAAAGAGTTTGCGGGTTGCTCTCCCCTCCGAGTGAGGAACTGACGTATGAAAGCTGACCTCTAGAGAAGCGGTGTGGCCAGTGACAATAACGGCAACGCTCCACAGGTTCTGAAAGGCCAGCTATGGCCTGGATGGAGTGGGACTTCTCAGAGGTGGTGAAATACTGGCCTCAGCGCAATCCAGGTGGCACTGACCAGAAGGTGGGCAGAAAGAATTTGATACAGATTAGCAATTCCAGCATAAACTGGGTCTTCTTGGAATAATTCCCTGATGGTAACAGTTTCTTCCAGGGGAAATAAAAAATCATTGGGTTCTGCTCTGGGAGGGCTCAGTGACTCAAGACCACAAACCATTCTGGAAGACAATTCAGCTAACGTCCCTCTGTAGTCAGACTGCATAGCTTAAGAGAGAGAGGAAGAAAATAATTTCACTTTTTTTTTTTCCTATCTTACAGAAGTGTAGCCCCCATCAACCACAACTCTTCAAGGTGCTCTACGCCCCCAGCCCTGACGCAAACCAGAAGTCAAATTAATCTCTCAGAAGAAGTTTTGGTCTCTGCAGTGCTGATCTCATCCAAGGGCCTTTCTCTCCAGGGAATGAATAACTTTTATCAGCATCAACGTACTTTTATCTTGCTGCAGGGAGACAGGTCCCTGCGGCATCACAAGCGTTGCTATTTGCAATAGTATGGGATTTGCAAAGGGCTATGGGATGAGGTGACCAAAGTAAAGGCTGATAAGTTGTTGTTCTCCTTATCCATTGCACAAAAGTGCTGTATTAATAGGTTATAGCTAGAATTATCTGTGTATTTCAACTCTGTACCTTAAGGATCTGCCTAATTAGCGCAACACAATGCTAGCACATTAACTACACTCCAGAAGGCTGAGTGTACTTATTACTGAGAGAACTCCTACTAGAAACCTTGGTATTTTTACAATACATTTTTGTCCATACTTTTTGGAGCAATAATAATGTAATACCACACTCCCTCCCCAAATAGCTGCAGGGTACCTTTTAATGAATAGGAACAAACAAACTATCCAGCTAAGCCCAGAAACGTGACCCCTATCAAAAGCAGTCACACAATACCCCAAAACAATCTACATACACAAAGAACAAACTTTTCTTGTTTTTCCAAAGATTAACTCAGCAGGTATTTGGCATTCAAAAAATTCTACAAAAACAGAAATGGTTTTGTGTTTGAACAGTTTTCTTTAGCATTGTTGTTGCAATTATTGGGGGGGGAATAAAAAGTTTTAGAAAATTCTAACAATCCTGCAGTATTATTCTAGATAGCATTCGGTACATCCTGTGCTCTCATTCAATGACAGTCTGTAAACTTTGGTATGTTTTTAATGTAGAAGTGTTTTTTTCAAACCTCCTGGCCATCAGGCTCCTGTTCAACATTTACTGCTCAAGAGCAGTAGCATTTCCCATTTCTCCACAGAACAGTATCTGGTGTCCCCAGCACTCTACTGGGCCCTGCACTCACACAGCCATAGCTAAATGGTGGGGCCACAGAGAGATGCCGCGATGCTTGTTTGCCCCACACCAAACACCACAGGTTTGTGATCTTTCTCTCAGCCCAGACAGGGGAGTGACTCGGAAAACACCTCCACCTCCTTGGGGTCAGGTAGGACCTTTCCACTGGTCCATCTGTTTCATGGGAGTGAAGACTGGAGAGAAAAGAGCCTCTGGCAAGAGGGTGCTCACATTACGCTCCCCCTCTGCTCTCTCCCCACCTCACAGACTGCCAGGGTCCCAGTAGCACAGACCAGCACCACTCTGGCCACCAGACTGCCCAGGTGGGGAGAGGCAACTCTCCGTGCTCTGCATCTGCAAAGCGCATCCTGCAGAAGCTGGTGAAAGCAAGCAATCCCTCTGGGCTGCACATCCCTCTCAGGAAAACTGAAATTATCTGTTGAGACTACCAGTGCCCTTTGGCAGGGATTGTCTGACATTAGTGCGAGGCACAGGGTGCCCTGATCTTCCTCAGACACGTATCAACAAGCCACTACAAATCAACAAACACCACATGTGCATGACACAATTTATAAATCCCAGTGTTGCTTTAGGTAATTATAACCTTTAGGTTTATAGGTGCACTGGGCCCTGGGGACCGGCTACCTCTCTGCAAGAAAGCCAGTTCTTCTGGTCACCTGTATTTTTAAGCTCCTGTTTTGAAGCATTAAAACCAGCAGAAGCAGAGGTGACTGAAAGAGTACAAAGAAGTCAGCACCGAACCTCCAAAGTAAAGGAGATTGTTTGTGCAGGCCATCAGCAACGGTGTCTCCCAAGCGCTCCTGTTGCTGTGACCTTTAGTCAGTGATATGCAATGAGATGGGAAGGCAATAAAATATTAAATAACTTGGTTGTCCCCCTCAGAGCTGAAGCTTCAAAGCAAATATCAGGTTTTTTCCAACTTTTTATCAAGGAAAATGCAGTCTCTACACCAGTAGCTTCCAACAGAAGGTACTGAGTTTGCCTTTCTTCCTTTTTACTTTTTTAATTATTTTCATTAGGAAACCTGAAATGACACTGCTCAATCTCAGCCCAGAACCAAGTGATTCTAGCACTTCCCCTGAGCGAACCTCTCCCTGCACTTGGCCAGCAACACAGCAGTCTGTCATAAAGCAAGTTCTCCCATTCCTTCACCACTGTGATCCACCAGAGCTCGGGATTTTTAATTGTGTTGTGAAGCCTAAATTGCTCATGGGTTCTCCTAAAAGAGATGCACTTCCTAATAATTGCTGCAGTATTGCATAGACTCATGATACTTTACAGACAAACGCAAACACCGCACTGGATGTTGGAAATACTCAGCATCTGCTTCAGTTCTGGGAGGAGAGACCAGGCTACCACACATATGTCTTTTTCTTATTAACATGAGGAACTTTTGTGTTAGATCCAGCGCCCAGTTGTCTGGTGTGATTAGAACTGCCAAAAACAATAACCCAGGAGATTTCATTTTCCACAACATTTTAGAACTGGCTGACTCGGTGGAATCCCAGCAGTGAGCTGTGTGTGATGATATATGAAGTGAAGAATGTTTGCCCCCCCTTCCAAGCCTCTCTGCATGCTCACAGACTTCCTGCTCCCAATCCATGCTGAGGTCATGGAGTGTGCTCTCAGACCCAGCTCCAGAGGAGATGCTGTCTTCAGGTTTGCCAGGTGGGTTTCATACCACTGTGGCCAGACAAACAGCAAATTACCATCTCAGAATAATTTACCCCTATTGCCAGTATTGCCTTCAGACCAGAACTTCACATGAGAAAATAGAAAAAAACAGGCTTGAGGCTCGGGGTTCAGGATAACGTGCCTTAAATTTGTGTTTGCTTAGTTCATGTTATATGGAAACAGTTACAGCTTACTTAGTACAGCAACCCTGAAAACAGCCTCCAGTGCTATATTCCAAGGAAGTAGATAGACTCTAACAAAGTTTGGCAGTTGGAAAGTTTGTGAGTAATGTGAAAGCGTGCTTGGAAAAGGAAATAACGCAGTTCGCTGTGGCTGGATATGGACTAAGTGGTCCTTCCAAAACCTCTGCATGTGGAAAGAATGAGAAACTGCAACCAGGCAGGCAGGCAGGGTTCGTAAGATGCCACAGCAGGCTCTCAGCAATGGCTTTTACAGTTTTGCACTGCTCAATGCCATTTCTGCACTCAGAGGTTAGATCTAATGGGATGTGCAGATGCAAAGATATTTTCCCTTCATTTGAATGATATGAAGAATAGGAACCATGAGCTCTGTGCCACAGATGGGAAAGGTAATTCCTCAAGCTTTCATGAGAAGTTGCTTAAATTATTAGTTTCAGCAGTAAAATGTAGGCTATATTTACGTTCACAGAAGAAAAAGTTGGGTATAAACTTTCCAACAACTACACAGACTGAAAAGTTTTTCTGTAGTCCCATCCCTGTGCTCCCCCCCCAGCATGGCTACAATACTTTTAAATATGCAGTGGGTTTATTTTTCACTCCTAAAATCACACAAGAGATGTCAGCAATGAAACTATTCTTCCCATGTGGAATTAGCAGAGGCAGTATTTGGTAAAGCAGAGATTCTCATGGGGCTCTTCCCTAGATCTTATGTTCGATTGTTTCAATATCTGAGTCTACTCTGAGGATCCAGTTTAGCTGAAAAGAAGTCACAGACCTGATTGTGTTTTCAAATTTGTCCGTGCTTTTTATTTTATTTCTTTTAGGACACCACAGTCCTGTTTATTCAAAGGTCACTGTGGTGAAAGCAATATTTGCATATAACAAGAAATACTGAAGATGTCACAGAAGGTAGAAAAATGTGAGTTCCAAAGCCCTTCACCTCTATTCCTTTTTGGTCTGTCTACTGGTTTTACAGATGAAAACAGAGGAAATTCTATTGTCTTGAGTTTGCCTGCGCAAAAGAAATTGAATATAATCCTTTGTTCCCTCCCCCTCTCAAAAGAGCAGGTCCTTCTGAGATCCTGCAGCAGCACAAAGGCTTTGGGTTTGTTAACCCTTCCGTGGCTCACAGGTGCTCAGTGATGACAGCCTCCATCTTCTACTCACAGAGTCATTTCTAAAACTGGCACATTGCAAATGAGAGCCAGTTAGGGCTGTGGGGAGGAAGAAATCCCTTCCAATGGTAAACTAAAGGGAAGAAGTAGATTTATACCCTTTCAAATGTTTTGATTAGAGCTTAATTCAAAATATAATTTGAGTCCAAGAAAATCACTGACCTATTAAAAAACTCTTCCAAGATATACTTCAGAAGAGCAGGAAACCTGAGTCTCCAGAGTCTTGGCTTCTGCTGCTTCAGGCTATTCCAGTAGCACCACATGTCAAAGTGACATGACCACACCAGGCCACATGAACCAGCCAAGAGGTGAGTCTGGAAGCCAGGAATCATTACCTGGAGCACAGTAATGACCTGATGGCTGCTAGCAGTGACATCCTGCTGGGTAAAGAGGGATTACTGCAATCACCCAGGTCTGTAGCACTCAAGGTAACTGTCAACATCAAACTATCACCTTTGTGAATTGTCTCTTTTACTCTTGGAAGAAGTTTCAGGAATAGGGCAAATGAGGTGGCCACGCCAGCCAAGCATGGGCTTGCTGTGAAGGTTCTGTGATCTCCCCTGGGTTCAAATACCTCTCCACAGTCGCACATATGTAGATGGATACATGTTGTACATACATGTGTATTTGCAAACACCTTTTCTGGGGCTGTTTTCTTCTTACAGTCTGTAAATATTATGTAAGGCTCTTGGATCAGAATCATACTGAAAATAACTGTCTCCTGTAAAGAAAACTGTCTATCCTTCAGAAGGAGTACCGTAGATTTACAGAATGAACAGACTGGTACACTTTCTCCATTCATTACACCAACAGAAATGTTTCAAGAGAAGTAAAATTTGGGCAAGCACTGAACTTGGAAAGCAGAACACAGGAAGCTGAAATGTGCAGCCAATTCAGCACATGGAAACTAGACATTCATATTTTAAGATAGGAATCTAGGGCCCACAGCTGATAATGTAGAATTTAACGCTCCTGGTAACCTGTATATGGAATTTAAGCAGAACATAAGCCATTCTACTGACAAGAAACACATGCATATTGACCATGGCCAATATCAGCCTCTGGAGGCAGCTTTTTATGTGGGGGGTATCTGTCCCACTATCTCCTCTGAAGTATTCAGACAGGCCCAAATTTCCTTTGAGCCACGTGAATCAGAGGCGGGCCCTCAGAGCCCTCTCCCTGCTCACAGCAATCGCTACAGGGGGAGGTGGCACCTTTTGTCTCTAAGCAAGGGCTGATCTTACACAGTTCTGTTCTGGATGGGCTCACAAACTGCTTTTTTCTGTTAAGACTTTGTTAAAGGAGAAGATTGACTTTTTAGGAAAGAGTCTGCTATCCTTAAACATTTTTGTTATTTCATCACAAAAACGCCAAACAAACAAGATGCAAATAAAGGGATGATTTTGTGTTCTTTGGCAATTTTTTAGTCAAAACAATTCATAAAGTTTGGCAGTTTTTGACCTTGCAAGAAAAGCCTCTGTTTTCCATGTAAAGGAAACCTTTTTCCCAGGTGTTGATAAACTTATCAGTTAAGTAGCAAACAAACTAAGCTGCAAAAAGACTCTAGGGAAAATGTGGGCCTACTGCTGAGTGGGGCAGGAGACCTTGTGACAAAAGACATGGAAGATACCAAGGTACTCACTGTCCTCTTTGCCTGTCTTTAGTGGTAAGATTTGGTATCAGAAATGCCATGCCTCTGAAGCTGAGGGCAACTCCGGAGCAAGGAAGACAGCCTGGGTGCAGGAGGATCGTGTTAGGGATAGCATCAGGTATAGCTGATGGCCACAAGGTGTACTCGCGCTCTCTCTCTGGCCAAAGCTCTGCAGCCACAGGAGCTGAACTGCACTGCAGTGTGCAGATACCCTCTGGCGTGACCAAAGCACCGAGCTGCAAAGCCAAACAGATGCTAATGCTTGCATTAACACTCCCCAAAGCGTCCTGTCCTGCAGCTCCAGGGGATTCATCCCATGCTGCCCTTTGAAAGTCAGGCTTGTAACAGGAGAGTTACAACAGAGTTTCAGCATTAAGTTATTAAAAGTGAAAATAGCCTGTCTGCTTAATCACCTATTGAAGCTCCTTTTTAATGCAAACCTCTCCCATTTTTTGCTTGAGACTTTACAAGAAGCTTTCTGCAATTCTGTAGCCCTGCCAAAATCCTGCATCTTTTTCTCATTTGCTTTCTCTCTCCTCCCTTCTTCCTTTTCCCACCCACATATCCACATATTATTAATTTAGAATGCAATGTAATTACAGCTTGTGCTTATCTGAAGGACCTGCATTCCACCACCTCAGTTAAGAGGGTAGTTTAAATTGGAATGGACAAAAGATCTTGCTAGAGAGAGAGAGACAGAACACTTGCTAGACTTGGGGTAATGAGCAGAATCCATTGGGGAAGATAACAGAGGAAATATCCTTGAGTCTGGATCTAAAGGGTTGTCATTGCAGGTCTACAGTATGCCTTATTCTTTAGCTGAAGCCAGTTTCTCTGCTAAACCCAGTTGGGTTTTTTCCTGGCCTAATCTTACTCAGACTGAAGTCAGTGGTGATTTCGCTGGAAGCGATGCTGTGTTCTTTGTTGCTAACCATAATGACGGTGTTTGCTGTGCTTCCAGACAAGATCCTAAAGACACTCCAGAGAATTTTTTTTTCCTCCCTCTGTGGTCTCACAGAACTAGTTTTCTCTTTTTTAAAACCATGTGAAAGAAAGAAGTAAAGCACACCACCAGAAAGTGGATGAAGAAAAAAGCCCTGCCTTTGAAAAATATCTCTGTGAATCCCTGGCACTCTCTTAACAAAAGAGAGGAAATGGGAGGTTAAGATGGACAGAGCTCTGCTCCCATTGTGATCACTGTCTCCTTCCAAACTTCAAGCTCTAGAATGCCAGAGCTCTAGTTCTGACCCTGCATATCTTGGCTTGTGTCAGACTCTCTTCCTGCACCCACTGACTTCAGCTGGATTTTTGCCACTGACTTCCTTGGAAGTAGCATTAAGCATCAAAACCTGCACCGGTTTAGTCTTAGTATTAAAGGATTATTAAAAATTATCCCTAGGACTTATTGGAGCAAGTGAGCTGAGTAAAACAAGAGTGTAATGTGCTGGCTAACATATTTTCCAGCAGCTGGCCCACAGCAAGCAGCTAGAGGTCTTGCCCCTTCACTTGGTAGTCAAGGGCTTCTGCTGCAGTGCGAAGTCCTGCCCACTACTGAATCCCCCAGCAGTCTGGTCAGCAGTGCTCCGGCATCCCCGAGAGGCAGGGAAATACCTGCTTCTGAACAGGGGTTTATTTGCCGCATAGGTAAATCAGACACACACAGGAATAATCACGGAAGAACGTCTGTGCTGCATTCATCTTGTTGACTGCTCCCCTCATACAGACCTCAGCACAGCTGGGACAGGGTTATTGCCACATATGAAAAATTCCTTGGTGCAAGATTCCTAAATGCTTTTCACCTTATGGAAATTTAAGGAAATGTGAACTGCCCAAAGGATTTTCAATTTGGAGTCCTAAGGTGCACCAGAAAGCTGACTGCACAGAGCTGGAAAAAGTTAAAGAACAACTGGAGAGGATACAACTGAAATCCATCCCAGCAGGAAAAAGGGCAAGAGAGGCCAATGGGAATAAGTGAGGATGTGAAGATTAGCACCAGCAAAATGTAGAATTGTTTCACACAGCCTAGGAGAGAGACAGATGGGGGAAGGCTAGTCTTAAAAGAAAAAAAAACAACAAACCCAAGGCTGGAGCAAGTTTAAAGAATAGTTAGAAGAGGAAAAGAAATACACAGCAGCTAATAACAGCCTGCATTGTTCAAAAGCTCTGCTTTTGGTAGCAAAAGGTAAAAGAGAATGGTTTCCGTAAGAAATAAAGGGGGGATAGGAAAATTAGGAAAAACTGTTAAATATTAGCCTCAGAAAAACAGGAGACCCCTGTCAGCCTAAGCGGGAGTCATCTCGGGAAGCCTCCAAAGGCAGACGGCAGCTTCACTGTGAAGGATGACAGACAGGGCCCATGTACCCCCCTGGAACGGAACAACTGCAGAGAGAAGACTGGGAGCACCAATAGCCCACCATCTCTCTGTGAGTCCCACCGCAGGCAGGAGCAGGCGAGCTCTCACCTGGCCATGCCAGCTGCGCCCAGAGAGAGGAGAAACATCCGCGCGGGGCAGACAGTAGCTCACAAGGGTGTCTGCCCACATGCAATTTAAGTCCTAATAAATATTGTTTGTCCGGTTCAGTGTGACAGTCTAACCCGTTCTGGAAGTCAGTACAGCTTTACAGTGAAAGCTTACTTGGCTGTAGAGATCTTGGGAGTTTTCATCTACACAGACGCCATGACAAAATCAGAAAATGCAGCACACGGGGAATAATACGGACTCAATTCTGGCCTCACTTACATTTACACCACTGAGCTGAAATCAGCAGGCTCACTTTTATCTCTCATGAAGTGGGTTTTTTTCCCCTCAATAGTCCTTCACTACACTTACATGGAGTTACCTCTCTCATACCAATGGAAAGAGTTCTGTTGACTGTTTATCTGTTATGAGTGCATCATCAAGAGAAGAATTTGGTAGCCTTTGTGAAGGCATTTTGCATTACACTTAATTGGAAGGAGTTAAGTATTTCAGCACCCAAGTGTTGTCTAAGAAACGGACATTAGCTGCACCATAAAGTCGTTATGGACAGTTGGGGTATCTCCCAGTTATCTTCTGTTGTCAGGCACAGCGTTTGCACTGGTACACCCGTGAACTCTGTGGGGAGATTCCCACTGATGCCAGAGTGTTTTGGGTCACTTCCAACAGGTATCTTGTTTTTACCTTTCCAGCTAGGTAAAATCAGGACAGGGTTTGAATTCCAATAATTCCCTTATTTCATAAAGTAATAATACAAATCCTGAGATAACCTCACTTGTCATCAAAGACTGAGGGGGTTGCAAAGATACCCATTCTGAATGGTTTAAATAAGAATATCAAATATAAGATGTTTGTATCTGCTGACAACACTAGAACTGCAGATATGGCTATGAAGACAGAGGAGAACCACAACATTAGAGATACTCTGATCTTCTGGGAGAATGAGACAGAAAACAGCGTTGCTTTCTTGGGGCAATCATCTAAACCAGAAAGCGTTTATTAAAATAATCAGCTATCCAATATGATGGCCAAGAAAGAACAATTTAGAGGGCTTTAATATGAAAATCTTTGAAACTGTCTGCCCAGTATATGGCAGTTGTAAAATCAAGAAATAAGAAAGATGTCATAACAAAGAGACAGAAAAAGAATCAAGGGAACGATATTGTTGCCATATACAAGGCTTTGATTCACTCTTCCGGAGAATGCTGAGACAACCTCAGTTCCAAGTCACACTGGCACCACTTTGTTGTCCCCAAAATCTTCCAGTACTATTAACAGCTGTAGAATTTGTTCCACTGGGTAATTTTGGGGTTGTTGGTTTGTTGCTTTTTTTTTTTCTCAGAAAGGTTTTTCCAGTTGTGCAGAAGATGCCACACGAAGTTAGTAAAATAATTCCACGAATTAGGAATATTTCTTGTAAGAAAACTTGTGACTATGCAGGAAAGAATTTTTCCAGTGGATCAGAGTCAAGATTAATTCCAAAACGATTTCCTGAGGAAAGAAACTATTGAGGAACTAAAAATAATATACTAAACTGCAAGGGTTCATAAAGCTCGTGCTTCTGTTGGCTTGTCTGAGACTGCATCCAGAAAAGTGAAGATGTTTGCATTAAAACAGAACTGTGAAATTCACAGCAGGGTTTGCTGGAGTTTCTAATAAGTCTGTTAGTTTATAGCACAGCAGGAGCAAACACAAGAGCACTATGGAGAAAGGCTGCAGAGCCAGGCAGCTCCCAGCTGTGGAAATCACATGCAGCACTGCTCATCCCAGCAGTGCACTGCATGGCACTGCATGTCCCAGCAGTGCACAGCACACACAGCACTGCCCTGGACCACGCACTCACGACCATGCCAGCTCCACACTGGAAAACCTCCATAGTTTCTGCCTAGTTTCTGCGAAGGGGCGACAACACAATGTATGTTGTTTTTTCAGTCTGTAATGAACAACCTGTGTTACCTATTAATTATTTATAGTGACTTGAATTGCAACAAATGGTTCTGATGACAATTACAATGCTTCTTTATTTACAAAAAACCGTGTAATTAAAGCATGCAGATAAGAGCCCAGACAAAAGAGGGGTGAGAATAAATCCAAAATCTTTCTGACACTCCTGGAACACAGACTTGAGTGGCAGTAGTTTCCTTCACAAGATGGACGACCCTTCACACTGCCGCACCTCACGAGTTATGTGCTGCTCTGTAAAGCCACTTCTCCATTCTCTCCCAGGCCTTACTAAAGGCAAGGTGTTTACTGATGGGGAAAGCCAGTTCCCTGCCTGCATCACTTCAGCCCTCAAATCAGCTCTCCAGTGACACACAGGTTTTATTTAGTCCAACTCTGCATAGATGTTGGTCCAGATTACGAGGCAAATGCTCTCTGAGCAGTAACAGATCTCCATAGCAGGTTTGCTCAAGCAGGTCCCCGTTGGGTCACAGCATGAGTCAGCTCAAGTTGAGATCTTCAGGCTCTTTCAAAAGAGGGTTTGTTCTCTAAATAGAAATGCTCAATGGCTGGAGACAGCCTCTTTCCACGGTGAGACAATCCAGTTAGATGTTGTCTGTGTTTTGGTCATGTGCCTTTTACAGAACACAGGAGATGGTGGTTAAGGTCCTAGAGATGCTAGCACATGGAATCACCTTCCATGAGCTGAATAAATTCTTTTCAAAGCGACCACTGTCCTTCCTCTTTTCTGCACCTTGGCTTGAATTAAACAAACATCTGCCCCGGCAAATAGCAAACAATGTGTTTCTCTAGTAAACTCAGCAAACAGGGCTTGGAAATCAGAGAGAGGGGAGGGCGAGACAGAGGAAGCCAAGTTGGCCATTTTGCTAAATGACTTTTTTTCATGCTCCAGCAGTCATTGTAATTACGAGGATGTCTGGAGAACCGAACAGTCTGAATCTTCATTGCTTTAGAACATCACCAGTGAAAACATTCATATGCAATGACGTTTGGGGCTTTTTTAACTAGCAACATGTCTATTATGCAATAGAAAAATCCACTGTAGGTTCTTTCAATACACAAATTTCACACTCATCCAAAGGGCCAAATTAACAACGGCAGGAACCAACGTCTGGTGCTTATTGAAAGGTTAGGCACAAGCATCAATAGGGCACGTCCCAGCCCTGCCATCAATGTCTGTTTTGAGATCAGAAGGTTTGTGACTCTCCATGGACCTGCAGAAGCTTCCAGCCTGGCGACAGTAAGTGTAAGTGTATGAGCAAATCAGCAGGAAACGCCAAGGAACACAGAGAATGCCTCACCACAGCTGCAATGGCTTACATAGCTTACACACACAACTTGAAAGGTCTACCAAGGGACTACATTACTTGTGTGCTCCACTGTGACTGTGGATATGACAGGCACATTTGCACCACTGTGAAATGAGGACAGGGTGGAAAGAGTAGTTCCTTGGCATCCACGCTGGAGAGGTTCCTTCTCCTTTGGCCTGGGAGAGATACAACACATTGTTCAGAATAAACCTTCTTGCCCTCCCGTGTCCCAGCCTTGTCAGCCCTGCACACCGCAGCCATTAGCAGGCACCACGCAGGCAGCAGGGTGGGCGCTGCAGCACCACTACAACCCAACCTCCCCCAGCCATTTCCTTCCTTTTTCTAAACCACTTCTATGCTGGGTGACAGCTTTTTCTCTTCTCTT
The DNA here is from genome assembly GCA_013400555.1 of Jacana jacana. Lineage (NCBI taxonomy): Eukaryota > Metazoa > Chordata > Aves > Charadriiformes > Jacanidae > Jacana > Jacana jacana. Next base: position 278,711 of record VZTM01036038.1, read on the forward strand.
TTCAACTTTCACGACAATTTGTACATATTTTGGACTTAAGAGCTCTAAATATGGATGTTTAAATCAGTTTTCAGTCCTGAACCTCTGCTCTCATAAACTGATGGCAGGGGCTGAACCTCTGGCTCCCTCGTGCCATGTTTTCTGATCCCTCATGAGCTCCCCATAAGGTGTAGTTTGAGATAGTACATTCATTCATTCACATCTAGAAGCAGGCACTTACCCCACATACTGAATGAAAGAAACTAAACTTGGAATTTCCTGCCTTTATCAAATTCTCTCTCTTTTTTTTCCTCACAATTATTTTTCCATTACTTCATATTATAACATCATTTTTCTCTATGCTAAATGCAAGGCTGGACCTTCAACTATCGATATTGTCCTTCTTCAGGAGATAGGAATATGTGTGTTTTATTGAGACAGTGAAATTAGTGAACTATCAAAATGGGCTTTTTCAAATACTGTAAATGCCAATCTCTGCTGTACCCTTCAGAGGCAATTGACAGTAACTCAGTGACTACTTCCTTTGACGTTAATGACTACAACAGCTTTCATAATCACTCTGTTGGTATCTTCAATGAGTCAAATGTAGGGCATGCAGGGGTATATTTCTTGGCTCTCCTGTTTCAGGAAACCTTTGTGGCACTGAGAGGACGAAAGAATTTGCAAACTGGGGGAAAGAAAAAGAGCACTGTGAGCTGGCAGCTGCTTGAAGATGTTCTGGTGGCCTAGCCTTTGGCAGAGCATACCCAGTGCATTGCAACAAGAGGAGAATTTCCTTTTGTTTTGGAAATTCAGGAGATTTGCAAAGGCACCTTGACAGAAAACGATCAAATATCTGAACTTCCGGTGCAGCATTTACTTAGTAAATGACATTTTAATGCAGGAAGTCAAATTTGCATACTAATTAAATTTATTCCTTTAAAACATTTAGACTTTTTGGGCTTCCCACCTACCCACAGTGACAGATTAAAAGATTTTTTAATTAAGTTATGTCAAACAAAACATACTTTTGTAAAGTGCTGCAGTACAAAGTATTGTACTCAGAATTTAGGCAGTGGAAGCATTTCCACGTGCTACTTGATCTCAGAAAGGCAGCTGATGGCAGAGAGATCAGGTTTTCTCCCTCACTACATTTATACATTGGGGGAAAAAAGCTTCATGTACTACATGCTGGGTAACAAAATAAAAAGACCCTGCACTTGTAAAACTACAGTGGCTCTTCACTAAGAGATTTACAGAGGTGCTGCAAGTCAGAGTAACACTTCAACTGTCTTTACCTTGTTTGACTCCCAGGCAGGGCTGGAGGGTGATACAGGTAGAGTAGGCAATAATAGTTGGAGATGGCAGGATGAGGATGTTAACATCAGCCCTGAAGGGAGGATAACTGAGCAGCACTCTCAGACCCTGTTCTTCCCAACAGCCTGGGCCTCCCAGACCAAGTCACTCCTCAGCCATGCAGTGACTGTGGGCTGTGACACTGTCACCTTCCAGCCTCCACCGGGCACCGAGTACAGGGTCGGTGCAGAATCCCCACCCCTACCCATGCAGCCTGGCCTTCATGTCACACTCCTCCAAGTGCACAAATACTATGAGCAATTGTTCTTAGAGGAAGGGAAAATTCTACACAACATAAGGCACTTTGTTTAACGACTTCCAAAGAAGGAGTTTCTGTGACACAAATACTTCATTGAAAATTGTAACACTAAAGGAATATTATACCCACAGAATGTACTATCGCAGTCCAGTCCTTAGCTCAAAACGTGAACACATGCTCTGTTGATGCTGCCATCCTTGCTGAAGCACTGGCTCCCAACATTCTGGGGGTTTCCCCCATAATGATGAATACTCAACTGCTTTCTTTAACGTCTTCTTCTGCAAAGCTCTGAATATTCCATTTAAAGGTACCAGTAAACTCCACATGCTGAAAAACACTACAACAATTTCACTTGAAACCCCTACTTGAAACCCTGGGTACTATTTCTTTATTGTTAGTATGATTCAGAGCTCTGAAAGGATATTTCAAGCACAAGCACCTGTTCTGTTCTTTTCTTTCCACACAGCTCCGAATCTCACAGTGGAGTTATCCCTTTCCTCCTCTCCTCTTTCCTCTTTACTTCCTCCCTTACACGTTGAGCAAAGCAATATCCTCTACTCTTTTGGGACAGTTTTCTATTTGCAGGGTACTGTAACAAGTCATTTAATTTAACCCTTTGAAAACTAATGTTTTGACATGATGCTCTGACACACCTTCAGCTCTAAGGAAAGGAGCAAAAACGGAATCATACAGGGAAAAACCAAAACCTCCTATTTTCATCCTTTAGGAAGAGTCCTGTTTGTCTTTAAAATAGAGAGAGAGAACAACTTTGTAAGTGCTCCTCATATGTTGGCACTTTATTTCCATGGAGGGTAATGTCTGTAACTTTGTTGTCTCTGGAGGGGACCTGAACTTCAAGACCCCAGTGCCTGATGATGTCAGTTGCAGCCAGGCACATACAACCCTTGGGCTTCAAAGCTTAATTAGATCTGCTACTGTTTACAGCTTATAATTACTGATGTTAATTTACTGAGTGATGTTACACTCCTACCCTCAAGTTATGTTTTTGGCATGTTAATCCATTTGCACACAGACTATTCCACCTGACTGTACAGGCTGAAATTAAAGGGCATTTCTCACTTTTATTTCATTTGATTTCACCACGTTCTACATGATTTAAAAAAAAAAAAATAAAAAAAAAATTAATTTGACCATCTCTAGTAATGTTATAAATATTACATAAATTCTACATGACACTTTGATACAATGGCAAGAGAGAAATATCTACACCACATAAAGCCATGCTTTCATCACATTTTTCAGCAGGCTCCTAAAGCCTCCAGAGGGCATAGAGCGGAAAGCCAAACAGGTTTTGTTTGCATGGAACACATTCCCAGCTTAGGCACAGAGCTGCAAGTCAGCTTCTGGCAGGAGAGGGAAAGATGGGAAGGTTCATAACTAGCCACAGGATGTGCGCTTGACTGGGTTGTGTTTGATTTCAACAGACGGGGCAATCAGCCCCGGTCCTGCTTCATCACTCCTTGCCCACAACAAACACCTCCTCACCCTCATCATTCCTACACCAGATGGCAACGGCTGCAGCAGACAGTGCACGTGGCATCTAGTGCCAGGCCTGTGCCTGCTCTGGGCCATCTTACGCTCCAGGGAAAGAACTGGCTTCAGCACATTCCAAGCGAGGACGTATAACAACATAGTTCCATGGGGCTTTCTAAGGACTGGAGCTAGCTGTTTCAAGCATTTTATACATAGGGCTTTTAAATTGCTTTTAATTCAAAGAAGGATTATTGCTGTTGCTGACTTACTCCTTCCTAATTGCTTTGATTTCAGTGAAGACAAGATAATTATGTCTTTTTAAGAAGAGCAATTCATTTTAATGTTGGAAGATCCTGACTCTATGAGGTCTCCAGGCACGGGAGCACGTATAAATTTCTGTCAGTTCTCAGCCTGCCGTGAGCTTCCCACTGCCTGATGCCAGAGGCTCCAATGGGCAGTACAGCAACCTCGGGGGTCAAGACAACGTGCAGAAGAGGCTCTGGGCTAATTTAGTGGACAGGTAACCACCTCACGGACTGGGAGTGCCCAACATGCCAGCTCATCAGCTGGAGCAAGAGGGTGGTGCCAACCCTCCCTCAGCCTTCACACTTCTGGGGAAAAACGCTACCATCCTGCACTTCCAGGAATCACCTTACAAGGACCAAGAAGTGTGCATTTCAACAGGGCATGCAGCTGGGCCTGGCCCTTGTCAGAGCTGTCTCAGATGGAGCCATCACCGACAACGGCAGCTCCTGCCCATGTCAGGACACAAATCACCAGGAAATGGCTCACACACCTGGTGTGCAAACTCCCACGCTACAGCAGTGTTTTGTGCAGGCAGAGAGCAATCTCACCCCCGTGCAATTTGACTGACATTACAGCGGAGTTACAGACGCTTTCCATGGGAATTAGGTGTCTACCTGCCATTTATACCTTTTAAAATCTCTCCCTAATCGCCAAGAGAGAAGGCTGAATGTGAAATTACCTCCCTTTTAAAGTCAAAATAAAGGAGCAGATTTTTAACGGTAGTTGACCCTGAAAGAGAAAGTCATTGCATAGTAATGTAGATCTATCATTTCTTTTCCTCTCGAGGTGCCATCCAGAAGCAGCTGACAAAAACTGGGAGAGCTGAGCCATCTGGCCTATCAATTAGCTTACTGCCAATGCTTGATGGTCTTAATTGAGAAAATATGAAAATACAAACAACAAATAAAGAATACAAAATATCAATCAAACGACTCGTGCCCTTTCCTAGATCATCTCCATAAACAAAGAAAAAGAAAGTACAAATCAAATAGTTATTTTTTTAAAAAACTGGAAGACATGCAATTTATTTAAAGAGTTATCCATGATCTCTCATGTGAGATCTCAGACCCTGAACCAGCAGTCCTACCTTCCTCCACAAATGGACACCACAATTTGAGATACACTGACTGAACAACTACCCTCACTACAATCACTGTTCTGGGATCAGAATTTTATTTGTTGCTTCTTCTTCATCATTCTTGGGCCAAAATCTTTCTCTGTTCCTGCTTCCAGGTAGCACGACAGAGGAATCTGTATAAGGACCACAGAAGAAATAACTCTTATAGGAGTTCTAATTTATCAGGTTCTCTGGGAGTCCAGGAGGTATGTGAGCTGCTCCAGCCAGTACTGCACATCTGTCCAGGGTGGAGAATAACCTTCCTGAAAAGCACTATGCTACCAAACACTCCCCACATGTGGATCGTACCCTTATATCACAGCAATTCTTCTCTGCAATAAAAAGACTATTAGGAAGGATGATAATGTTCATAAACCAAAGTACTGAATACCAGTCAAAGGAAATATTCTTCCCGTATAGAAGTAGCAGAGAGAATACATTTATTCTACACTTCTCTTATCAGCTTATGCTAAGCTCATGTGATAGTAATGCAAGATAAAGGAGAGGGCAGAAAATGATAGAGGAATAGTGGGTTTTTTATCTTGTCTAGAGGATTAGAGAATCTGAGTGCTAACACGTTCTTTTATCTGGTGATACAACCAAAGACAAAACAGATCTTCAGCGTGGGCAAAAGAAAGCTATTCAAAACATGGCACTGAGCACGTTCTGTGTACTGCTGCAGCTGAGATGTGTTTCAGTAGGGCACCGACTGGGAGACAAGTCATGAAAAAAACCCTCACTTTTAATCTTAGTTATTAGAACAGCAAATTAATTTATTCTACGCCCCCTTTTTTGTCTTCATCATGACAAAGCCAATGGCAAAGACAGTCAGAAAGGTGATCCAACAACAGATTCTCCTTAGCAAATTGTTTAAAGCCTGATTTTCCCTGCTAGGGAAAATTCTTGATTGTTGCAGTCAGTGTCATCCACAATAACTCTCTAACACAGAGGCACAGATGGAGACATACATCTACACGGCATCAGCTTCATCTATGTTGCTTCTCGCAACACTACTGGCACAGATTATTCCTCAAGACATACTTGGCACTTGCTGAAGCAGCAGCTTTGTCATTCCCAGATGTTGGTGAACTGTGAAGCCCTCTGTGATGGGGATTTTATGTGTCACTTAGGTGTAAATGGAGGCATAAACCAGTTTTATGATAGAACCTATGGTCATTAGGAAGGGTAGGAAGTGAATCCAGGACTCACAGCTGTCATGCTTTTATCTTCATACTAGAAATCCTGCCACATCTGAACAGGCCTAGGGAAAAGAAGGGGAATACAGAGCAGTGCAGCCCGCAGCAGTGGGGACAAAGGTAGGTGCCCATGGCGTTCAGCACTAGCCCAGGCTGCTGAAGCAAGTGGGGCAGGTACCCCTGACTCCAACAGAAAAACATTCAGTTCAGTATTGGGTTATTATGAAAATGCTGCTTTGACATTTTCAGCCTGAAACCAGACATTTTCCCTGACATTATGAAACACAGCAAGGTAATATTACAAATAAGTGTAAAAAATAAATCCAACTTGGAAAACACAAATGACCTTTCAAAGCCTGAAATCTTGTAATAACAACTGGCCTGACCCATTGCTGAGCTGTTACTGGAGCTTCACTTATGTTTTTGCCTTTTTCTCTTCGATAAAGTGAAAAGTTAGGGACTAAAATTCTAGAACAAGTGCATTCCTACTTACCAGCAAAATGAAAAACGTCTTGAAATAGTTCCATGCATCTAATCTGCTGGGGAGGGGGGAAACCATACAAATGAAAAAACCCAAACCCTCTCACTCACTCTGCTTTCTCCAGGGTTTGCATCTATTGCTTGCTTCAGACAGCCCAATTTTAATAAATCCAAATAATCAGCTAGAACTTGAACTAGCTCTGCCATCTCTCACTGTTCTTTCAGTTCCAGGAAAACTGAAGCAAATGATATTTTCCTTGCTCAGCGTTAAAAAAGCCATAATGATACTAATGTTTACATCTGGTTCCAACACCAGCTTTGAGCTTCAGTCAAAACAGAGATGAAATTTAATACACATGAGGTTCAACTATTTGGGAAACCGTAATGTTTTCTTGGTTGGTTTTTCAAATCCTTTTTCCTAAGAGCTCTTCTGTCCCCAACCCTGGTACTACTTTACCTAAATTGGGATTATTAGAGCAGTACCTACCCCCGATACAGTTGTTAGGGTGTTTAAGTCAGCATAGCATTTTATTAGCGCTCTAATGGCACCCAGATGAGTGGCTGTGCTATAGACATCTATTGCTAAAAAGACTTGCACACCATGATTTTGTTACAGTTCTGCTGAACGTGTGTGGATCATGGCTCAGCTGTTGGTGAGGAGACAAGGGCAATGTTTTGCTCTGAAGCTAGCATCAGTGTTATCTGTTTGGCCAGCTTCTTCCTTTCACAGGGATGTTGTGGCCAAGAGTAAACTAGCATGCCAGGTGGGGTCCTTTAGTGACAGGTTCCTGAGTGGCGGCTTTGTTGAGTTATAAACTAGTTTAGAACTTGGTATTTTAGCAAGAATCTCTATGAATAACACCACTAACAAAAATGCAGCTGTTACTGATTTGAGTCCTGTGTATACTCCTTTCTCCCTCTCTCTTCCCACACTCTATCTCTTCCCATGTCCTCAACACCTTGTCCTGCCCAGACAGTTCCCCCATCTGCTCCCATATTCCCCAGCTGTGGAGTAGGTACTGTCCTGGTTCAAACTGGTGAGGCAGAGTATGCCTGGTGAGGACAGCAGCTCTGACCTGCATCCCAGTCTGGGAATGGTTAAATATTGTGCCATCTGCTTTTCCCTCTGTGGAGGCTCTTTGCATCTCCTTCTGGCTCAGTTGCAAAGTGCTGTTTAACATTGCTGGCATTTTGCATGTTTGAAAACCCTCTCCACTTCAGTCATTTTTCCTTGATAATAGCAGATTCATGAATTCATTGGTGAGGAGACGCTGATAGACAGAAAGACAGACAGGCAGACAGCTTCATTTCCTTGGGAACAAGACTGAAAAATGAACACACTCCCTGGAGGTTTGGCCAGCAATGACTTTGGTACAGTTGCACAGAGCCACCTTTAATTGAATACTGTTGGATTATGTTCCGTTTTCCCTCTTGTCCTGACCTGCTCATTGAGCAATAGAGCCATCTGCCAAAGCACTGGCTCCTGATTCAGAGACGTGCACCTTCCCTTGGGAGAGCAAAGTCAGCCAGCGATTCACCAGGGTTTCTGCAACTGAAATGATTGTTCAGGTTTCCATGCTGTAGGAGCAGGGGATCTGTATCTAGCTGAATAATCTGGCAGAAAATGTAGATAAAACACAAAAACATATTGACTGAGAACCATGGGTATCTTATATAGAGAGTTCAAAGTGCTAATTTCAGATAAAAGTTTGTCATTCCCAGACCAAGCCTGGTTTCTGTTCACTGAACGCCCTTCTCACCTTAGACAGCAGCAAATTGTTTGCAGTGGATCCCTAGCCAAAGCAGAGATGCTAGAAGTTCTTAGCTACAGGCAGCAAAACTGTACACTGACTGTTGTTTGAACTATAGATGATCAGGAAAGCAGTTGTTTATCATGTGAAAACATGAGGTGTGCTTTTTTCCTTGATTTTTGTGAAGAAAAACTAAGATCTTTTTCTTACAAAAAGACCCACAAGCAGGATACTCTAGATCAGCTTGGACTTCAAGGACTGTCTTTGATGAAGAGGGTTTGTATTGACAAGGATTTTTTAGCAAAATAGAAAACATTTCCCTAGAAAACACCTTTCTATGGTTAGAAATTTCTTGTTAGAAGTGTTTTTTCTATAATTTCTGCTGGTAACTGTGGTTTGGTGTTTGGCAAAGATGTAGGAGGACTGAAGTGTGTTCAAAACCTCCAGCCACTGACAAGGCTGAGAGGGCTCATAGCAAGAGCCAAACCCAGTTCTAATCAAACTGGGAGAGGTGGGGATGTCGCACTTTTGAGCAGCCGTGACTCACACAGGCTGGTGGTATCAGGAAGGATGAGGCCACGGTCTCACTGCTTTTAGGGACGCACCAGCTGGAGTGAGGGAGTCAACTCCATTTCACTTCTGAGGGGAAACAACTGAAAAGAATGGATTAAAGGTTCAGTTTTAAATAAGTTTTAAGTAAAATTTTGAACATGCAGTCTGTCAACCCATCTCACCCTCCTTTTTTCACTTAAATAAGCTATTCTTCAGTTAATTATGTAAAAAATAGATCAAGTAATATTTTTCCCAAGGAAACATTCCTTTGCCATGAGTGCCCCGTGTTCTCCAGCTCTTGTGTAAGATCGGGGAGGCACTGGTAAAGGCCTGGAAGAAGAGAGCAAAGAGTGACCATTCTGCAAGAGGCTCCCTGCAGAACTCCCAGGGTTTCAGGCCACCCGTGGGGCCTGGCCGTGCACGCTCACCTCCACCTTGTGAGGACAGCGTGTCCTTGACGCTATTGGTGCTGCCACCGGGACTGCCCGCCCACCTTCTTCCTTCACAATGATCTTTCCATATTATTACAGGATGCTGTGGGAGCATCCAGGAAAACACCCTACTCCCTTCTTGGATGGACTCCCTGCCCACACACAGGGGAAGTCCATACCCAGAACATTCAGCCAGAGTTGGAGGTGCCTGAATCATTTACTGTCGCTGGCTTGCACAGCGTACTGGAGCAGCTGGACAAATCCACCAGCACAGAGCCCTACAGGTGGTGCAGCCTTATCCAATACTAGGAAAAGCTTTGTTACCCTTCTTTGGAATCCAGGATTCATGAAGACTTAAAGGAAGTGCTACTACAAGTCAGTTCTGCTAAACCCATACAAAGGGCTGTGAGGCATCATTAAATCAATTTAAACTTAGATTATATCAATTTAAATTTAATTTATTGGCAACAAAATCAGTCTAAAATAAGCCTTTGTCAAACCGTAATAAGAGTGGCCATCTCTAAACTCATTTAACTAAAACTAGTTGCCAACTAATTTAAGGTATGGTTCTGCCACCCAGAAAAAAAACTGCTGTGAACTTCACAGACAGCTAATGAGGGTTCATACCAGGACTCTAAAGGCAAATATTTTTGAAAATTAGATGTTTTGAGACAGGTTTCATGTTCCTCTTTTTTTTTTTTTTCAAACTCAGACACAAAAAGAGCCACTTTAAGACTTCCCAGATCAAGTTCACCATTTTCCCACTGTTTCTAAGAGGTTGCCGAAAATTCTGTTCAGTGATTTGATCCCTGATCTGCAGGAATTTTGATTTTAAAAAAATTATATAATTTTACTTAAACAGTACAACAGCACTTTGCAGTTCAGGAGCAAGGCAAGAACAAGTCGGCCATGAGGAAATGAGCCCCTCCAACAGAACGAGTTCTGAGTCACTAAATCAAAGGAGAGGGAACTGCCCACCTCCATGCTCCCACCTGCCCTCAGGATGCTCAGAAAAGCATATGGAAAACTATGGCAAGAACCATCAGAACACAAATCATTTAGGCAGCAAAGTCTGAAACTGTAACAAATGTAAATATTAAAAGGTTCTAGAATATGAGGTGCCATTTCTCTTTCATGTTTGAGTTGGCTAAGTACCTAATGTTGTGTGACAAAAGCAAGGTTAGGCAATTCTTTTCCTCTGTTCTGCAATCTGTTTAAAGGAAATGTCAAGTCTGGTTGCAAGTAGGATCTGGAAACCTACATTCTTAGAGGTCAGGCAGAAATGAACCGACAAGCACTAACCATTCCTAGAGCTAACATCAGACTCAAAGAACCCTTCTCTCTAGGTAAGTGTCCCGGTTTCCCATGCACATGTGCAAACCAGGTCTAATCTAGAACAAGCAAGCACATATGGAATCTCAGAAGACTGATTTTTCCTCTTTCTGGATGCTAGACTGGAAGGCTGGTTAAGAGAACTCTTAGAAAACGTTTCAGGAATTATGTTCTCTGGGTATCAGGATCTTAGGTTTCAGGACAAGTAAACCAAAGAAACTCGGTCTATCATAAAATCGGCCTACAAGAATATTGCTAAACCCTACAAGAAGTTCATACTAAGAAACAAGAGTCACCCAGGTGAGAGTGCTGATAGCTGCTCTGGATTATATTTACTTGTTGAATTTGGTTTTAGTTCGGGCTAAATTATCACATTTCATTTCTCATCAATCCAGATTTATGGTCCAGTCCTCTACAGCAGAAGACACAGAGACACAGAAAGCAAAAAGGAATTCCCCATTATGCCATAAGGACTCGAAAAAATGAATTTTGAATTTTTCTTATTTCTGTAAAGTCCTTTAACCCATTCTGGTTAGATAAGGAAGTCTAACATATTATAGATTATAATGAGATCTAATCCCAGTATTGTGAAGTGCTAGTAAAGCTAAATTGAGACACTCAGATTCCTGGCTAAGAGGATCTCTGATTAGTTTAACTTTTCTTTCTCTTCAGGATCTGTTTTCATTGTACCCTGGACAATCTTATCTCTCTAACCATTTTCAGTGTGTGTCATTTTACACTTACCTCATACTAACCAGGTAATTATCTTTCACATCCTTGTTTCTGAGAAATAATAAAATAAAGGTTTGCTTCCTACTAACCCACCCACTCAGAAGCAGTGTCTTCTCATGTTTTGCTTTATAAGGCACACGTGGTGCTTTCAAGCAGTCTGATTTGACATCTCGAATAGATTAAAAGTCATATCAGAAAGCTATCTGTTGAGTGACAACATAAGTACTTATTTAATAAGTATATTAAATACATATGCATGGCTATATACTGTACATCCAAGGTTTTAAATATATATCCTAGTTAACTGCCATATGGATATGTTGTTGTGGAAAAAAATATTTATAAAATGTTTTTTCCAAATGTTTAATCTACAGCAGATGCGCCTTGCATTCATCTGTTTGGCTTGGCATTCACTACAGGGTGATCTTATTAATCATACAGACCTCCTGCAGTAGAGGAAACAGAGGCTATTATAGGATTCGTCTGTTTTCGACTAAACAGAAAAAAAGGATCTTCATCAAATGATAGATCCCTTTCTGAAAGCCCTCTGAAATGTAGAAGGCTGTGAGTAAGCCACATGCTGGTTTTCATCTCCCAGCACTGTACCCTCAACTCCTCTTCTTCAGATTGAAAGAACAAAGCCAGTCCGGCTCTATGTGTCTAGGGAAGGAGCGGGGAGCAGAGGAGTGGTAACTCTAAGGATGGACCTGGAGAAATCCATATTTCATTTGTTTCCTTTCCATTTTGTACATTTTTCCATCTGTACATTTCCAGACTGTACAAGATTCTTCTCCTTCCCTTTTTGTTATTCCATTATGTTTGGAAAAGTACATAAGTGCTTTGAAGTCTAATCTTACTCTCAACATCTTCTGTACATATCTCTCTGAGCACTGCTCCACATGGGAAGGCAGTGCCAAAGTCTGCAATAAATCTCTTATGACTTCAGTGCTGCCCAGAATTTTACTCCTCTCCCATTTTGCTAGATGAGTTTCACCAGTGCCATGGTGTCAAAGGCAGGCGCTGTCGCTGGCCTTTTGAACTGGGCAGGGAAGAAGCAGATTAAAGCCAGTGAGGAAGGGGAATTCTTTTAAATTACATCAACACTTCCTTATCCAAAGCTGCCTTTCTTTTCATTATTGACAATTCCTTTCTTCATCAGCTCCTGACTCATCCTCCCTGCATCTGCCTCAGCTGTAATTTTCTCAGCCATCTCTCCAGTCTCCAGCCCCAGGTGAGCTGGGTCCAGCTTTGCTGTCCTCTCCCAAGGCAAATCTCATCACTAAGAACCAGGGAGCCTCAAGACCGCCCTCGCGCAGAGGCTGAGCCCAATATTGTAGTGACATTTCTAACAAAGAAGCTTCTCATTTGCCCCAGTCCAACCAGTGAGCGTTGGTGCACTCCAGCACAATTTCCTTGTTGTGCAGCTGTAAATCCTGCCGCAGTGTCTGTTTAATGGAACACAGGGACTGTCTTTAATTTCTGTCATACTGACCATCCATTGGATATTTTGATGCTGTTACCTCTTGACTCTTAATTCCCTACACTGAAAACTGCACCTCCTGTTCTAGTAATGGCACTGTCTATCTTCCAGCCTAGTCCCAAACTTCTGTATGACTCCAGAAGGGGATTACAAAAATGGTTTTGGAAGTACCTGATCCTGCCTGTGATCTTCCACACTCGCCGAGGTTCCTCACCAGCATCTCCCTCTGCCACAGTGAGCCAGAGAATGGAGCAAAGGACATCACAGGGCGGACTGTGCTGGTGTGTTACACCACCAGAAGCAGTGGTGACTGACATGCAGTGGCACATCCTCTGCACACCCTGGGGACCAGGAGTATGCCTGGCAGCCAGTAATAGTAAAGGTCTGTGGGGACCGAGAAAGAATAACGGGCAGGATATGGTTGCTTTATTCACATGGCTAAAACTTTGCCTGAGGTCACAGATGGCCTTTGAACTTGACAAAAATCAGTGCTTGACCCATAGGGCTGTTCATTTCAGCATCTTCTTCACTTAACGAAGGTCCAGTCCTCACTTCACTTTTCCTGCTGGGATATGCAGCCAGTCCAAAAGCAACAGAATCTGAACCCTTTACCATTGCATCGATAGCCCTTTAAAGCTCAGCCTTTATGTGCCAACCAGACAGCCTTCACTGTTCAACCTCGCTGTATCCCCACCCTGTTTCCTGACTTACCATGCCCATCTTTTAAAGCTAACTGGCTCCCATGTTTGCCCCAGATGCTCATGCAGCCCGTGACTTCTACATGAACAAACTTCTCTGTCCTCAATGTGAAATTCGGTCTCAACTTCAGCAGTTTACAAGTTTACACTTCAGCATACCTCTAAAAATATAATCAACAACTGCAGCCACCTAGAATATTCTGCATCACCATCTGCTACTCAAACTCTTTCAGTACAAATAGCAGAGAGGTTTTTTAATAACAATCCTTGCAACAGTAAAGCAGCATGTCAAGGAACATGCCAAAGGCAGGTAATTTGCCTTATACAGACACTGACAGGTCAAAGTCAACTGTGGTATTTCAATGTGCACATCTTTCAGATCTATGCCAGAACAATTCTTTCCCAGAATCCTTTAGGATGCGAGTGGAAACTCTAATGAGGCTCTCAGAAGATGGACTCCTCAACACAAACTGCCACAACATGCCAGATGTCAGGCCTAAAGTGCTCAGCCCGCTGAAGGTGGAAATGAAGAGCTTCCATAGTAGCAATGGCTTTTTCAGGTATCTACCCTTGGTCAGTTTGAACCGGTTAGGATATTTTGACAGGGAGTGTAAGAAGAACAAACCCCAGCAACTACGCACCAGGCTACTCAGGCAGGTCACCCTCAAACAATCCCCTCTCAATCTTAGACTCACACAACGCCAATGCTAGAAGGCAGATAAGAAATATTTGTTTCTATTTTATACAAAAAGAATTCAAATAGACACGTTCTTTGAAATGCTGAAGGTTCCCACAAACACCAACATCAGAAATGGGATTAAAACAAGGTTCTGCTGTTACCTCCCACCTCCAAACCTTCCTTGTGGATACATTTTCCTCTATATACATCAAACACAAAGAAGGCACAATAATAAAGGTTGTAAGTACTCCTAAAATGGGGGGGTTGTTCTGGATGGTTGACCATCCTTACTGGAAAAAAAAAATGCTAAGGGAGGTTTTGAAGTTATTTTTTCAGTCACATTACAGAGCACATTTAACTGATGTTCTCCTGGCCTCTTGTTGTCTTTGACTGTTTCACAATTTCAGTGACCAAGAGTTTAGTCTAATCTCCCGACTGCCACTACAGTACCCTGATCAGTTAAACCTCTGCTGGGAAAGGCTTAGAAAAGAACTTCTACTGATATGGATCAAAGTGCACTGGCAAAATATTTGTATTTACCTGCACCTTCTCTGAGCTGTGAATTTCCTCTGGAAGGTGACACAAACTGCTGAGATCCAGGAAGTCGCAAGCAGTACTACAGACCCAAATACATGCAGCACCAGAGGCAACGCATTTCCACACTGATTTGTGTACCCCATTCCAGCAGAGGACTCCTATCATCCACAAAGCTGAGCTGGCAGGACCTGTGGGAGCACCCACAAAAGCTGCCATGTGAAGGCAATGGGCATTGTAACCTCAAAGCCTTCACTGCTGGAATTACTTTCTGGTTAATGCCCTCTTGCCTAACTTCTAGGTTTGTTTTCAAACATACCATATATGGGCCAAATATCCCATAAACGCAACTCACTGCTTTAAACTCAGCTCAGTGAAGTTACCAAATTATATTGTCTGAGCAGCTGTTCCAGTGAATCCAGATTTCCTTACGCACTTTGCCTGCTTTAAACCCTAACCTACTCTCTCGAAATGTACATCTTATGTGCCCAATATTAACTAGATCAAATCAGCTTCATTAGCTGCCTAAGATTAATTCAAGTTCATGCAGCATCCTCTGTTTAAAGTGGGTACAATATGTTACAGTATCTGAAAAGTGGCTCAACTTAAAAAAATGATGGAAGAAAAAATTCTTAAAAAGAAGGAAGGGACAACCCTCGAATCCAGATTGCAGTGTTCCCCACAGAACATCTGCACTCAGATCCTTCATCAAAGCAAGTGCTGCATAACAAGCAATTCACCAAGAAAAGAATTCCAATAGTATTTGAAATCCTTTTCTGGCTTCCTCAGAACCTGTGTTCTCAACTAGGGAGAAGGGAGCTCAGACCCCGCCGTGTTCCGCTGGGCGAGCAGCAGCGACGGGCTGTGTCAGTCTGTCACTCTCCACGTCTCGCCGGTACAGACGCTGTTTCTGTGCACAGCCCGTGTACCTTTGGAAGCGTGACACACTTCCAAGTTCATTTCCTGAGACGTGTGTGTGTCTTATTTCAAACATCTGATACACGCATTTCACTAAAGATGGTTAAACCCAACACCCATATTTAGACCACTTGTGATTTATAATTATCCTTTACTAATTTGTCCGCACTTACATAATGCAACCCTATCGTATACAGCACTCAATGCCACGTTTTGAACTGCAGGAAGCGTATCAGCATGCTTCAGCTCTGTTTTTCATGGTTTAGACATGTCTGAAATATAATGAGAGCAGGGATTTGTCTGCCCTGATTTAATTACTACAATCCAGATAACTCTGTCAATCAATTTTTCTCCTTGTGACTCCTGGCAGGGTGAAAAATGCCTTCATTATGAGGCCTGATCATTACTGGATGAGAAGTTGAGAAGATGATGAAGATGAGTTGTTGGCTCTGGCAAAGAATTGACCCATCAGTGTCCATCAGTGTCTTTAAGTGAACTCCAGCATGGCCAGCAGTTCCCACGGGGCAAATCACTGAATTCCTCAGGAGGAAAGGTCTGTGTCTGTCTACACCAAAGCACTTTGAAAAGTATTCTCACAGAGCCTGCAGAAATCTGATGGATAACTAAACAATTACACAGGCAGCAACTGGTTTGTTCTTCCCTTTTCACAAAAGAAACAACTTCTAAGGTGCCATATTTTAGATTCTTTTTTATGTGACAGTTTAAATCATACTTTGTTACAGCCATTGCCCTTTCAACTCCATATTAAGAAAGTTCAGCCCAGAGCTGCACCAAAGCCAAATGCTCTTTATGAACAATGAAAATTGCAAATCTAAGTCCTTTTCCTTCAAAATATTGAAAGATGAGACTGAGTCACTCCAAGCACTCTATCAGTCTGGGGTTTTTAATCAGTGTTGCTCATCCAGCAGTAAAAACTAAAATACCTTGTCTTACAACAGCCTGAGATACAAGCAATTTAATGACAAATGAGCATTATCTGCTCAATATTTTTTTCTAAATTATGCTTTAATTGTAAAAGGTAATTTCATATAATTGACTAATTAATCATAAAAAATAAAAAGAAAATAGAAGCAACGATTACAATTGCTAACAGAGCTGCTCACATAAAAATTGTTGGAATCAAAGACACACTCAGGAGAGCTAGTAATCCACCTAAAAGCCACTGTGTGTGTGAAGCTCACAGGCACAACACTACTCCTGGAGACACTCTCCTCCAGTGGAGCTGTGGAGCACTTAGTGTGGGGATCCATGGCTGGCTCTGTGCTCCAGGATCCCCCACTGCCTTACACAAACTCATCCCCTCCACAGCAGCATTTGGCTGATCCCGAGAATCACCACTACCAAACATCCAGACTGTATTTTCTCTGGAGGAATGCAAATACTGAGATGGTTTGATTGTGAGGACTTTGATTTCTAGCACAGGTTCCAAACTCGGGTTTGAAGGGAACGTAGCACACAAGTGTGCAAATAGAGCAAGCAACTGTGGGCAGGAAAGGCACAGAAAGAAATACAGCTTTATGCATTTCTGTTATGAAGTTACTGAATTAGGTCTCACAACTGAACAAGGGAAGGTGTTATTTTGATGGGAAGGGTGCTAGCTGAGCTAATTGATTCAGCAGTGAGACTGTTTGGAGCAGCTTTTTAGTGCTATGAGTCAGAAGAGCTCAGCATTAACTTTCCTAAATAGTTGGAACTTTTCCTACAGCTTACAAAATCTCTGAAGTATTTTTCCATCTTGATGCTTCAGACATGCTTAACTACTGAGAAAGCTCTCTCAGGCACTTTGTGACACCGACATCGTGTAAGGGTGCTGTCTTTGCTAGCCCGCAGCTCTTTCTGCCAACAGCCGGGGTGCTCCGCAGCTTTAGCTCGGGATGGGCACTAGACAGAAGAGATTCTCTCGCTCCAGTGGTTCACAGCTGGAATCACAGAGGCTCTCCCCAGGCAAAGCTTACACCAAAAGGCACCCAAACACCATTCAAACAGTATGGAGGAGCCCAATTAGGCACCTAGGGACTTAGTATCCAATCACAATTTCAGCATCAAGCCCTTTCCCATGGAAAATGAAGGAAGGGAGAGTAAAAACCAGGGACCTGGAAAAGTGACAGTTAAATCTCCATTTTGTCACTTCACGCATATCTTCAAGCATGACAGAAACTGGGCTTTCCATAGCAGCACTGACTAAAGTGTGCTCTGTAGCTTTGCCGTGGTAGACACTTCTGGAGGGGAATTCTCTTTTCTCCTGATGACCCCTTCCATAGAATAGGGCAGGGTGGAAAATTTTGTTTTTTCTTCCAGCC
Organism: Jacana jacana; assembly: GCA_013400555.1. Lineage (NCBI taxonomy): Eukaryota > Metazoa > Chordata > Aves > Charadriiformes > Jacanidae > Jacana > Jacana jacana. Next base: position 296,326 of record VZTM01036038.1, read on the forward strand.
TCTCTTAACTAATGCCGATTCTTAACCAATTTTCTTAAAATTTTCCAAAGCAAACGACATTTTGGCTGTAGACAGACGTGAAAGGTTTTGTCCCAAAATAGTCTTTTTTCCCCGAAAGCTAAAAAGGCATGAAAACGTTCCTTCCCTAACTGAACCTGGCATTTGGCTTCACGATCTATGGCCCTTCCACTTCTTTACTCTGCACCTTTCTGGAAGTAAAATATTAGAGAAAAAATAACCTGACAGTGAAGTGAAAAACAGTCTTTCCAAAAGGAACTGATCCTGAAACTTGATCACAGAGTTGTGATTTTCAGGCCTATGCTAAAAAAGAGTGGAGTCTACCAGCTCTTATCAATACCCTGCTCCATAAAGCAGTTCCCATGGAAATGGCTGTGCCCATGAAGAGAGGCTGGTGCTTCATGGGTAAGGGCAGCAGTTAGCGCCCAAGGGACTTAAAGAACACATCATTTGTGAGAACGTTGAGAAAATCAGGAAAGGAGGAGTGAGGAGTAACGATGTGGCAGAAGTGTTATTTTGTGGAATACGGGAAAGAAAGAACAACTGCCCAAACTGAGTGTTCCTTCGCTTCAGTCGAGACAGTGGGCACCTTCCCAATTTCTGCCTGCTTAAGTAGCTTGTGTACCCAAATCGGTGGCTGCAATTTGAGACAGTATGTTTGAAAGCTATTCCCTAAACCACTCATGGACTGGAAAAAACAGAACCAAGAGGTTCTTAAAGCAAACCAGTCATTTTCAGTAATCATGAAAACTACCTATAATTCAATGTACTTACTTTAAACAAGTCAACCAAGACACAGCCATTACGCCCAGAGGCATGATGATACTTCAGGAAGCACTTGTGATGATGGGTCAGATTTACCAATTTTGAAGTTATAGTGGCAATGAACACGGCCTGTTTCTGAAGGCACAAAGCCAGTAAATTGTCTGCACTGGGATTCTGATAAATGCTGCCATCTGCAAAAATGTTATACCCAATGCAGGACAGAAACAGATGGAAAAGCTCTTTAATCCAGAGTACCGACTTAAACACCCCTAAATGGATCTGTTCCTTCAACAGATATTGAAGAACAGGCAAAAATAAACGAATGAAATGAAGGAAGCTTATAAATCCTTTTTTTCACAATGACCTTCTTCCTCCATAGGGATCAAAAGTTTGTTTTAAGGACAAAATGAACATGTTCCTGAAGATAAAAACCAGTTTGCCCATTATGTTTTGTTCTGGTGAGAACCCTCATTTCCCACCTAGTTATCTTCACCTCAGCTCCATTCAAAAGACCCAAGTTGTTGCAATCCTTTTTATAGCACCTGCAAGATGTCCCTCCTGACCCCATCACTGAGCTCTCAATAGCTGCTGAGGTTGGCCATTAAGCACACCGAAGGCCTCTTTCTTTCCTAAGTATGCTGCCCCTCTGAACAAGGAGCTGAGATCTCACCGGTGGAGTTTCTGTTGGTTCCTGAACATGGGGAACAGCAGAAGATACAAGCCTCAGTCCAACTCGCTCTTTGAACAAGTGCAGAGATGAAATATGCTGTCAAATGGAAAATGGCTCTGCTTTTGTCCTTTATCTCAAATACTAAGGGAAGACTCTGCATGCTTGTGTACACAGGTGAGATTTAGCTTCCAGCTCAGGAGAGTAAGCAAGCAAAGATAATACTACCTGTGGCTTCCAAAACAAACTTAAAGTTTGGTTGTACTACATTGTAAGACAGGGTTTTGCCTGTAAAGTCAGGACTGTTTTGTTTAAGGGAGCTGCAGGTCTCGGAATGCAAAAGAAACAGCCACAGTCACAATGCTGAGAGGCTCAGCTTGGAAAATTGCAAAGTGAATAAGGAGAACTGCTCTGGCTGGACACACGCATCATTAGGAATTATTGGCATGAGGGTTTCAACGACACTGCATGCCTGAATGAGAGAATTTCAAGCCTAAAGGAGACAGATTTAAGAGGCTTTAAGATAAACTAAATAGGCTGCAGACTGCTTCATCTGGCAAATCAGTGTGCCATGGAAACATGCAATACACAATGAAACATACGCAAGTAAAACCTAATTTCATGGAGGCGTTTAGGAAGGTAGCTTGGACATGCTTTCAAAGAGGTGAAACAGAACTGAAGAACAGATGTGGTTTTTACCCAGCAAACTGTATTGCCAGGATTCAGGAGATAACAAACTGATGGCTGGTGCTTGAGTCAGCAAGTCTCCCAAAAGAAAAGTTGTTTTTCTCCTTGGCCCTTTCCAGCAACTTTCTCCCCGTGCCATTTGCAAAAAGAAATCTCAGGGATAATCGTTAGCCAGTTTAAAATTAGTGTCACTCCAACACAATGAACTGATCTGTACTGATCTGAACCAGCTGAGGGTCTGGTTCCCGGACTTCTGAAATAACCTGAAGGCTTTTGTTATTTCAGCTGTATTTTGTAGCTATCTCTGTGTTGGTCATTGTGCAGGCAGGGCAGTGGAACAACACAGAGAAATGGGCGTGTAATGGAGCTGCACTGAGACAAACTGGAAACTGCTTTCATATTATGACCCAGAGGCATCCGGATGTGACCTCTGAGTCAATGGACTCACACTTGAGATGCAGGGAAGAAAGCAGTAACAGCTTCAGGGAATATCTCTAGAGGTTTACATTTATATGCTGTCTCTTCTTATGATCTATGACTTTTCCTTCTCTGCAAATTCTGGCAATTACATGAAATCTGAATCCAGAAGGCCAGGGACAGAGGAGCAGGAGGAGGCGTGAGAGGTAAGGGAAAGAGCAGGTTTGGGCTAGCAGCATCCCTGGGAGCTTCTCCTTTGGTTTATCTTCAGACTCACATCTCAGCGAATCCCTTCATGGAGAACATCAGACTCTCTTTTTGAAATTGCACCAATAACAGGCTGCCGCTTTTTGAACACTCTCAGCTCCTCTTCCTAAAAATATCCTCTTTGTTTCTAGCTTTCCTCCCAATACATACTCTATCTCTCCATCACTCTGTGCCTTTCTCTGTTGGGCTAAACTTGTGACAGACGTCAGAGATACTCTTTGGCTAGCAATACTAATGGAAAAAACAGCCCTGGTGGAGGAAGCTAACGGGGCCAAATTTTGCTTTCTATTATACCACCATTGCTCAACCTTTTCCATCCTGAAACCATTCCCTTCGTCCTGACATTTAATATGCCTCTTCTTTTTAAAAAATGTTAGAGGAAGGTGAGAATTTCCCCTTGGACAATTCACAGCAGCCAAGCATCTGTTCAGACTAAGAACTGTTGTGTATCTGCAATGCAAATGCAGAATAACACGTTGATTCTGCTGTAACTGAAAACCGGAAGCTGGCTCTGCTGATTCCTCCCACTCCTCCTGGTGCTTGTTTCCACCCATAACATTTTTTCCAGTAAGCACCTGCCTGACTCCTATTTAATACATCCACAGCTGCAGTTTCCATAGCTGCCTTTTGACAGCACAGTCCAAAATGAATCATTTTCTCTGTCAGGGAATTTCTCCAAAATGCTTTTTCTTTTTCATCTCTTCCTTAATCATCTCTGGATTGCCATTATTTCTCCAAGGTATATGATTAAATTACCATTAGAAGATCACAAATTGCCTGGCCCTTTCCAGCCACCCACTCAGAGTCAAACAGACAGCCACAGCACTAAGTTTTCCTCTCCTTTTCTTAGTAGTCATGTTCTCACAGCTCTTCATATTGCTATCTATCAGGAGACGTCACTGATATTTCTGCTACAGTCCCTGTACGGATAAAATATATTCCATCAAAATACGCTTAAGACAAACTGTATTTTGTCAAGCACCTTCATCGATCCAGTGCAGAATATCAGTCCTGCCAAATATCCTCAAACATTCTGCCAGCAAACCTCCATCTTCTTTCAGCACGTGAAAGCATTGCACGGCAAGATTCCTTGTGCTGAAACATTCCTTGTGCTCTGTCTAGTCACCAGCTTATCCTCTTCCCCTGCCTAAGTTTTGGAGACACCCAACAACTGACCAGATACTCCGGTGTAGGAATTCCTCCCTGTTCACTTTGGTCTTGCATCACACTTTTCTTTTCTCAGCTGCTCAAACTCTTATATGCTCAGTCACGGTCTAGACCAGAAGTTGCCATGGATTCATGGGCACAGTGAAAGAGATCTATAAGAAAATTCAGGATAAATTTCATCCACCTGTTTATCCCAAGGCAAGAAATACTGTCCACGCCATCATTGGCAAATATTGACTGAACCTTTTTAAGGACTAGCTACCTGGTTTTGGTTTGCAAGTGAGCAACCAGCCCAGAAGTGACCATCCAGATCTAGCCATGCTGCAGGGATTCCCTTAATTAAGTACAGGTTGAATTACATCATCTCTCTTAAAAACACATCCTGTCCCAAATTCAAGTTTAGGTGACTGAAAATTCAAAGGTGAAGCACCCTCCTGGCTTAGTGCCCAGTTTCTTCTGAGAAGGCATTCACAACACCCCTGTAAGTTCTTTTCTAGAGGCCAGTGGAACCATCCACCCAAACCCCAACAACTTGCTTCAGTTGCAGGCTACTGATTCACTTTATTAACAGCAACTACTGCCAAAGTTTTGGATAAATCAACGCAAGATCCCAGGTGCAAGTAGGAAAGCTCTCAGAACGTGTGTTTCACTTGGTTCTCTCTTCTTCACATTAGTGACAGCCTGTAGTACCACACACAAGGGGCTGTGCATGACCCCAAAGGGAGAGACTGGGAAAGGAGACAGGGCAAAACTGGAGCAGCTCAAAAGGAAGTGTTCAGCAGAGAGCCGTCTCCCAGCTGTACCCATTTCTCACACAAGCCACGTGCTTCCTTAGGAACGTCTGCGATTCCCGTGACATGAAGTGTACTGGAGATACAGGTGACGAGAAAGCATCCATACAATAAACTGAGGAGAAACAGAGCATGCAAAGGTTAACCAAAGCTTGCAGTGTATAAAGTGTGCCCCTTTCTCTGCCTGTTATGTAAGCAATGCTTTTATAAAGACAGTGAAAGCGTTACCTCAAGGTAAAAGTATTGAATCTGATTCTAGCGGTAATAAGTCATTCATACAGATTTATACACAACCAGGTATCAAATGTTTTTCCCAGCCTCAAAAACTTCCTTAAGAAGATAACAAGGAGAAAGATTCCTTTTATGAAGTGGTTCTGCTTCCTGCACCCCATCTTGCAACCTTCTGGAGCTCGTTGAACCAGCAGAGTTGAACAGACACCCCCCACCCCCCCCAAACATGTTTGTTCCTGGCTTCTCTTATTGAGGGCCTGATGCCAACAGCAGTGATTGAAAGGTCATGGCTCCTCACAGATCTTCCAGTGACACAGTTCTTCACTGGGAAAAGAAGGCCTTTTCAAATAAATTATGCTTTCCTTTAAAAAAAAAACTATTTCCCCCAAAACCAGTAAGTCTTCATTAAAAGATATATGGCAGAAAATCACAAAGGCTTCCGTTTCAGGCCTGAAAAGTTTCAATATAAGCTACAGAAAAGATATTACAGTATTAGCCTGAGTTTCTAAGTGTTATGCCAAGTATAAATACTCTGACTTGCAGCTACAGTGGGTTTGATCCTGAAACCTGGAAGTGAAAGGTCCCCAACCAGGGGATTAGATTTTTTTAGAATACTAAATCAAAACTCAAAAATCAGAGATCCTGATACAACCACCTGAAAGCAAAATCACCTAAAAGCAAAAAAGAAGGGCCAGTAGCAGGAAATCAGGAAGGTGATACTTGAAATCTCAGTCACAATGGATGTAGATACAACAGTGCTCTTCTGTATTGAAAAATCCAAAGCAGGAAATACAAACAAAACCATTCTAGTAAAAATATTTCACATACTTAAAATGTTTACCATGTGAGTACCACGTATTTTTATTAGGCATTTTCTTCCTCCAGCTGAAATCACAGCAATGAGCTAATCTCAGTACTCCTTTCCTGTAGACTTCTCACAATCAAAGCAAATCATCAGGAAAAACAATATGGAAAGGTCAAGGCTACATTCATCAAGACACTTTGAGTCTCCCTTTTGCTGAGATGAAGATCTCATGGCTGAGCTGTACTGTGCCTCCCCTTTCTACTACCAGACTCGCAAAACTGAGGGGAAGGGGGGAGGAAGTGTAGTGTAATATTGTGGACTTATGTTAAATGGCACAATCTGTTATCCAGCACTCAGATAGTGTTCCCAACCTCCCTTCTATCACATCTCCAACATAGCACAAACCACCAGGGTAGGTAGGCTTCCTCCCATCGTGCTCTGTCTTTTAAAAGCAAACATTATTCATAACATGCAGGTTTTAAAAAGGGTGTGCTCTCTTCAGAGAAAAGCTTTGGCAAATGGATTTGGGCCAGCATCAACAGAGCTGATTTTCCTATGAGTCTTCTGCCTTGAGAATTGTCACACATATAGCAAGTACTCTTTGTCTGCTTTTGGGAAGACCACCCCTTGCACTGCCCTGGAACCAGAAGCTCCTACTTACGTTGTGGTTCTACCCAGCCCATAGATAGAATCAGAGAATATCTCAACGTGGAAGCAACCTATAAGGATTGTCGAGTCTAACTCCCTGCTCCTCACCAGACTGCCTACATCTAAACCATATGAGCATTCTCCAGGTGGTCCTTGGACTCTGCCAGGCTGGGTGCTGTGACCACTGCCCCAGGGAGCCTGTTCCTGTGAGCAACCTCCCTCTCAGGGAAGAGCCTCTGCTTAATATCCAGCCTGAACGTCCCCTGACACAGCTTCGTTTCATCTCCCCGTGTCTGCACTTAGGCTTCAGTATCAAGCCCTGCTCTACATTAGCCCAAAGCTTGAGGGAAAGGGGTATGTTCCAAAACAGAATAGTGTGTCATTGACGTGGGTGTGAAACTAAGGGCAGAAAGCAAAATCACAGAATCACAGAATATTGAAAGTCTATTGAAAACAGACTGGAGCTAAAGGAAATGCATTTGAAGACAGTGTTTTCCCCTTTGGTTTCATTGGGCCTGGTATGAGAATAGCACTCCTAGAACAGCGAATCTTTTGCAATGGCTGAGGAGAGACTTCCCCACATCACACGTGGGAGTACATACACACACAGAGAAGTACTGTTGTAATAGGCACATCAGAAATGCAAGAAGCACATCAGGATAACAATGAACATCTCCTCAGAAGAGAGCTCTGGCCAGAAGAGCATCTCTGCCTGCCAATATATAAGCACTTGTCAACACCAACTCATTTTCCCAATGGGCCAGGCCCAGGTAAACTTGCTGACAGCTTAGCTTTTTGTTCCTGTGGGGAACAAAAGCTGCCTCACATCTTCCCCAGCCGAAGCCAGTGGTTGCTGGGAGCAGCAAGCAGTACTGCAAATTGTAGCCTGTAATATTTCTTCCTCACAATAAGGTCAGATGCCGCTGCAGTGCCATAATACTAACTCCGGAGACATCCAAGACAACACAGACAGTTAACGGTGGCAGTCCAGGAGCTTGTGGCACTCATTGTTGTGATCCATCTGCCCTTGATGTCCATGCTTCAGCCTAACAGAGACGGCTGCCAGCTCTCGCCAGTTCTGGATAGCTGTTCTTCTGGAACCTGCTAGCTCAGGAGAACATCACTTTGCCAAACCAGTTAACCAGAGGGACTGTCAGAATCTTAGCAGCTTTCTCTTAAAAGGGAGCATGTAGAAGGGAAACTGGCCAATGGAAAACCATGGAAAAAATGTTCCCAGAAAGAAAAGTTCCCCGGTCTCCTCTTTAAGTATATTGCTGGAATGAAATGGCTGAAGCAGCACTGTGCTCTGATCCCATTCATAACCATCCATTCTGCCAGGAAGGGAGAATGTGGCTCACACACAGAAACCCCAGTGGAGAATGCTGCTTTCAAACCAGTTTCCTCTAGCTGCAATCTGTTCCCAGAACTGTGTCAGGGGGCCCTGGGACAAAATACTAGCTCTTGTATTTCTACATATCTCAGTAACTTGAAGCATTCCACACCTGCACAACGAAAACCAACTTTGCTTGTTATCAACTTCTGTGGGCTTATGCATTTTTATTCCTGTTTCCTGTTCTTGGGTTCCATGGAAAAACGTTAGGTGCTGTGGGGTGGAGGAGGAAAAGCAAATGCAAATACAGGAAGAGCTTTGTATACATCCCCAAAAGAGCAGACAGAAAAGGTCGGATAACATATTAAAACCAAATAGATGGAAAAATAAACAGGATGCCTTGAAAATGGACCAGATGAGTCAAAAGGGACAGGAGGAATACAAAGGGGGGAAAAAAAAAGAAGAATAAAATTGAACATTGGATAACATGGTTAAAGGAAGAAGTTTCTTGCATAGCTCTCACAGAACAGGCAGCTGCAGCAAAAAGCAGCAACATGCCTCTACAGAGGAAAAAACAGTTGCAAGAAATAATATAGGGAAAAACAAATATGGCCATAGATTCACTCAGAGGTACAAGGTTCCCTCAAAGGAAAGGTGGAGAAACATTCTAAAAACCAGCAATGCTGCTAGAGTTTTCACAACCCCCTGATCCAGCGCTGGGATTTGTCAGTCTCCTACACGTCTCAGGCCATCTGCATAACCAGATTTGTCTGACAAGGTGTGTACATACAGCAACTTCACTGGGGCACCTAATACAAAGGAAAGTAGGTTTTCCCATGAAACCTTTTACAAAAACTCAGAGTTTTTGAAGAAATATGTCAGTTTCAACAAAACTGTTTCTCATGTAAGCTATGAAGATAGCTGAAGAAGCTGCAATTCCAAAGCTAAAATAACACTTAGGGGCTAAACCCGACCTTGCCCTGTCCTTGTTAAATGCGGAGAGTGTTGTCTACTCGGGGGCCTGCATCCATCTGTCTGTCTCTGCGAATTGTAAAAGGCCTTGCTGTCATTTCCAACCGGAAGATAAATACACTTCAAAACCTCAAAACTCTTGGCTGTTATCCTAATCCAAGAGCAACAGTCTCCTCTCTGGTAAATTCTGTACTGCACTGGAACCCCACAGCTTGTTCTCTGAATGTTGGTTGTGAAGCAGCCCTCCTGGGCAGTGTTGGTAAATCAGGACGGGGAGGGTTTTTCATGCGGCAGGGGGTGGGGAGGGCCAGGGCTGGATCCCGCTCCAGCACAGTCGTGTGTGGACTCTCAGATCTCCTCCAACAGCAGCCACCAGACCAGGCCCTCATAAGTCTTCAGGGGCCCAACTGGGTTATATTCCTAAATTCATGATACCTGTTAGCTAGGGCAGATGATGAGTGTGTCATGAGGTAAAGAGGCACCTCAGACTCTACCGTAGAGCCAGAAACAAACGGTAGTTGCTGTAGTAAAATCAAAGGAAGATGTGAGTCTGCAGATCCTACATTACTAATATAAAGCTAAAGTTTAATAAGTTAAAGCTGGCAGACCATAACCATTGTATGGCTATGCTGGTAATCATCCTGAGGTGTATCATTTTCCTATCTTTAACATGAAACTATAGTTCAGCTAAGGTTTTATGGCAAAACTGTTGTTTCCTGATAGTTTTATTTGGCTTCAGATTTTATTTGCAGTCTGCAAAACTCTAAAACCCTTGAAGATAAAAACAGAGAGAGTAAATAAATAATGAAGATTATGAGAAATCTCCATGCCTTTAAAAACGTATTTGTTTAAAGGAATAAAAAGCCAAAATGGAAGATACCCAAGTGAAAACAGAAGGTTAATACTGGATGAAAGGCAGTAACTTCACTTCATGTCGCTCAAAGACAGACTAACACAGAGTGTGGAACACCCCCTGGATCCCAGACATGGGGTTACTGAGCTTACCCCAAAAAATCAGGTTCCACGTCACTAACTGACAGCTCAAGCAGACAAACCCCCGCTTCACTGAAGGGCTAGTCCAGAGCCCTTCCACTCACACTCCTGCTACATACTGTCCATAACTCACACACAGTACAGTTGTACCTGACAGAAGGAGACTTTTTGTCTTAAAACGGAAACCCTAATCAAAAATATATGTTGCTTTTAGTAAAGAAGTGAACTTAAGGGGACACAGAATGATCAGGAAAATGGAACAACAGAAATACACAGTGCTTCTCCTTCCCTACAGGCTTCCATTGAGCAAATTAAAAGTAGCTGCAGTATACCATGAATCAGTTGTCTGAATCACGCTCTATAACAATTCTTTAATGCACCCCAGTGCACAGTGGTTGGCCTAAAAGAAGAAAATCTCTACTGACTTCAGATACATACTCAAATAAGTTACTTGATTTAGCTGAGACATCATTTATAAAGTGGCTGTCCTCATGCTAGGCAAGCATCAGTATTTAAAAATTCAGATGAGAACTGGAGATGTGAGCTCAGCAACTTCCTTTCCCATCTGCTTTGCTTGTGGTCTTGGGGACTAACCCATACAAATATGAATGTTATTAGATATTTAGAAATAGCAAAGAGAGAGTTCATTTGTTACAGAAATCTACAAGAAAGGGCTTTTATAATCCAGTTTTGGATTTTAAATTGGATTCTTCACTGTCTGAAGTCTGTTAGTCATTATTCCCTGGGTGCAGTGCTTGAACTGACGTCTGCAAGGGTTTGTGCATGTGTATGTGCCTCTAAGAAAACACTGGAATAGTCAGCTTCCCCAGGGAGTGCTGACACAAATAACGGATGCAACATACTTTATCTATTAAAAACACTTCAAGCTTCTATGTAAAGCCAAACTCACAATTAAATCAATATTAGACGTATAGGAAGAGATGATTCAGTAAAATTTCTTCAAAGTAATGCACCGGTGGATTATTTGCATTATGGAAACCAGCCAAACTGAAGTAACTTTAACTCTGCACATGCCAAATGTTTCCCAGGAGTGACAAGGACCCAGAATCTGGAGCCCAGTTCCAGAAACAGTCAGGTGAAGGCAATTTTTCCCACATGCAAGTGTTTATAGCAGAGCCAACTTCAGTGCAAACATACTTTTGTTCTGGTCATGCGTGTTCTAGGTGTTATTCAGAAGACAGGTAAAGAAGCAGCTTAGGTCCTGAGAAATCAGCCATCTCTCAGCAGTGCCTTGAAACATCCTCTTTTTTACCAAAAGTTTCGTTGCCGATTACTTTTTTCCCTTTTTTGTCTAACCTCCCCATTTCATCTTTCAGCTTTTCACTTTGACTTGCCTTTTTGATCAGTTTTGCAACAAACTTTCTTCTTCATTCTGGCCAGAAGGGTGCCATAAGACCCTTAGTTATTTTTTAAGCCAACTGTATCCTGCCACAGTCAGTCTTCAGTCAGGTTTGGTACAAATTTACACAAATCCCCTTGCTTTTTACTTTGGTATTTGAACACCAGTGTGTAAACATGCACAAATATTTACAGATGGAAGGCTCTGGAAACACTGGTCACTTCTAAAGTATGTATCCCTTCTTCTACAGCACGTGTCCCTTCCCAACATGTCACTTTAGCTTCCCTTCCACATGCATTTAGTAACATTCCTTCACTTTCATGAAATAAAAAATATTTGCAATAGAAATAGAGATAGATTCACAGAAGCCCGACTCCAAAGTTATTTATAGCTCTGAGTGACTCCTCCTCTGCTCCCAGCACTTTCATTCTCTGCTTGCACTTTTTTCTTTTTTGTTCTTCCTTTTTAAGGGCTTTGACATATGGCATGCCCCAAAAGTAAGTAAGCTGAGACCTGCCATGGTTCAAACCAAAAAATTTTGCCATTTTTTCCAGTTAGACAAATCCTGGTCTTTGCAAAGAACTGAAGGAAACGGCCGGTGCACAGAGACATTATGGAAGGAGTTGCTGAACAAATTCTTGGCTGTAATCGGGACAAGGTACAGATCAGTCTCGGCTTTGTTCCCTGAACAATCTGCCTCTTTACTACTAGCCCTAAAATTGTGTCTGTCACTTGTTACAGACGTCTACATACGTCCCTTATCTGTAACTTGTTCTTCCGGTCACCTGACGCTGAACGCTCCGGTGAGCTGTGATCCCAGCTGAAAGACTCCTGCAGTGCAGAGGAGCGGCACTCGGGAGCAACACGCTCCCATCCGCCTTGCTATACTGCTGGCTCACCAGTCTGCCCTCACTGAAGAAACACCCCCGTGTTTCCTTGCTGCCGTGCACTGGAAGTGAAAAGATTTCCAGGTGTTACCTGCTGCCCGAGGATAAAAATGCAGCCACCAGAGACCGTGTGTTCAGTATCCCGCAAGTGAGAACAGTAGACACGAATAAAGGTCTTAGTGTGGACCTTGATTCTTCACCTTCCACGAATCAGAAAACACATCTGGAAATGCAACAAGCTTTGTTTTAGCCTCCACAATTGCATTTAATGTGCCTGTTCACTGAGACTGTTTGTGTTCATTCCTTAAACTGATTTAATCAATATTTACTTGTGAAATGTTTGCACAGAAGACACCTGGGAAAAGGAGAAGGCCAGGTCCAGGGCACTGTGAGTGTCTCGGCAGCTGTCTGTGGATTGGTCTGTCCTGTGAAATTGTGAAATGGTCGTTTATGTCCCACTACAGAGAGGTGGGGATAATTAAAAGCAAAGCAACAGAAGAATAAACAGTAGAGACAGATGTTTTCCAGATTTCCTTGAAAAATTAGTGAAATATAGAAATGCCTATATTCTCATTTTATCAGTATCACTGGTTATTTCATCCCTTGGCTATATCACATCGAAACAATGCAAATATTTCACACAGGTCATGTTTCCTGGCATCTTGGGAAACCCGTGCTCTATAAAAGTGCTATCAGAGAAGGTAAAATGCCTAGGAGCCAACTCATAAGCAGCCTGAAGGAGACTCAGAGAAAGCAAACCCAAAAAGTCTGTGCTTTAGTATATTTACTTTCAATCCTGTCCCAGCATTCCTTACGGACCAAATGCCAAAATTAAATGGACATTAGGGGAACATAAATATTTTACCAACTTAAAAATAAATTTGAAAGCAATCCTTTCATTTCTATATCCTTCAACTGTAAAACAGCTTCTTGTTTCTGTGCATCTGACATTTTTCAATAAGATTAGGGGTTAGACTCCATGGGTTTCATTAACTAAGTCAACTTTAAATACCCATATACAAATAGTACAGTACTTGTCATCAGTTTGGCGTCCCTAAAGGAGAGGTAGACAAGATTGCCTTGGAAATTTAACTACTCCCTTGCTTTAATTTAAAGCATCTCCCTGTATGGTAACTTAAGATTAAAGTGGAAGACAAGGTTAGAGGCTGCAGGTAGAAGTCCAAAGTGCCAGCTTTAGCTCACCAAGTCTATTTTAACCGTCCTCTCCCTGTTCTGTATTTTCAGCTGGGTATGCTGGAAAATCTGGTGCTCAGATCTCACATGATCCTTACTATTCCCTCCTGTTTCTCCTGCAAACCTTCTTGAATCGTTTGTCTGCACAAATGCTGGAAAGGTGCTTTCATCTGGGGAAAAACTGGCTGTCACCGGTTTGGTGTGAGCTGGGAGCACACAGAGCAATGGTCTGGAGAGACTGGGAAGGGAAAATTCACGAGATAAAAACACAGAGCAAGCAGTAACAAAAGCCTGCATCTCCCCAGTATAAGCTTATGGTTCACATCTAGTATGATCCCTCCCCTCCTCCTCCTCTGGCAATATGTAGGGTGGTAAAGACAATACTGCAGATATCTCCATCTCCTGCTGCTGCTTCCTGTAGCCTTCTTTCTTTTTTTAGGCCTTCCATTTTTCAGTTGCATTTACCGTCTGTTTGTTCTAGTCTGGTTCTAACATACCCTTACTGCCGACACAGCAACCCCCAAGGTCCAAGCAGTAGAGAGGGAAATATTTCATAGGAAGAAACATCCTTTGCCTGCCTTTCAAAATATCATATTCACCCATAATATACGTCTGTTCCTGATGTGAAGACAGTACAAAAAGACAGCTTCAGCTCAAGCCTATACTGGTAGCTTTATGCAGGAATGTCTGGGTCCAGTTCTCTGAGTCAGTTGAGAAGATCAATTTGATTTTTATGGCTTTAAAATCTATACGATCCCCAAACTCACAGGACTGTGCTTTCATCTTCAGTTGACACAGATATGTTCTATGGTTGTAGGATCACCTCACACTGAACAAGTAAGAAAAACAGAATGCTTCCTCAAGTATCTTCTTACGGACAATCCAGGTAACTTTGGAAGGACAATTAGCACAGCACAACCACAGAGGCAGGCAAACAGCAAGACAAGTTTAAAGTTAAAATGGTGTATGTAAGGCAACTAGGTCCTGTCTAGCTGTGTGGAAAAAAGTGGCCATCTACATGCACAGAAAGGGAGCACTATTTGGGATGTAGGACTGTGTGCTTAAATGGAGGGGGAAAGCAACTTTTTAAGGGGGGAGAGGGAGAAAACAGGAACTAATGAAAAAATTAACCTCAAAACATATTTATTTACAAGACTGTTACTAAAGCCAAATTTGAGACTTTCCACAAGCTTCACAAAACAGGAAAAACAAAACACTGGGCAATACAGCTCTGGGAAGAAGTATGAAGGACTAAGATGCATTATGGCAAGTTTTTTCCTATGTTGGATGTAAATATATACATACCCACAGGAGCATATGTAAAAGCAATGATTCTCAATTGAGTCTGAGGGTAACTACATTAGCATGGTGTGTGCATTTTTCATTCTCACGTTTTTCAGGGACACTGGAAAAAAGAAAGGAATGTAATAAAAACAGTAGACAGATTACAGGACTGAAGAAGTGTAAATGATATATGCACAGCAGACAGTGTAGAAGAGAGAAAAGTTCAGACTGAAAGAGGGGTCACCATATTCTAAAATATCTCAGACAAAAATTCCTATTAAAAGGAATTCTGCCCTCAGTCTCTGTAACATGTTATTGATTTTAATGGAGACGCAAAAGCCTGCCATGAAAATACAGCTTTGGGAATCGTTCCCAGTCTTGGAACACAATGCACAGCACAAAGCATAGCAGTTTAAAATTAAAGCACCACATTAGGAAAATGTTCTTAATAGAAAAGAGAGAGAGGGGAGTAAAATTCCCCACAGGGTAAGGCATCATCACTGCACAGACCAGAGAAAGGTAGGACGTAAACAGAAACAATTACAATAGTCCACAAAGACAAGATTTCAGATTAGTCTGTTGTAGCACAACCTTCCACAATGCTCCAGACCTCCCAGCTCCCTTTAAATTCTAATGTATAAGTACATATAAATACCACAGCAAACAAACCATCCAAAACAGCTCTTGGTTTGTTGTGTTACACAGAGGCAAAATGAGAGAGATCTTTGAAACCCAAGCTGAACCACAAGGATATGGAAGGCCAAGTAGCAAGTAAAGGCAAGCTGGGTGCCTCAAAAGAATAGTAGTTAATAGTGGTCTGTGAAATAAGATGAGATGATGAAAGGCAGGACAAACGATTAAGCCTGATACATAACATATGACAACCATAAATGGCTCTGTGTTGTGGCTAATCTAAAGGAGCAATGAAAGAAGATGACACAAAAGACAGACAGGAAATGTGAGCAGTGCATGAAAACCCGTGGAACCAAGCAGGCTCGCCTGCATGGAGTCTGGTACTCATTTTTCAAAATGCACAAAGAAAGAATCAAGGAAGAAGTAGGATACATAAACTAGAAATAAAGTTGTGTTTTGTCTGAGGGTCTTGTGTATTTGTTTTTGTTTGTTTGGCTTGCATTTGAGAATAAATCAAAGACATGACGTGACTGTGGTTTGGACCGCAGTCCAAATACAAAGCAGGCACAAACCAGCTATAAACTGAACCTGCAATTCACCAGGGTTACACCAATCAAATTCTGCAGTGGTTCTTTGCCAACAGTCGGAGGAGCTTGTACTGACATTCTCCTCTTCCTCAGCATCTTGTGGCATCTTTTCTGTTCTGCACGGCCAGAAGCCAAGCAATTTCATGTCCCCAGCTGAGAATCCCTGAGTCTGCCTCTCAGGGAGCGGGATGTGTTCTGGCAGCAAGTGTGCTCTGTGTCTGACTTGTCAGCCTTGCTGTCTCCCAGGCCTGAAGACCCACTCACTGTTCTGGCCAAGGAAAATCTAAGCCCTGTCATCAATATCTCGTGCAGGTATTCTTTAGGAACCTGCTGCCTAAAAAGGCAGCGAGAGTATCAAGTTATTGCATATATCATTTTTCATAACTACTAATTTTAGAGTGTGAAAGGGCTTAGATATACCTCTGTATGTGCATGAGCACGTGTGCACATATGTGTTGACGAGAAGTCTATTAGCGAGGAGATTTCTGCAGAAGAGACATTCATTTTTCCTGCATGTCATCCACGTCAGGAACTACCAGCAATGTCACTGGAAATTCTAGACAAAGACCAGACTCTGGTGCCACCATCTAGAGGTACTAGAAAAGAAGAATTAATCCTTTGATTGTGACTGACAGAGAAATTTTGTTTGATTCTTTATTAGACTTCATTTCCACTTGGAAGTAATCTAGAAAAGCGCAGTGGATATAGGCAAGGGAGTGCCTGTGTTTACTTTTGTAGTTGTTCTTGGGCACATACAGCAATAAATTAACTCAAAGAGAGGCTTTTTGACACCTTTAAAATTATGATTAAGCTCTACAAAGGAAACATATGAAGACAATGCTTCCCATACGACATCAGCCAAAACTTCATTTCATTTTGCATGGATATCCTGCCTTACACAGCTGTGCCTGGATCTTTTTACGGCTTGAGAATGAAGAGAAATTTCACTCTGTTTTTACCTGTGCCATAGTTGTACTTTTTTTTTTTTTCTTTTTGCAATTTTGCAGTCATATTACTAGATCTCAGCTCCTCACTGTGATGACCTTTCCTCAAGGATCTCAAACATTATCTGACTAAACTTTCCAGGGATGTATTACTGTCGTAGAGAAAAGAAAGATTAAACAAGATCTACAGAAGAGTGTAGAAAGAGCATGGAGATTTTAACAAATGAGAGGAAGGTCATAGAGAATCAGCGCTCATGAACACACCCAGGCCTTGCCTTAGGTTTGTTTGGAGCCAGGTTGCATTTGGTTTTAGATCCTGCATTAGAACAAATTGAAAGCCAGGATTTATACGTTCCCAGAAAATGTGCAGCTCACTGGCTAATACAAATAACTGTGTAACTCTTCCTCATATTATTATGAAGTACACACGAGATATACAGACACAGACAGAATGCTCCAAGGAAAGGTAAAGAAGCAGCAAGCTATTCAAAGGAAAGAGGTTTCTCCTTACTGTCTTGTTTTCTTTTAACTCCTTTTTGTAGTTTTAACAACCCCAAACAGACTACAAGCTACTGCAGCACCCTGTCATGCACCTGAGAAAGACCATTTCTGAACAAAATCTACCTTGCAAGTAATTTTGTGTTTTGGCATCAAAAGAAGGAAAAGACTTGTTAGATATTAAACCTCCAGACATAGAGTGACTCAAGAGGAAACATTCAGATAACCCTGTATCTCATCTCACCATAGATGCTTAATTCTTAATGGTGATAAGTCTCACTTGGATGCTTTCTCACAGCTTTCGCACTGGAATGAAAAATAGACACTCATTAATGTATAGTGACACACAAGATGTCTGTATGCTGCTTAGTGAGGAATACTTCCAAATACAAATTTGAGGAAAACTTAAAAACACAAATGTTGTTAAATTTTAAAAACTCTCATACATAAAAACAAATAAATTACATTTTTAAGTGACTCACAGTTTATTTCTGAGTAGTCAGGCTGAGGTGACTTGAGAATCTGCCTTTCACAAAATGCCTGGCTTCTATTTTCTGAAAATCAGGCCTAGGTACAGTGCGAAAAAATGAGCATTCACAAATGGAAGCATCCCAAACCAGCAGTAACTTAGGAACACACTGGCCACTTCACAGTCAGTAGCATAACAGCCCTGATTAGACTGATCACTGGACCATGGCAACCAAACACAAAGAGAAGATCTCATGCAGCTCATATGCCATTGAGGCCAGGATCTTCTGGGCCACAGAGGTGTGTGAACACAGGTTTTGTTTGCAAGCGCTGAGGATGCACAAGCAAAATCTTAGTGTGCAAATTAGTCACTGGGCAAACCATTTTGTGCCCTTTATTTTTTCACACTCTTGGCTCATCAGTTCTCCTGAGTGCCTGCCAATACCTGCTGCGCATTTCTCTAGGTACTTGCCCTAAATTGCCTTGAAAAAACTGAAGTAGCTCAAATAGTCTTTGGCGTCCTCAGCTTAATACAATATTGGTTATTTATCACTCAGGTGATTGCTATCTCCATGACAGAAAAGAGAATAAAGTTAGTTTACTACTGATTGTATTATTCTTTCTGAGGGAAACCTCTCACTGAAATATTCAGTTAGAAGTGCATATTCCCATCTCGGTTTCCCTGGCCTCTCTGCTGAATTACTGCTTGGGCAACAGTGAAGTCAGGTGTGTCTCCATTTGGTAGCTAAGGAAAGGGTTAAACAAGTACATCCTTTCCATCAGCGCTAAGGAACAAACATGCCTCATGATCTGACCTTGCATTGGGAGCTCCAGCAGTCTCTGCTGAGTAGCCTGAAAGAGATGGAAATGATATAAGGAAGAGTTTGCCTCAGTTGATGAGGACTGGGTTAAGGACCAGTTGAGCAGTTTAACATCCATAAATCCATGGGTCCTGATGGGATGCACCCACGGGTGCTGAGGGAGCTGGCAGAAGTCATTGCTAGGCCACTCTCCATCATCTTTGGTAAGTCGTGGGGAACTGGAGAGGTGCCTGAGGACTGGACGAAAGCAGATGTCACTCCAGTCTTCAAAAAGGGCAAGAAGGAGGACCCGGGTAACTATAGACTGGTCAGCCTCACCTCTATTCCTGGGAAGGTAATGGAAAAACTTATCCTTGGTGTTGTCTCTAGGCATATCAAGGATAAGAAGGTCATAAGGGGCAGTCAACATGGCTTCACCAAGGGGAAGTCATGCTTAACCAACCTGATTGCCTTTTATGAAGACGTAACCAGGTGGGTAGATGATGGTGAAGCAGTGGATGTGGTGTACCTTGACTTCAGTAAAGCATTCGACA
>VZTM01036038.1:315464-335818 GCA_013400555.1 Jacana jacana
CAAGAAGGCCAATGGCATCCTGGGGTGTATTAGAAGGGGGATGGTTAGTAGGCCGCAAGAGGTTCTCCTCCCCCTCTGCTCTGCCCTGGTGAGACCCCGTCTGGAGTATTGTGTCCAGGTCTGGGCCCCTCAGTTCCAGAAGGACAGGGAACTGCTGGAGAGAGTCCAGGGCAGGGCTACCAAGATGATAAAGGGAGTGGAGCATCTCCCATAGGAGGAAAGGCTGAGGGAGCTGGGTCTCTTTAGCCTGGAGAAGAGGAGGCTGATGGGTGACCTCATTAACGTTTATAAATATGTAAAGGGTGAGTGTCAGGAGGATGGAGCCAGGCTCTTCTCAGTGACATCCAATGATAGGACAAGGGGCAATGGGTGCAAGCTGGAACAGAGGAGATTCCAATTAAATATGAGGAAAAATGTCTTCACAGTGAGAGTGACTGAACACTGGCAGGGGCTGCCCAGGGAGGTGGTGGAGTCTCCTTCTCTGGAGACATTCAGAACTCGCCTGGAGGCGTCCCTGAGTGACCTGATCTAGGTGTTCCTGCTCCAGCAGGGGATTGGACTGGAGGAGCTTTCAAGGTCCCTTCCAATCCCTGAGATTCTGTGATATATTTTTTTAATAATCGCTTCCTCCAGCCTGTGTCTGGATCCAGCCCCTAGTGAGACACCGTTTCTAATTCTGACTTCCATTTCCCAATCAACACCTTTCTACACTCAGGTAATTAGCCTTCCTTTCTTCATTTCTTGGCTGCCCCCAATGTCATAGGTCGCCAATGAAACCCACTGGCTATTGGAAATCTGGTGTTCCACCAGACTGAGTGGAAGTTACTCAGCAAATAACAGTGGCATCTGTCAACTACAGTAAAATTATGTCTTGCTCCACTATTCCTCCTTGCTCCTATTGTTCCTAATGGGGGATCAGTGGCTTATTAAAATTTTTATGTAATAAAACATTCCATTTTTATATAGCCCTCAGTTTTGTCTGCATGCAGCAGAGCTTGGTTTTCATAACTGTCTCACTAGAGATTATGATTTTGAAGCATACACATCAATCAAATGACCTACATTTTTAAAGAAAGCAACTCCTAAGGGTGAAGTGCAGAACTCCAATTTAATTAGCAGACTTGCCCAGCTTTGTGCTGAGGCTCCAAGGGGATGAGGGAAAAGGGAGCCCTTGTATCTTGCCTCTGTCTAGACAGTGGCACTGAATCTTTTCCAAAAGCCTGATCCATAGCAGCCTCTTCACTGAAATTTAGTTGAATGAGCAACCTGCTGTGATCCTGTCAGTGTTTCTTCTGCGATATAAGAATTATAAAAAAAGGTGTTTGTTCAACATGCTGCACCAGGCATATGGCTTAGATGCAGTTAAAGCTACAATTAACACAGAAAGTTGTTCCCCAGAGCAGAACACCCTGCTTTGCTGTTGTACCTGCATGTTAACTGTACCTTGACACACACACCGGGCCCCAAACCATGTTACAAACCTTAAAACTAACCACTAGTCTGCTACTCCAGGTAACATTAGCAATATGGTCCTTCATCCTTAAATATTCATAAGACCGTTGGGAAATGTCAGTTTTTGTCACATGCTTGTCTGAAAGACTCAGGCCCCCACCAGTGCTTGGATGTGAGCAACGCAACCATACAACACGCTCATTCCTAGCGTGGAGCTAAGCTGAAGAATGCACTGCTGATCTCAGCTATAATTATCACAGCTGCAGTTCTTCTTGTCACCCACATAGGTGTATTATCATCAAATATGAAGCTAAAGGAACCTTAACTTACTAAATAATAGGAACAGCAGGGGATAGAAGACCCAAAGCTGTTATTTCTGACAGCAGTGTGTCGAGAATCCCAGATTCAAACCCTTCCTTGTAGTTGTGCTCCAAGTCCATTTCAGGCTTTAATTTGTATAACAGTCTCTCTTCACTTCGGCATTCTCACCTTGCGAAGTCTTGATTCAGTTAATGCATGCAAGCAAAACACTCAGCAATATTAGCTGAAGCTTCACTTGCACACGCGGAATAAGACTGAGTTCAAAACACACAATGCCTCTAACATTAGTGTCAGTGAATCATTAAATTTAAGCCAATTGCATCAATTTATACGTTTATTAGTTACTTTACCTCCTGGCTGTTGCTAGGTATTGGACAGGATCAAAGGGAGATACTGAGCTGGGCTTTAAGATTTCTTCATGTTGCATTTTTGCCCACCTCCCTCATGTCAACTAAACCAAAGGTCTTAGCAGAGAGACTTCAGTGCCATATTCAAACTACACATCAAGGACTATAAAGCAAGAAATTTCTTATTATTGTTGTTGTCTTCATAATGCACTGGTATCCAGGGATATGAGCATCACTTCAGGCACAAAGCTCTAAAATGCTTCAGGAAATTTACTGCATGACATACTATCAAAATGCACGCATGAAAGAAAATTATCAGTGTTCTTCGTGTATATAAGCACAAAACATTTAGATTGTATAATTCAGTGGTTATTGTGTCTCCCAGGGTCGGCATCAGGTCTGACAAAATTAAACCCTGACAAAATTAGGGTTTATAAGTCCTTGTAGGCCTGACCTTTGAAAGGAAACATTTATAAGCCAAATCAGTTATTGCAGTGGCATTAGAAAACTGTTTTCCGTGTTATTCATTACAAAAACTATTGTATCCATACCAGAGCAAACAAAAACCTCATCTAAAAAGGCTGAGAATACTTATATTAGTGCCTGTTGAGTTCCAGTGCTCCGTAGCAGATGTAAAGCAGCTGTGCTTTTCTGCTGGTGCGCCAAGAACGTGACTAGAATAGTTTAACCAGAGAAACACAGCTTCTTTCCTTCCTATTTTCTCTTCCTCTTGGCACTGCCTTTTTCCTCTGCTCAACTGTTCCTTTAATCCATGAAAGCAGTGCAATGATGAAGGCTTTCATGTAGACTTCATTCACATTGGAAATGTCCTTGATCTCTGCTACTCCCTTCCTGAGGCACATCTTAGATTGTGGCTTTTGCTCTTTCACTATTGATCTGAAGTGTGGTACAGGCTGTTGGGAAGTGCTCTGTGGCCTGTGGTATGGCACATAGAGAAAAGGCAGTCTGGAGACTGAGAGGACTGAAAGGGATGCATCCAGGATGACACCTTTCTCCAAGTATAGAGAAAGTACAGAGCACTAAAATCTGCTTGGGAAGGATCTCCTGGGTAGAGCCACAAGCTGCTAACTTTAATATGACCATCAATCAGCGAGTGACTGTAGAACCTTACCCTTCTGATCCATACAGGACTTGTTCCTTGCAGAGTAATTCCAGCTAAACTGCCCCAAGCCCAGCTTACCCAAGATCTCCTCTGAGCCTGGCTCTGTGTTTTACATCAATTTCCCTTCAGAATCTTCCTTTCTAACAAGCTTGTCTCAAGGCCAGCAGAACAGGGAAAGAGGGAGGCAAACTGAGAAGTTTGTCCACACCCGCTATTATAAAAGGTTAAAGAAGACCCTGACCCTCAATATTTCAATATATCTTAATGGAAAGATACGTGGAGCTCAGCTTTTGTCTTGAGCAGACTTGTGGGACATTTATGGAACATGGGTGTGCACCCTAGGTTTTCTGCTCTAAGAGTCCATTTCCTAAATATCTGTCTCTGATGTCTCGTGTCTTGTGTTTCTCCTGCCAGCTTAAAGCATAGCAGGCGGGTTAGCTTCATTCAACACCTCAAAGCTCCCTCCCAAAGGCATGGTATGTACAATCTAGGTATACTTTTAAGAGTTTACGGGAGTATTTCCTGTGGTGCGGGGTAACTGCCATCAGTGCTGATGTCCACAGGCCCTACTATCCTCTGCTTTCCTCCTTCCTGTTCTCGTTATGCCATGACTTGCTTTGATTTTAAGAACATCAAAATAATTAACTCTTTGAATCAGCACAATCAGCAGGGTTGTTGCGAAACACTTTGATGCCCAGCCAGGCTGCCAGTTCAGTGTCTCTCCCTCCAGATAAAACTTCAGGTTCAGTGGAAAAGCATTTAAGGATTTTATGTCTGACCCTGCTGACAGCAGCAATTTAAAATAATGTTCTTGATTCCATTGGGGCATTTGCCATAATTATCCTGTCATTCTTACCTTTGCTAGCTACTAGTTTGATTCTACGTGTTAGTTCTTCAGACCACTGTGGGTATTCTACCTTGTGTATTGTTCTGAAAGAGCAAGACACTCAAATGCACTATTTGCATATGCAAATGTTATATTTCCGTGTGCAAATGACAACAAATCCAAGAACTACGAACATAAATGAGAGTGCCAGAAAATGATTCTCCTGTTAATCACAGGCTAAATTTGATTCTTCATTGAAAACAAAGCTCTGTGATGTTTGCCGGAAACTTGCCATTTAATCTCAAGAATCACAGCTGAAGACCTGTGACAGCTTAAAGAAAGTAGCATCAGAATCAGAGCCAAGTACAAATACATTTCAAAATGGGGGGAGAGGGGAGAACAGAAAAGTAATGGTGTGGAATAAAATATAAATAATAAAATATAAAGATTTTGAAGATAAGTCAAGGAGATCATTCTGCAAGAGATTGTCAATCACAAAGACACTTGACAAGCTCTGAATTCTGTAAATCAGAAACTGAGGAAGCAACTAGAATACAGCTCATGTATCTCTCGAGAACTGAAGGAACTGTCAAGCCACTCCAAAGGGAAATCCTGGTTCTGTTACGAGTCAGATTCAGTTTTGTAACTGTTTTGCAATTATGTGGGAAATTCTGAATGGAAGAGGCCAAACCTTAAATAAGTGCAAATTGACTCAGTTCCCCTGTCTTTTAATGGAGGAACATCAGTTAAGGGTCTTGTCCACTGTATTTAGTCTAAACCTCTTTGCAGAGAAACTTCCAGATTTCATTTATCTTCCATAATGAATATTCATGTAACTTTAATGCATACTCTGACGTCTACCTCTTTGGCTTTCCAGCTTTAGGTACTTTTTCCTTATATGCTTTTGGCCTATGGTGATTTTAATACAACCTCAGCTCACACTGAAATGCCAGATAAACTACTCTTCAGTAGGAAAAGTTGGGGCTGGTTGTTCTGGGCTTGGAACAGGAAGCAAACTCATCTGAGAGCAGGACTTCAAATGTGTTTGGGGGGTTTCAACTACTGGAAAAGGCGTAAGGGAAACCCCAATTCAAGGCAGGAAGCAGGTCACTGAATAAACTCTTTTCTTCTTTACACGTTCAATAAATGAACCCACTTGTAACTTTGCTTCTCTTTGCTAACAAGTGGGTATTGCGATGTAAAAGGGAAGATACCTACCTACAAATGCAGAAGGGATTTAAATGACAATAACTAGAAGTTGGGAAGCAGATCACTGAACACTTATTTTAGCCTTTTGATTATTTTTTTAGAGGCAGCACCACATTTAACACACTAATATAAAAAGTATTTTTTGCCAAGCTGTCAGAAGAAAAAATTTACTATATTTGTGGAACATTCTGAGCTGCAAAATATATTTTGCCCTGTTGCACTCAGCCCCACAAGGCACAGAAACTTCAGAACTGAAAGTGCTCACGTTGTTGCCAGTTGAGAGTAGGGTAAAACAAAGGTTCCAGGAGCAGAAATTTAAAAGCAACAACAGTCAATCCATGTGTACATCTGTGACTCCTCACTGGTGGTCAGACTACAGAAGTCCCACAGAGAGCCCACTGCCCGCTGGCCCCTGATTGTTGGTGCACACAGGTCACTGCTGCGAGACTGGTGAGAAGCGCTGAGAGACAGCTCACCTCCTTCTACAGAGCTGGGCATCAGCTGCTAGTGCCAACTCCACGTTCACTGAACTAATAGCTTAAGGCTGAATTCCAGTTGAAGTAAAGGCTCAAATGCTGTAAGGAATCAGAGGCTCTTTCTGGCTGTGCTGGAGATAGCCCTGGATGACAGTGCAGCAAACCCTAACCTCTGTGCCTCGGTTTGCTCCTCTGACACATTCAATCAGAAGTGTTAGGCCCAGGAGGAGAGAAGTGCTGTTTTTTCCTAAAGCTTATTTATTATGACACAAATAGTACTAGATCTCCTATTTCTCTGTATCAAAGGTATGCTGTGAGGTTTAACTCACTGTTTTTTGCAAAGGATTTTGAAACTCTGGATAAAAGACATTACAGGAATGGGAAGCTTTGTAAAGGATGAACAACGAAGAACTGGTTCTGAGTGCAAGCTCAAAGATGTTCACGTTCTGCCTTTTTAGCAACTGAGCCAAAGGACAGCAAAAGAGAACTCAGCAGGCCCAGCCAATAGTCCTGGCTCTGTGAAATGCTAACTTCACGCCTTGTTCATGATACACAGCCTGCCTAGATGAACACAACAGGAAAAGTCATAGAACCGCAAGGGACTTGGTTAAAACTCACTGTACCACACCAGCTTCAGAGCTACAGGGAGAGAACAGCAACCCCTCTGCAGCGCATGCTGTGTCCCTGTGCCTGCGTCAGCGCAATGTGCAGCCAAGTTGGGAGAAACTCAGAAGGAAACAGAGCACTTGTGGAAACCTTTCCAGTACTACCCAGGAACATGCAACCAAGAGCAGAACATGGCAGAAACAAGATGCAGGTTGGTCAGCAAGCTCAAATCACGTTTTCAGCTGAGGCCAAAATTAAGCCTTTGTAAATTGGTATTTTTTATGCTAGCTCTTCACAGTTAGCCCACTTTAATGCTGCTGTAATAAAAGTGAGGTTTTTCTGGATCAACCTCGACTTTTTTTATTTTTACTCATTTAGATCTAAAATTCTTGAAAACATTTCTCGGAGCCCTCAGCTCCAATTCTCACAAGTATCTTTACATTCACATCTGCTCAATGAATGCTACACACTGTCCAACAATTCTAAACCCTGAAGACTTTGAAGTTGCTTAAGAGTAGACACAGAGACCTGTAGCTATAAACACTAATGTGTGCCTAGCTCCTTAAATAGTAATAGTAATTCTGTCATTTAGATGCTGTAGAATACCTTATTAACAGAAGAGAGAGATTAAAACCAAATCTGTAGCACAGTATGAAGTTCTTTTCCCAGGATATTTTACCCAGATTATGGTGTATAACTAGATGATCTTTTAAGGTCCCTTCCAACCAAAGCCATTCTATGATTCTATGATAACACATCTGGAGCAAAAATATGCACTGGGGGGTTTGAATATTGACAATTTTCTTTTTAAACCATTCACCTGCAGAAACCAAGTGTCATTAGGCTCTTCGTAGTATGCAACACCATTGGCTTTCCTTAAAAACGAAGTTTTGTGCTTGAGTTTGTTTCTATATGCTTAAAAAGTGACTCCATGGAAACACATGGAGCCCTTTAAGACATCTTTAAAGGAAGGTAGGGGGAGTTTAAAAAGAAAGCTGTTTGAGAGTATTGATTTTATAAGTAAGTACTATGAAAAAGAAGGTGGAAAGTGTGCTGGGAAAAAGATGTGAAATTTAAATGAATCCTATAAATAACTTTACAGCATGCACATCTGTACAAAGGCAGAAGGAATGGGAAGAAATAGAGCTTTCAAATTCCGTCTAGTTATCACGGTGTTAATAGATATAAATATCATTCAACTGCAGTGTATAGGCTTGGATTTCTCTATCCTTATTTCCCAATTATTATACACTTTCTAGAAATTGCATTGAAAGAACAGTGCAACCCAGCCCCTGCAAATTTACAGGAGCATGAAAACTGCATTCTGTTCAGATCCCTATTTTTTATAGTTCAGAAACCCCAAAGAAATATTCAGGATCCTTCTGGCGAGGGAATATGGAACCAAAGAACTTCTCTACAGCTAGATGAAAAGGAACCCTCGACAGATGATCCAAGCTATGCCGAGTGAAAGCCATGCATCTGAGAAAACCAACTAGAAAATAACTTCCCAAGGAGGAAACAGACTATAACAGACTGCAACTAATCCATAACATTAAACCCCAACTCAAAATTCCTGTCCCTCTAACCAGTCCTTCACAAAGACTCCTTACATGGTTAAGAACAGCAGGGGACCAATTAATTGCTGAAAATCACCGTCCATCATGTTTCATGTGCTTTTTTTCATTTCAGCTCACAAGTGCCCTATCCATCCAAATGGAAGCTCTTGAGCTATCACTGTAGTAAGAGAATTAGCTGCTACACTCTCTTGAGACAAATGCCATAATTCCTTACAATGATCTATTGGTCCCTTTTTCTTTCCTACCAAGTAGAAGGGAGGAAACATGCTATTCCAGATAAAATTTACATCTTTTTTTTCCCATATGAGTTTCATAGGCATCCTTTACAGATTCATCCAAAATGTAGAAGCCAGATTCTCATTAACATTAGGATACCTTCACAGGCTTGCACTGTCAGACCAGAAAAGGATCTAAACCAGCCACATTAACAGAACTCATACATATGAATGGATGGAGTTTTGGACTTAGGCTGCTTGGATTGTTGTTGTTTTCAGTATGTCCCAATCCAGTTAATAGATCTCCTAGCTGTCTGGGCTTGTTCTCAAAAAACCTAGCTTATTTCTGGCATCAGATTCTTGTATATCTCCTTTTACAGACCAAAGTTCAAGAATGAACCTCTACCTCTACAACTGAAAGATGGTTTT
This sequence comes from Jacana jacana, assembly GCA_013400555.1. Classification (NCBI taxonomy): domain Eukaryota; kingdom Metazoa; phylum Chordata; class Aves; order Charadriiformes; family Jacanidae; genus Jacana; species Jacana jacana. The sequence goes on from VZTM01036038.1 coordinate 324,046, forward strand.
ACTACACAGGTACCACGGGAGCGTATTTCACCCCTGTTCCCCTGCATGACAGAAGCCCAACCAACTGGCACATTTCTATGTGCAAACAGAAATGCATCTGTGGTGGCCAGGAAATTAATGATAATGTTGAAGGTCTGAAACATACTGGAATTATTTTGCCTACAGTACCACACACAATTAGTTAAACCTGGAGTTGAATTAATAAAGTAATATTGCCAAGTGCATTTACTGTTTTTCTTTTCTTGCCGAGTCCTTATTGCTTTAGTGTTACAATAAACATCTCAGAGTGCACTACAATGTTACTGCTTCTTCAGCATAAGCAAATTTAAGGATTTCCTGGCTTTCCCTTGCCAACCTCTCAATCTAAACCCCCAGCCCCAGCCAAGCTGCTCACTCACCAAAGCAGCTACGTGAAATCCTCTGGCAATATCTAGCAGCATTGTTTCTGGGAGGACTAGTCATGACTAGGGCCTGCTGGAACGACACCAGCTGTGCTCTGTGTTTGCCACTAGAGGAAACGCAAGCGGAAGCTGGTCACTGGACAAGCTTCATCACCAGCACAATCACCTAACATCCAGAACTGCAAAACAGCTCTTAATGGAAAAGACTACATGTGGGAATCTAAATGAAGCAAAAGGAAAAACAGTCCAAGAAAGCAAAAAGGATTGCTCTATTCCTTTTTGTGACACTGTAGTTGTAGCTACTGGGCCATACGCAACCACAGTCTGTACTGTGTCTCCCAGTGACACCCAGTTTCTCTATATGCAAGTTGTTCTATACTTTGCATCATAAAGTACTCTGAGAAGCAATATTCTTCACACTAAAGCATTCATTTCTTTGTAAGTAGGAAAGAACAACTTTGCAGCCCTTGGGGCTGTCTGAGGGACGTATCCTGCAGTGTAGGGAACCCAGCAGCACAGCAGGTCAAGCGTCCCAGCTGCAAGAGCACACACCAGGCCGGATGGCATTTCCTGACTTACTGCTCTCCTGTGAATCAGATTCCTTCTTTTTTTGCATATTCATTTTGTTTCTATCCCTTTATTCTTCTCAGGTCTTTTAGCGTGACACAAGGGCAGAACTCAACCAGCGCTGCGCAGGGAGCCCAGCTGATGCAGCCACAGGGGTGCAGCTGTTTACAGCTGTTTACTGCAAGTGCCGGACTGCTCACTGCGATTTCACTTCACCGACGCTGCCTCTCGCTCGGGGATTGGATTTTAACATGCTCGTTTGTTGTCATGTTGATGACAACAGTTTCAGAAGTGCAGTATGTTTATCAGAAAGATGCATATTCAATTAATATTGCTTTAGGCAGTTTCTTCACTAAAAATCTAGGCTTACAAATCTCTCCACAATTCACACAGACAATATGCCCCTTCAGAAGGATGTTTAAGCAGTATTTCTATGATAATGATACCCTATCCTGCAAGACCCTGGCTTGCTCATTTGGAGCTTGGCTAGAACTTCATTTACAGTCAGTCTAAACTAGATAATATCAGGAATGGAAACCTAAAATGCTGATCCTTTGATCCATCATCACAGTTTTCCACACATTTGTTATCAAGCAGTTTGGCACCAATAACAGTTTGAGCCACCTTTAAATAACCTGTTGCTGTAAAAGCAGATGCATACACACACAGAGCTCCTGCAACAGCACTACAAACCCCAAACATTTAAAAGTTTAGCCTCTTTCCGTTAAGCCTTTCTACATTTTCAATCAGGAAATGAGATTTTTTCGTTAAAATCTTCAGTTCCTGCATTTTTAATTGTAGTCCTAAAGAGCAACCTGATGGGTCACGCCAGGAGGGCAAATATAAGCAGATGTGTATTGATCTTTTCCTAGATTTCACTAATATGTAATTTTTCTTGTCATTATGTAACAGAACAGCTTTGCTAGAACAAGATGCCATTAAGTTAATTAAGTGAGAGCACAAATATCTTTGAAGTGGAGCCCTTTTTGAAGGCCTCCTATCTGTGGCTGATAATGTGTCTATCTCACCGCAATTACCTGTTTGGAAGGGTGAATATTTCCAAATATTTTTGGCACAGTGAAGCAGAATTTAAACCTGTCAAAACAATTTTCATTGATATTTTAAAAGAGTGTACATTTCTGCCTAAATAATTTGGAGAAGAAATCTCACCAGTGACAGTTATCATTAAATACACTTAGTGGGAAATTAACATTGATTTCTTGTTTTATGAGTTCCTTTTCAAGGTATTCGACTGGAGTCAGGCCATTTGGTTAATTAAGTATTCATTAATCTTTCTTTTTTGATCTTTTTCTCATTTTAGGAGTGCCCATTCTCAAGTCTCAAGTGTTCACGGCACCTGAAATCTTTTTCTTCTTTTTCATAGCCTTAGCAGCATCTTCTAAACCAAGGAGAAACAACACAGTGCAGATGATGTGATGATAAAATAGCAGGGACGGCATTCTCACTGCATCATCACTACCAGTTAAGAATTCATAAGGAGGAACTTCTGTAACCTTTGCAAAACTTTCATTAGAATACACTGACTTCCTAAGTGGGGCGATGCTTAGAGCCTTTCGCAATCAACAAACGTTTTAGATAGTGCTTAACATAAAACTTTAAAGAATAAAATAAGTCTTCTGTTTGGAAACAATAGGGCCAGCAAGTCTCACCCTGTGCCAGTTAGAGCTCCTACTTTCAGGTGTACCCATGCATAACGGCCCTTGGATTCACTCAGGCCCAGCTGGTAACAAAGGGGTTTATTTGGGCCTGGGCTCGTGAGAGCTCCCAAACTCTCACCTCACACTGGCTGCAAAGATGGGCCAAAGTGACACCTGCCTCTACCACAAGAGAAGCATCTGAAGATCAAGGCAGTGACTTGGACCCAGAGGAAAGGGATGTTTGCTCATTTTCAGACTCTCCTACGGGTTTCCTTTGACCTGTTTTAAGTCATGCCTTGTTTTGTGCCCCCATTGCTTAGTCTATAAACTGGAAATTGTGTAAAATTACTATAAAGACTGTTCTTGTACAATAGGTTAAACGTCAGTTTTGAACTAATGATCTGGTGGGTTTGCCAAACACACGATTATAGTCCAGGACCCTAAGGTGTCAGGGAGGAAACCAATCCTTGAGGCAGTCAAGCTAGTTTCGTTGCTGCAGACATATCCTGATAAGAATTCTTAATTTAATGGACCTCCTGCAAATAAACAACTTTAATGAAGATTACTTGCTTCCTGGAATTCATTGTGCTGCTCCAATTTAATGCTATCACTTGCATAAGAGGCTATGACAAAGTCTCTGGAAAAAAATAAAATATGCAAATTCAGACACTTCAAAGGCTTTTATTTTAATTGTGCAGAGTGCAGAATGCAGAACAGAACAAGAGCAACTCCACTAAAAATGGAAAAAGCCTAAGAGACAAAGCTAATAAATTTCCATCATTTCTTTCAGAATTACTCTCAAGCACATGAGTTCTCCAGACTCCCAGCTCCTCTGAGGCAGTGCAGTTCTCATGATGGGTATGCAGAGCTCCATAAAGTGTCCCTAGAAAAATCAAGACCTCTGAATACTCTCGAGTTCGGTTTTATTGTAAATGTTGAGTTCTGCATAGATTTGCTGAAGTTTCTAAATATTATGATCCATCTTTGGATCATATTTAACAGAATCTATGACCAGTTTTCTGTGACCAGAATTTCAAAAGGCTTTAAAATGTTGGCTCACTGCATACCTGATAGATATGACAGATGACTGCACACCAACTTAGCATTTACTGTCTTTGAAGTGATCTGCAGAGCCTAAGGATAATAAAGTGGGCAGCTTACGAAGAAAGAATACCCAAAAAAAGACTAAAATTTTTTTCATGTCCTTTAGCTATAATGCAGCATACTTCTCTAACTCTAGCTAGTTTACACCTCCTTTTGTAGCACAGTATTATTCTGCGGTTTATCAAAGACATCAGAACGACATGTAAAGCTGAGTCATAAACACTCCCCCCAAACATATTACCATAAAGGATCTTAAGGTGTCAGTGACAACGTAGTGGGCAGCACTCTGTGGTCTCTGTGGCGTCCGCAAAGAAAACCCCAAAACTCCTAACATTTTAGTCTCCCATTCTGAATGGAGTCAACCCCTTCATTCATAGACTCATTCCTTCAGGCACCCCTTGCTCAGGCACCACTGTGACCAGCTGCTAAGCAGCTCCTGCATCTGTTCAGCGGGGCAGGTCCCCTTAAAGCCGTGCTAGGGAACTGGCACCAGCATAGGTGCAAACAGATCAGGGATGCAGCCATTAATGTAATTCACAAACTTAAGGACAAACCTTTTGTTAAACCTCATCCCAAATTCACCCTTTTACCTTTTTGCCCTCTGTTGTATTATTGTCTGCTACATCTCCTGCCAGATTGACCATGAAATTGAGGTAAAATTTCCCTACTATTTATGTAACCACACACGAAATGGAATCAGAGGCACTTACACTTGGTTCACATCCATGATGTTGGCTCTAATATCACGGTGGAGTCACAAATTCTACAAGATGCTTGCAGTCAAAAATCTCAAAGCTTTACTGAACCATCTGGATGTGGGAAAATATGAACTGCACGGCACACTGCAAGTTGCAGACACAGTCAAATACTCAGTTGTATCTACAGACCAAGACCCTCAAACAAACACACTAAGATTTCACACCAAACAGAAGTTCTAAGGTGTTCTGGATTTTTGTTAATTAGCCTGCTAACCTGAAATTCATACCTTCAGTTTTGATGCTCAAGCTTTCATATCTTCACACTTCTAAAGATTATTCAGTTTATTTATGGTGTCAACTTTGTTTTCTTTTCCCTTTTTGTTGTTCTTCCTTTAACAAAGTAAAAGGCATTAATTTCATCTAGGAAATGAGGATGACCACCTACCTTTAGCTGCCAAAGTGTCCTCAGACACAAACGTACTCTAATCACTATTGTTTAATCACTAAGTCTATGTATAGATTTACTTGGAACATCTATCCTGAATTGTATCTTAATGATCCAAAAACTTAAGAGGTCAGCGGTCATTAGGAATAAATTCTTCCCAGAAAGAGCGGTCAGACACTGGAATGGTCTGCCCAGGGAGGGGGTTGAGTCCCCATGCCTGAATGTGTTTAGGAGTAGATCAGAAGTGGTGTTGAGGGATATGGTTTAGGCGAGAACTTTGTAGAGCAGGACTGATGGTTGGACTCAATGATCCCAGGGCCTCTTCCAATCTGAATGATTCTATGATACTATTCTATGATTCTATCTGTGCTGCACAAGGAGAAGAGGTGAATTGATACAGTTTTTACTGTGAGAAAAATACATTCCAAATGACCTCGTGCACATTTGTCTACACAGAATAAAGAGGAAAATAAGTAGTTCAAATCAGACAAACTTCATGGTTGGACTGATTTTGTACATCACGGATGGACAGATTTTTCTACGTTGCTTTTGTTCAAATAAATCTAGAATAAGTAGTAAAAATTATTCTCAACTACTTTGAGAGGAGTTGATCTTCAGGGGGTGGGGAGAAGAGGAATTGCAATCCAATACACACTACAGCTAAATCTCATCAACTGTTGAGGACTTTCTAATATAGAGAAGCATCTTTATTCTGGAGATTACCCTCCTCTCCTTAAAGACAATTCTCTTCAAGTGCCTCATATTCATAATGAAAAACATATTCAGAACGACAAACCTGTGGGTTCCCCAGACTGCACCTTTTGGTGAATTTTGTGGCTCCTAGAATGTGAACACAGAACATTTTGCTCAACAATTCAAACAGGAAGATGGTAAGTTTATGCATACTGTTTCTTTTGCAGAACACAGACTTGTGTAACATGCAGGAGGTTTTTGGGGTTTTTTTTTCTTAATGCATTTTTAAAATTAATTTTTCCAGGATTCAACACCATAATTCATGTTATATAAAAGACAAAGCACTGAAATCCCACAAAGAAGTCCAATAACAAGCTATTATGCCTCAGAAGCCTTGAAATTTGAGATTGATACAACACTCTTTGCACTACAGAAACAATTTTACCAAGGTAGTATCAAACTTTGTATGCAAAGTATGACTGTGTGCTATTATTCTCCGTTGGAAAGCAATGTTTGGGTATTTTTCCTCAGTATCAGCATAAAATTGACACAATTCAGTAATAAATAGAATCGAACAATCATCCTTTTACCTTCAAAGAGTCATTTGTCTGACCTCTAAGTCTTACACTTCTGACAAGGAAAGTGAACTGGTAGAACATATCCTGATGGTGAAGGAAACTGTTAATATTAAATGGGTCACCTTTATGAATATATGTCAGCTGCAAGCGAGTGATAGATCACAGAATCCCAGAATCTCAGGGATTGGAAGGGACCTTGAAAGCTCCTCCAGTCCAATCCCCTGCTGGAGCAGGAACACCTAGATCAGGTCACTCAGGGACGCCTCCAGGTGAGTTCTGAATGTCTCCAGAGAAGGAGACTCCACCACCTCCCTGGGCAGCCCCTGCCAGTGTTCAGTCACTCTCACTGTGAAGACATTTTTCCTCATATTTAATTGGAATCTCCTCTGTTCCAGCTTGCACCCATTGCCCCTTGTCCTATCACTGGGTGTCACTGAGAAGAGCCTGGCTCCATCCTCCTGACACTCACCCTTTACATATTTATAAACGTTAATGAGGTCACCCCTCAGTCTCCTCTTCTCCAGGCTAAAGAGACCCAGCTCCCTCAGCCCTGATGATTTGCCCTACAGATGCATGAGCAATACATGAAAATTTTCAAGCAGAAGTTGCTTGCATAAAAGCCAAACAACATAATGGAGAGAAAGTGGTATCTGACCTTCAGAGGAGAGAAAAATGGAGAGGGATTGTGTAGCAGACTGATACTCTTGTACAAACACAAATTAAAAGTTCAAGCTGTTCTGTAATCATACTGGGGCTTGTTCTTTTTCTTGTACAAATTACTATTTCACCTGTGTTCGCCAAGATAACAGTAGTTGAAATAAGAGGTACAGAAAGGGTGGAAAGAGTTACAGCATTACTGTAGGACTCTGTAAGAACAGACATTTTATTATCCTTCAAAGCTTTTTTGTAATGACAGTGGGTGCATCATTCTTTCTGTATAAACCATACAGAAAAGTAATTCTAGTTCCTTCTTCTCACACATTGCCTGTCTTAACTAACTACATCTTAGGCTTTTTATGATATGGATGGTTCCTACAGCCTGCACATACCATCGTTTCCCCCCAGGGGCTGCTGGAGGAGAGATGGAGTGTGTCTCAAGCTGGGAGATCCTGAAGGAAGCAAAAGCAGGGAGCACAACGAAGTAAGTTCCTACTCATCCAGGCCTACTGGCCTCAAATTTAAGCACGGCCCCTTCTTCCATTACTTTATACTATATGTCGAGAACAGAGAACATACAGATTAGTGGCTCGGTATTAATCAGCTGCCATCAGCCTCCTATCATTCTACTCCCATAATACTGAAAGCCCTTTCAAGGAATCAGTGCCTTGGGGCTCTGGATAATCATCATTTAATGTTTGAAACCACCATTTAGGAGGTACCTATCTATCAACATGTCACCTTACATACGAATAAAACAGGTTTTGTACCTGAACTTAAGGTGTTTTGGAAACAGTAAGCCTTAAAAAATCTTATGGTATTTTTGTGATTTCAAGTGAAAAAGTTGTCTTGGGGCCCTCAGTGGTTGCCCCATTTCTGGAAAGAACTCAGTTAAACCAGTTAAAATTAAAACTCTTCAAAAGTATGTTTAGTTTAATGTTTAAAACTTGAAACATCAAAAGTGGTCATGCACCTTTAAGCCACAGTCTGTTAGTAACTACTAATGCTGTCTGCTGGATCACCTATTAGACACAAAACCTTCACAGAACACAAAATACATCACATGCAAACAGAAAGTGTAAATTTTATGCTACTTGATCATAACCTCAAAAAAAAGTCAATTAAATTTAAGCTATAAAGAAAAAAAAAACCTGCTAACGACAGATAGCACAACTGCTGAGACATCAACATTGAAAGCACTTTGCTGAGTTGAGTATTTCTTTTTATTTATACAGAATTACTTTTGCACATTTTTATATTCTAAAAATACAGGATTAACTGCATCTGTTAGATCAATAGCATGAAGTAGCAGTGCTATCTCCCATAAACACCCAGTCAATTTTATGAACCAGATTATTAGGAGTTAAATACTTAAAGATGCTTGCCCTTTTGATCTCACTTTGATGCTTTCAGCCATAAGATACTGCTTTACAACATCACATCCAGGCTCCGCAGTGTGGGGGAAAGATTTTGAACCAGTTCAAGAGCAAAACTAATTTTCTATCTTTCCAGACATAAAAAGAAAACCAAGAAGTTATTCAGAAACAATACTGAACATTTTGGTTCATCAGAAGCTGTCTCCAAGGAATGATGCAGAATGAACAATGGGCAGAACAACTTTAGGAAGGCAGAGAGTTAGGTGTAAGGGTTTGGTTCTTGCATACGAGAGTCCTGTCATACACAAAGGATAATACAGCAAGAGTTACTCAACCAGTCACCCTCTCTTTGTGTCATTTTCTGTTTCATTACTTTCTCTTTCCCCTCCAGTGTTTGGCACTCTCAATCCTTCTCTGTGTTTTAAGTGCATCATACCTCAGTCTTCTCCTTCATTTGCTCCCCTCCTCTCTGTGCAGTTTTCAGATTTTAAAAATAAATGGGTGGCAGGGACCATCAGCTACAAGTAACTCCTTGAAACAGTATTTCACTTAAATTAAAATGACTGAAGGTCCACAAAATGGGAGGGCAGTAGAACAAGAGCTGTTTTATCAGGAAGATTCTAGGACCTGATTCAAGAATCCCAATCAAAATAGGGTCAATGTAGCAGCAACCAAGGAAAAACATATATAACCTGGAAATAGGAATGTCTCCCTGGAATTCTGCCCATTTCCCTAGGGTACTAGTCAGGCTGTGCACTGAAATACAACAGTTGGTTTCAAACAGTTATACTACATTGAAATTTTAGCAGACTGAAATCCTGCCTGATTTCCCTTCACAGCAACCAAGGAACAAACTTAAAGAGCTACAGAGTAAAAATCAAAGCAATCCAATACAAAGATAGAGTACTTTGCTAATGCTTGGTGTCCACCTGTATTTACAATGATCCTTTTCTCTTTGCCTTTTTCTCTTCCTTCAATTGCATCCTTCTCTTTGGGGACACACCAACATGCCTCCAAACACTCTGTGGCAGATGGAATCAAAAGAATGAGTCTTGTCCCAACACTGTTAAACTTCCAAAGACCACTTCAGCATGCAAGGCAAGGGGAGCAGGCACTGAGGTGCCAGAAAGGCTACTTATAAATATACATTTACAGTGAAATTAGGGAAATCAAAGCTAGACAACATCCTTGTACAACAAAGAAGGAAGTGTAGTGTGTGATTAGTCCTGCTACGCTGGATTGTGTAGACTCTGTAGGTGATGTCTGCTAGTACTGACAGCTGAGGAAGACAGGACTGATGTAATTCAGAGAGGGAGTAGGAATACAAATGTTAATTAGAACCCTACCTAGACTGACTCCCAGAGAGTCACAGGAGCAGACCCCACATCCAAAAATAAGGGATATATTTAACGAGCACACAATCCCTATGATTGCTGCTTATCTGCATCACACAGGAAGCAATCCAATCTGTTCATCCACTTAGAATCACTGAAATGTCAGAGTTGGAAGGGACCTTAAAGATCATCAAGTTCCAACCCCCTGCCCTGGGCAGGGACACCTCCCACTAGAGCAGGTTGTTCAAAACCCAGTCCAACCTGGCCTCAAACCCCTACAGGGATGGGACACTTGTATGAACTCTACTTGTAAATTAAATGGTAAATGTGCATCCCAATTGACTCCTGTTCGTTTTAAAACAAACTGCCTATATTTAAAAGAAAAAAATATATGCATGTAGGTTAGATGCTTACAGCCATTTCACAGGCAAAAAGCTAGTGTCACACACAACTATGTTGCTGGCTAGTGGTAATAACCTTGTCAACATAACAAACTAGCAAGTCTGCGTAAAAATGTACATTTTTACATGTATGTAAATGTACATGGTATGTATCCACATACCAAACCTAAAAAAAAAGGAGTCAGTGCTAGTATTTACATGAAGTGAAAGTAAGTGCTTTTGTTTCCCTGAGACTTTCCCATCAATTTATTTCAATTTAAATATAGCATAAGGTTCCCCTATAAAAGAGGAAAGAAAAAGAATTGATCTTTTTGTCACTCAATCACATTATCTCTTAAGTGCAATTCACATAAAACAAATTAAGAGGCTGATCAAACGCTCTAACTCATTCTTTAATAACAATATCACTTAGATCTTAAACTGCTTAATTAGATTTCAGTCATAGCAATCAACAGGCTCATTGAAACTGTTCATTTATAATTTATACTCTTTGCATTTTACTGTTCATTTTAAAAACAGCATTAAAAATCACAGCCAACAGCAAGTAGAAAAAAAACCTCACAATAGTAACAATTAAAAATCAAGATGATTTATAGAGACGTTGAGGTTGTACCCTTTAAGTTTTGGGATGAACTTACTTCCTGATTCACTAAACATCAATGGAAATATTTCAACTGAATGGATTAATTATTTCCCCTTAGGAAAAATCTACTTGGTTTTTAAACACACGTCTCGATCCAGCCTTTTGCATTTGACCACAAATCTGAATTGAGTAAGGTAAAAGAAGCCGTGCTCTTATTGAAAAGCTGACAAAGGAACTAGATCTTTCAAACACACTTGAGGCCTAAGCACATTAATTTCAACTTCCATTCATTAATTAGATCTTTCTAGATAACAAAGATGTAAAGAACAGTCTTAGCCAATGCAACCTTTGCTGATGTGAGGAAGCATTCAATGCTTTAAAGAACACATTTAACAGAACGTTGTAGATGCCTGCTGTAAACAAGGCCCTAGTGCAGTTACGCACATTTGAACACAAACACATTCACAGCTAACAAGGTTTTTGCCTGCAGATAGAAAGAGATCATCCAGGGTCAGATGACTTACTGTCTTGGGATAAATTACATCTACAATGGTAAAGTACAACCCTTGGGCCTGGCCTGCAGGAAACAGAACTCCATGTTTGATACCATTCACCCAACAGAACAAGTGGAATATTACAGCCCCAGGACTTCAGGTAAGATTTATGAGGGCTGTGGTTCCTCTTTGAAGAGAGGACATGTTAATGAGAAAGGTGTGCTGCTTTTATTTCTATTATTTTAATAGCAGATCTTTATCTTTCTGTTGCTATAGCAAGATTATATATTTATATTTTTATATATTTATGTCTTTACACTTGTGCTCCGTTTAAATAAGCAGATAGGTTAACGCATTGTTGTTTCTTCAATAACTTCTTTAGCTACTTAAACTGAACACATTTCAATAGCTCTTAGCAGTGCCCACAACAGACCCCAGCAGAATTTTAACACCCATCCCTCTACAGAGTTCTGCTGACATGCTCAAAATATATGTGTAAACTAGCAGGCATCTGCTAAGCTGCTAGTGAAGTATCCAGTAAGTAAATAAATGCATCTGGGTTGCAGCCACTGAGATTTATAGCACTCTTCCTTGATTTCCTTTTTCACACTACAGTAAATACAGTAATGGTTCTGGCTAATAAACAGCCATAAATCTGCCTTCCTGTTTTTATGATGTTGGCTGATTGAAAAGTAATGCTGTGAAACTGATGAAGTCAGTGACTATGAATGCAGGAAGGCTCCATGTGCTTGGGGCTGGGGGGGGGCGGGAGGGTATGTTTTCA